>CM034147.1:336857705-337461455 GCA_019776745.2 Taxus chinensis
CATTAGGCTAATGCAACACTTTGGGGTCCTTATGCCCCCCCTGCTAAGCCCTCTGACCCTCCACATGACTCTAGGGAGCTTGTATAAGTCCTTTTCCCAAATTTCTAGCCCCCACTCAACTCATGCATTCTTAACACTTGTCTCACCAGGCTAATGCGTACTTTTGTGTCCCCTAGTCCTGAAACGCCAAGTGGCACATGGGGAAGAAAATGACCCCCCCCCCAACCTAAGCCGCATGACTCGTCATATGACCCTGGAGAACCTCCATCAGAACACGTGTTTCTAGTTTTGTGCCCCCTCTCCTCGCTCGCATTATTGCCAAGTGTTACCGTCAGCTAACTGGGCACTTTTGGTGTCCCCCTTGTCGGTTCCAAGGGGACAGGGGGAAAGAAAAATGTGCCCATCCTCTCTCTCCTCCTCTCTCTCTCTCTCTCTTCTCTCTCTCTCTCTCTCTCTCCCCCCCCTCTCTCTCTCCTCCTCCTCTCTCCTCATTCCTAGAAAACCCAACATTTATCTCTTTTCTTCATCTCCCCCATTGTTTTGTTTCTACTACGACTTTACGAAATTTTTTCATAATTCGCCCACCTCATTTGTTCACTTAAATCATTCCTACATGTTCCCATGATCGGGTGAGATACTTTTTCTTAAAAATCACAAATTTTAAAGGCTCTGAGCACATTTTTTAACAAATTGACTCTGTAGCCCGCAACGAGAAATCTTCATCAACTAAAATAAAGTTGCATGGATTGACACTGATTTTTTGCATCTTCCACATTTCTAGACCCATTGAATACTCAATTAAAGAAATTACTACAGGCCCTATATTTTTTAAGTTATAAACCTCTATTTTCACTTCCTCAAATTTTAAATTTTATTTCATGTATCCAGATATCAGGTTGAGCCTAAATTTATATGTTAGATAAAGAGGCAAAACCCATATGGAATTTCATCAAAATCCAAGGTGAGGCAAGACACTTCCAAAAATAGTAAGCTCTACATGAGTATGTTCATAAATAGAAAAGTTTTCACATAATGAAAAATTTTCAAGGGCAGTGTGACTAGGAACGTTCCAGAGGACCGAGAAATGTGACTCGCCGTTGGTGTCAAAGTTGAAAAGGTGAAAAAATACATTTACTAAATAGTTAACTCTATTCTGGACACAGGAATTCCGTTTCAGACCATGAGATAAAATTTGCAAAGCCTTAAACCAATCTCATCTCTCTTTACTAATACTAATTGTGGAGATGTAATGTCACCCATTGGACTGAAAGATCTCAAATTTGGAATGTTTAGAGGACTGAGAGATTAATTGAGACAAATTTTTTCACGACTGAATAGTAATGCAGGCAGTGGACATCCCAGTCCTCATGCCGAGCTTAGAAATTCTTATTTGGCATGTTCTGCCCACTTATGAACCCGAGACATAGAACCATTGTGATTAGATTGTTGTGCTCAACCCTGGCAGTACTTGCTCCCACAGTCCATCTCACATTTAATGTAGACGCAATTTGTAGCATAAGGCCATTATTTCAAAAATAGTGTTTGCAGTGCAAAGTGGACCAACCCACCCTACCTTCAGGGCCACGCTCTTTGTTCATTATTAAACAGTGATAAACTTGTGGTTCCTAAGTCTTTCTGTGAGTTAATTGTACAAAGGATATTTAATGCAATCATCCTTCTCGTCGGATGAAGAAAAACCTCAAGGAATTCCAAGATTGGATGGCCCACGTTTCATATTCTTAATGCATGGAAGACAAAAGAGGATTGATTAAGGGGGGGATTCATCATCACAACTTCACACCAATTGTTTCAGGTATCATTCTTGAATAAGTTCACAATGACTTCATCTATGGTTTACGCGCTTCAAGCTTTTAGACCTTTCAAAGGTTGACACTTGCGCAAGAACATTTCTCCCAAGCCACCAACATTCATGTATATCCTTATTAGGTTTTGAGGAGATAACTTATAACTTCACAGGGTAAATGAATTCCTTCACCAGATTCATCATCAAATACTAGCGGAAATCTTCACTCAAGGTTATTGCACAAGCAGCCTCCTTGGTCAAAAAGTATGGTCCTATTTCCCACAATTTGTCACTTCTCCTACATCCAAGTTTCCTTTTATGTTCTTGCCCCACTAAGGCTACCTCAGTATCCTTTAGCGACAAGACATACTATTCAATATTTATAACTATTTTCCATGTTCACAATAATCTCAAAAGCATAAAATGAAGAAGGACTCCTTTCCCACTACGTGGAATCTTCACCTTCAATCAGTTTTTAATGATTCATCACCCTGCAATCCACCTCCGCATCCCTGAGCTTGTATTCATATACACCGAGGGAATACTTTCAACTTGAGGGTGCTCTAGAAATTTCTATCTCTTCGAGTCAGATTATTGACCGCAATTCAGATTTATGGGTAATTTCCCTAAATTAATTTGATGTCAAGGAAAAGACTATATATGGATGACCAATCAGACAAATGAGGGTTCAAGTTGAATAGTATGAAGAGGGAATTCAAGATGTGGCAACATAGTTTTATCATCCATAAATCAAGACGTTAATGCTTCACCTCTGGCCATAGGTAACATGGATTTTTGTGAGATGGGCGTTATAGTTGAGCGGACGAAGTTTAATAGAAATATCCAAAGATGGTTCAAGAATAAGGTTCCTCCATTGCATCAGAAATTTCCCACCCTTTAGAATAGTATTCACTAGTCTTCATCAAATGTCAGTGCGAGACTTGGATCAGTCCATTCCAAATAGAGATCGAAGCATAAAGTAACGGATTCATGCCCCCTACTACTTAGATGAATAAGAAGGTCAATCAATAGAGGGATCATGTAGTAAAAGTATAACTTGAATAGAATGAGACAGTTCACCTCTTAGCCGCTCACTAGCTACAAGATTTCCCACCTTCCATTGTCAGCTCCTTCTCCTCCTACACAAGATGCACCATCTCACCCCAATCAGGAGATGATAGTCAGGGTCAATTTTCGAGCTCAAATAGATGTGATGTTTCCCTGGATGAAGGAAATGATCACAAAGAAGCTTGTACAATCCCAAGGTGACAGTCCTGATTATTCAATGATATCATAATCGGCCAAGGGAAAGAATAAAAAGTTTTCTCAAGTGACTTCGCACTTTTTCAGTGATGCCACAGACAATCAGTGTGTAGAAGTAGTTAGTCTAAAGGCAATCAATCCTATTGAATATATGACACTGGCCGAATACATAATTAACACCATTCAACCTCAGCCCAACCACTCATAAAGAAGATGCACACATGTCCAGGAGTCTTTGACTTGCCTCTTCGTGAGGAATCGGAATTATAAGGTGAAAATTGATCAGGTTTGAAGACCAAGTACAAACACTCTCCTCATATGTGCAACACTTGACTGGACCTGAATGCTTCATCGTCGCTCCCAATTGAATAAGTTACCCTAATCAGTAGGCTTCGATGGGGATTCTATTAAGAAGATGCAGTCCTTCACCATACAGGGGATTGATAAAATGAAAAATAGATGAGTATGATCATAAAAAAAGAAAAATTAATGCTTCCAGAGTTGATTCTCACTGCACAAGTACATTGTGCCACTACAGAAAAGGTCTAGATGATAAGGGAGGGATTAGAAAAAGAAAAATAACATTAGGACCAAGTTCATCTACTAGTGATGGAGATGGGAGATGCTCACTCCCAGGTGTTGGTGGTTAGAAAAGTATTCTATTCTCCATCTGAGGACTTGTCACATGTGTGGGTGAGAACCCTTTCCACTCGATACGAAATGTTGAATTGGGCCATTAATGAGATGGACTTAAAAGAGGAGAGTGCTTCAATATACAAGACAACATCAACATTAGAGCACAAAAACTTGGAGTGCCTTCCCTTAATGAGAGCAATACTGCAGATGATTTTTTGAGGCCATTTGAGAAGTATGTTCATTAAAAGGCTAGGGACTCCTTTTCCTTTAACAAAAATACATTGGAGTCTCTATATGAGATCAAAGCCACAATTTCAAACAATTGCAGAGAAAATTCCACCGTGGTTCGTGAAGAGAAAAAAACACGATGATATACTCATATGGTTTGCTCAAGTCCCGCAGTTGTGTCTGCATTCCGCAGAGCACCTGCGGTAGACTGATATAGTAATAGTTCAAGGGGGGGTGGAATATTTCCAATGAACTCGGAAAGGATCATCAAGTGGTAAGGCAGAATCGGCGAGAAGTGAATCTTCATTGGCAGTAGTTCTTTCTCCTTCTCTCTCTTTCTCTCTCTTCTCTTCCCCTCATCCCTCTCCCCCTCCTCATTTTTTTTCCTTTGTTGAGGGGGGTTGCACTTTTTCATTTTGTCTTAGTCTTAATGTCTTATTCATTTAAAATGTGACTTTATCTTATAATGTAATAAGTCATCCTTAATTATAAAAGGGGGCTTAATTTTATCCCTAGGAATGAAAAGTCACATGTTGTAAGGGGAAAAATGAATAGTCTGTGGGGGGTAGGCGAAGAGTCATTCTCAATCCTATAAATTTTGATGACACCCTCATTCTTAAGGGTTTCAAATTTTGTAAGATCAAGGAGAGATTACTACTTGAAGTTAAGAAAAAGAGATAAAAAAAATTCCTCTATTCTCCTCATTTATGTTCTTCTATTTTCTCACTATGTACAAATTTGCCAAAACATCAATGAAGAAGAAATGAGTTTATTGCCTTTGTTGATGAGATAATTACTGAAAACTTTGCATTCCTAATACTACCTTGTCTTGATGCGAGTAATAAAGTTGTTTTCTGTGTGTGTGTGTAGAAGTAATTGATTAATGTCACAAGAATCTGATTTTCTACATAGATATATTAATTCCTCGTTCCTTATTCCCCTCCCTTTCCTACCTCCTCATAAAATTCCTCTATTGTAAGCAATTGTAATCTTTTGTTGCAGGTTCAGTAGAGTGTTCATGTTGGATCCCCCGACTTTTAGGCCACCACAAATTTTAATTTCATGTATGCATAATAAATGGAGTTGCACCATTTAAGCAGAGGGACCTAGTGCCTCAGAGTGTTGGTGAATATCCACCAATTTTTCCACCTGAAAAATTTTCTCACCAACACCTAGTTTGACTAGTTTAGGACAAAACTGCTTTGGTGAGAAGATTGGTCTCGAAGACCAATATTTTGGCTTAGCTAATGATGGTTATCCACTTGAGAGTTATACTCTTGTATGCATTTATAAGTCATGAAAGTGTCAACAATGGTTTAAGAATATCTCATTTCCAAAACTGGTTCCTAGGCAACTCAATTTGTTGAAGAGGATAAGTTGTTCTAGATATGATTTTTTGGTTGATTCATGATGTCTACATTGCTTAAAAGTGTTCTTCAGATCATTGTCTTTCCAATGAGTGGCTACATAGCATATTTGAGTTGTTTGGTATGATATTGGGATTCATTATTGGTGATTGGTTCTTGGAGGTGCCTGGTTTGAGGAGGAAACAATCCTACTTGGTGGTGATGTGAATGAAATGGATGGTGCAAAATTTTGTGAGCTAATGGAATCTGTTGATATGTTTTGTTTGACATGTGTTAATCCTTTGGAGGCATGATATAGTTGGAGTGAGTGCTTGGAGTTCTCGATGAGCTCGGTGGAGAAGGATGTAGGCTTTTTGGCCTAGTTGTGCAAGTTTGAGAGTCTTTATGCATTGATGACCCATATATGTCTTTCATGTTGATTTATATGAGTATTTTGGTGTGTTTATGTTTGGCATGACTGACCTTACGGATCATGGCCCACATGTAGCTATGTTTAGGAGTTGAGTCAAGTATAAAGGTGTATGTAATTTTTCATTTTGAACTAGTGTTGTGGGAGGGAAAAAGTGTGAGCTAGGTGTGAGTGTGAAAGTTAGATGAGGGAATCAAGGCAGAGCTGAGAGAGTGTGTGAATTTATAAGGATTTTTGAAGATCTATTTTTCAAGGGTAATTGTCCAAATCAGTCCATGAAAGAGCAAGTTTGAGCAAAGTAAGAGAAGGTGAATTTGAAGAGGGTTTTGAGGTGTATGAGCTGAAAAAATTTTATCACTATTTGTTGTGTGAGTAACATGTCATCGATGATCTTCCATTTTCAAAATTTATGTGATGAGTAATATGCATAAAATTCCTTTTATGTGAGTAATATCAACAAGAGTTTCTAGGGGTGGGCGCTCTCTTGTGAAGTGGGTGCTTCACTAAACAAATCTTGTGTGAGGTTTCATATTCATGCAAGTCTTTTGGTTTGAGTAGTAAAATAAAAAAATTTCAGTAGGTTTTCTTCCCCCTTGAAGGTTTCCCACTTACATCTAGCATTCTTATGATCTATTGAATGGTTTTTATATGTTGTTAAGCACACATTAATGCATGGTTGGATGGTAAATGGTTTAATCAATTTAATTTTAATTTGTTAAAGGTTTGAAGGAATGATTCCATCATGGTTCGTGAAGAGAAAAAACATCAATGATATGTCATATGGTTGCCTTGAGTCCCTGAGTTGTGTCTACATTCCTCGAGCAAAGAATGTTGCACCTGTTATATCCCAGTATAATGAAGAGTTCAAGGAAGTGGAAATCTTTCCAGTGAAGCTCGGTGAGGATCAATCAGGCGGTGAGGCAGAATTGACATATTCATCACTATAGTTCTCTCTTCTTCTCTATCTTTCTCTCTCTTCTCTTCCCCCCTCTCCCGCTCCATGTTCTTTTCCTTAGTTGGGGGGTTGTACTTTTTCATTTTGTCGTATTCATTTAAATGTGACTTTATCTTGTAATGTAATAAGTCACCCTTAATTAATAAAAGGGGCTTAATTTTATCCCTAGGAATATGAAAAGTCACAGGTTGTAAGGGGACAAATAAAAAGTCATGTGAGGGGTAGGAAAAGATTCATTCTAAAATCTATAAAATTTGAAGACACCCTCATTTTTAAGGATTGTCAATTTTATATGCTCAAGGAGAGATTACTACTTTAAGTGAAGCAAAAGAGATAGCAAAATTTTTATCTATTCTCCTCCTCTATGTTCTTCTTTTCCAAAACATCAATGAAGAAGAAATGAGTTTCTTGGCTTTTTTGATGAGAGAATTATTAAAAATTTGTGTTCCTAATTCTACCTTTTCTTGATGCGAGTAATAAAGTTGCTCTCTCTCTCTCTCTCTCTCTCTCTCTCTCTCTCTCTCTCTCTCTCTCTCTGTAGGTTGAAGTACTTTGATTAATTTCTATATGAATCTTATTTTCTACATGAGATATTAATCCCCCTTCCTTATTCCCACTCCCTTTCCTACCTCCTTGGCAAATTCCTCCCTTGCAAGCAATCACAAGCTTTGTTGAAAATGATAAGTTTTTCTATTTGATTTATTGGTTGATTCATGAGATTTAGCATGCTTAGAAGTGTTGTTCAGGTCAGAGGCTTTCCAATGGGTGGCTACATGGTACAGTTGAGTTGTTTTGGTGTGATATCGGGCTTCATTGTTGGTGGTTGGTTCCTGTAGGTGTCTAGTTTGAGTAGGAAATAGTCCTACTTAGTGGTGATGTGAATGAAATGGATGGTGCAAAATTTTGTGAGCTGATGGAAGGTGTTGATATGTTGTGTTTGACATGTGTGAAGTCTTTAGGGGCATGACATAGCTGGAGTGAGTGCTTAGAGTCCTTGACGAACTCAATGGAGAAGGATTCAGGCTTCTTAGCCTAGTTGTGCAAGTTTGAGAGTCTTTATGTATTGCCGACCCATATAGGTCTTTCATGATGATTTATATAAGTATGTAGGTGTGTTTTATGTTTTGCATCTAAGCTTTGGGTCAGACTTGCACATGAAAATGTAGTTTCAACACACACTAATATTATGCTCTATATTATTTCATACAACAATATATTTCTTCTACATCTTTCATTTGTGATACATCAGCTATTATATAACCATTCTAATATCAAATCGACTTCCTATTTAGTAGGAAACCACACTAACAAATAACCCATATAAAAACTAACCAAACCTATAATCTATTCGTGATATATTGTTGATTCAACAATATATACAACCACGAGGGATTCACTTAGGAAAAATATGATATAACACGTGCGTTCAAAGGGTATTAAATAATACCCTTAATTCTAGTTTTTACCTCTAATTATTCAATTGATAATACCCCCCCCCTGTTATATTATTAGAATGAAAGTACCCCCTATTGTTTCCATGTACCTTACTTACCCATTTTTCCATTACAATTTTATTTACCCCTTTTAATTTCTACCCCAATATATTAAACAAAAAATATATTATATTTCTCACTCAAATTTTTTTAATATGCATTTCCTCTAGAAAGATAGTTTGAAGCCATTCAAGAATCATTACCAATTACCTTATAAATTTTAAGCTTTAATCATTTATCATTAGTTCTTCAAATAATAAAGATGGTTAAATAATATCACTTGTGTTGAAAAGCATACTCAATCCTAGTTTTATACCATCTTATTATTTCTTGGTTAAGAATCTTTTAATTGAGATTTTTTATTCAAAAAGATATTATAATTTAACTTTATGACCACACTCCTTTTACAATTTTAAAGTAATTAGTTTTAAAAACTAGGGTTCAAATGTTTTAATTTTATATTAAAATTAAACATCCCTTTCCTTTGGCCCACCTCTCTAACCTAACCCCAATACCTAATTCAAAATATTAATAAATTAATCTCTTTCAACCCCTCATGTATACCGGTATATTGAATTTACTTTTAATAATTTTAATTACCTCAATATAAACTTACGTGCTAGGATATTGCCTAGCTAATGAACCCCCCATGTATACAACTAACCACCCAAACAACTATTAACCATTTACCATACGGTAACGACCCAATACAGTGTGAACATTAATTTTCCTAACATTCCCCCCCCTGTAATGTTTACATGGTAGCAAACAATTGTCACACATCTTTTGCAGCTTGTTGCTCGTGCTTACTCATGATCTTGGTACAATACTTGAATTGAAGGTAGAAGAAGGAACACACCAATTTATTATCAACCATGTGTTTTCGGGAACACATTTGACCGACGAGGATGGGAACACGCTCAACAATCATTTGTTTATCAACCAGTCACTTTAGGGAACACATCTGACCTATCAGTGTGGGAAATCAAGCAGGAACACATTTGAACAACCTTCAATGGTTTTCTAGAGGCTAACCACAAACCTAGGTATGAACAGGAACACATCTGACTTTTCAACCTCTTCAAGACTCGTGATGCTACATTTCTCTATGTTATCTTCACTATGTTATTACATCAGAGAATAATGTAGGAAATAGTCACATACACAAGTGAACAGGAACACACCATATCTATTCTTATTTATCACACCACACTGAAATCCACACCTAACAGAAATGTTGAAAGCAAACACACTACATGCTAAAATAAGGCACGCCACTCTACAGAAAAAGCACACAAGTGCCACCAAATCAGTGAAGCGTCCCTGTTGTTGGCGACTGACAAGAGGTTATTGGTTGTCCTCCAGCCTCAAATGCCTCCGTCCTCCATTTATTGCTACTTAGCTCAACTAATATTGACTTTAAGGCTTATTTGAAAATGCCCCCGCCCCCCCATGTTCAACTCAGACATCGGGTTACACTAAAAATGTGTCTAGTTGACATATAGGCAATTTTTTTTACAATTTTCTGACTCTTTTCGATTTTGATGGACACACGTTTGACATAAAAAATGAATCTACAAAAGCAATAACTATTTTTTTTTTTAAAAACCTTTTATTAAATTTTTAGAGGAACCTATTGAGGACACGGCTCTCAATAAATCAAGACTCTTTATTTTAAGAAAATCTAATGAAATATTGGATTTGACAGTTATGGATATGGACTCAATAATATTAATGAAGACTATTTTAACTATAACTGCACTAATTATAAAGACCAAAATTAAAAAGACTCGTAAAAAAACTATACCTATGACAAAAATCTACAAAAATATTAAAAGACTAATTTGACACTTTGGATTTTTAAAACATAAGCTAGTCAAAAGACAATTGATCAATACAAAATAGTTAATATTATCTATGAGATGAAAAACCTACGATGCACTGTTGAAAGGAAAATTGGTGTTTGGAAGATCGATGCAACAAACTACGCAAGCGATCACATGACATGATCTGGTCAATTCTGGTAGTGCAATGACCAAAGCCTGATATTCAGAGTCGAAACTGTTGAGCATAAGACAGAATGCAACACTAATATGTTGAGCAAACTATAGATCCAACAATTTCATTACGTCATTACTTGCAGCAATAGAAGCGTCTAGTTCGGCATAGGAGTGCAAATTTGTAAACAACTCTTGCAAGCGACAAATATCAACACGTAGCCAGCTGAGACGTTTGAGTGCGAGAACAACGGCGCATAAACAGATATGACTGCGTACACTAGGGAATCATGCACGATTAGGGAAGAGTTGATAAATGGATCGCCAATGTGAACCGACAATACAAGGCTAACAGTATTGTGGCATGAGTCTCCTTCATATGAATCAAGTTCATACACTTCTTCAGACTTTTGCGCCCCTCTACGAGCTCAGCTACAAGTATCCAATACCCTCCATGCACTAGATTTCTTACACCAATTTTGAGATCTATCCAACACAGAGATCTAATGCCTAACAAATGCTACAACATACGCAAAAAACCTAAATATAGAAAATGTACATGTGCATATGTTGAAAGCAGATCAAAACGCAGGGATGGAATCACAAGCAAAATTGTGATTGATTCGATACACCAGGAACAAATGTGAAGAGATTCAATTTGGAAAAATCCAATGCAATAATTTATGGTTCTAGCATGTCTATATCAACTAAAACATAATCAATTAGATGTACCATGTTTCCATTACAACTTTTTTTTTTTTCTTGATTTCCTCTCTGCAATGCCTATTGCTTTATAAAACAAAACAATCTTTCAGACTATGGTTGCCATCAGCTGGGGAAATACAACACACGCCAATCCCATGCTCTCATAGATTTGGCCGATCCTATCTCTACTCTGATTTCTGTCAGTGGATTCACCTGCTCTGATACCAAATCTAAGCTTTGGGTCAGACTTGCACAGGAAAACGTAGTTTTAACACACCAATATTCTGCTCTATATTATTTCATACAATAATATATTTTGTCTGCATCTTTCATTTGTGATACATTGGCTATGATATATCCATTCTAATAGCAAATTAACTTCCTATTTAATATGAAACTACACTAACAAATAAGGGCATGGTCCCATGGAGCGGGGGCTCCATAAAAATCTCAGCGGGTGCTGCTGAGAGAAATTAGGAACATTTTAGCAGTTTTTGGGTCCCATGGTTTTTATTTTTTTTCAACTTCTCCCGCTAAGAAATAATAGGAGCCCATTGCAGTTTTATGGTCCCATGAACTTTCTTGTGAGGCTGATTACTACTAAATTTTTACATAGTTGTTTGTTTTGAGATCATAGTCTAGAATCATTGTTTTTAGCAGCAGCCTTCAGAACTGACTGCTTGCACTTAAGCCTGTCATCCACAAATTGCAATTAGACCATAGTCAGAGGGCCAAAATCAAGAGCTGGCAAAAACTGCACGAGTAAAATGCAGTAGACCAACCACATCATCGGATTTCAGCAGGCAGCAACAGACATCAACTTCTAATGAAAAAAATGAAAATGTGTAATGCTGTAATGACATACATAAGGTTTTATAACTATCATTATAAGTTTTTTGGATGGAATGACATACATAGCCAGCAAACAAATACACATACATTGACTAAAATAATTGAAACAAACGGCCTCATCTGTTCATTTGACTAAAATAATTCAGGAACTGGAAGACCATTTAATCATGTTGGGATCGTATTTTATATTATAATATCATGTTGCAAATATATTCCAGGCCCAGGGCCTGGTTCTGTTGCAAATTAAATTATGAATAAGGCATCGTAGATGCCTAGATCCATATACAAATCCTGTCTGTGCAGTTATATGTGATGCTCTGTTTCAGTCCCAGTTAAGCATCTTTTCTGTATTTCTTCCTCTCAATTATTTTATGGTCAGTAGTCTTGTCCTTTTCATGTGGCAGTATCTGGCAGAAATTAGGTATCTCTTGGAACTTTTTATTGGACTCATACGAAAACTTAATTTTATCCAAATTCCATACTATATTTGACCTTTGAATGCCCATAATATTAAATATTTCTATTATAATCATGACAATGATAGAGAGAAATCCAATCATGCATGAATCAAAGTAATTTTTCATTATAAAATATCCTTGCAATTACTTACATAGTTTAGATTAGATAGCCCTGTAAAATGCCATGTATACAAGTATCCATCATGACCGTTCATGGTTTAGGGCTTATTTGACGATTTTAAGTGTTAGATCTACCACATATTACATATTACAACATTCCCCAAGGATGTATTGAAATATGAAAAGCAGAATTTCATACTGTAGAAGCTGCAAGATATTGACAAACTGATATACAAAATCACTGTTGGTTTAAAATGGCTAGATGTGATACATTCTGATATTTACACTCTTCAATGCAAAATGAACACTAGGCCCATTTCAAACAACAGTAACCAACTATGAAGACATGCAGAATTGAACAAGATATGAATGTATTGAATTGTAAAATGTCAAGTACAGAACTCTGTACAAACTTCAAAGATCTTATTATTGATAAATAATGATAGTCAGCATCCATTCGCCTTTCGAACAAATCAAATGGCACTGATAATCATATCCACATTAACAAGAATAATGACAAATACAAAATTCTCATTGATACTACAGAGCACAGAATTAAGTAATAAAATACTGAGACTTTTTAAAGCGTACATAATGAAGGTCCCATATGTAATATAACTAGAAAATGATGATATGTATGCTTTCCCTTGACGATGAAAGCAGGTTTTCACTATCCTTTAAGCATTTGAAGCAAATAAAATGACAACAATTATAAACTTCTAATCTATGTTCCTTAAATATCCACATTATTGGCATTGCCATTAACAAATTCCATTAAGGCTGCTCGAGCAAGTGTAGCAGCTGGATCAGCCACTTCAATGGTTGGTATATTATTTTCATGTTCAAAAACAACATCATCTTCTGCATCAGTGTCATCTTCTGCAACCGTTAGCACCGTATTATGCAGTATGCAACAAACAAGAATGATCTTGGGCAACATTTCCAAATTTGGGTGCCACATTCTGGATTCTAGAATCCGCCATAATTGCTTTAGCCTTCCAAATGCGCACTCGACAACAATGCGTGTGGATGACAACTTAAAATTAAATTCTCTTTGAGTAGTAGTTACAAATCCATTGAAAGGCGTGATTAACCATGGTAATAGTGGATATCCACCATCGCCAATAATGTACTCCCTCATGTTTACTAAGCCAACAGGAACTGGAAGACCATTTAATCTCTCTCCTCCTTCACACATTCTATAGAAAGCTGAATTACGAAGAAGTCTAGAATCGTTTACAGAACCTGGCCATCCAGTAAACACATCCATGAAATGCATATTGCTATCAACAATCACTTGTAATGCCATACTATAATTGTGATCTCGATCATACCAATCAGATGAACACTCGTTAGGAGGAAGTCGGATTGGAATGTGAGTTACATCGATAGCCCCACAACAATTTGGAAAACCTCGTTTTCTACGAAATCCTTCTTTTACTTGCCCCAATGCCATATGCTCACTTGGCCACTGAATATTACTTCGAAACCTAGTGTACATGACATTTATGAACTTATTTACAGTTCTCACTGTGGTTGACTTTCCACAACCAAACAATTCACTAATGTTAACCATTGTCATTCCAGATGACAATCTTAACATTCCCATGGCCACTTGTTTTTCAACTGGAAAGACCCTGCCTTTTATAGAAGTGGCAAATGAAAAGGGTATTTCACCTTGTTTAAGGTCGTCATTCAATAGTTCACAAATATTTTGAAATAACATGTAAGGTATCCTAAAAATGCTGCGGAAACGTTGATCATCACATCTTACTTCAAAAATATAGTGGTTCCACCAGTGTAGAGAACGTGGTTTGATATACCACTCACCTTGTATCCTGCCTGCCCATTCAAAATGAGATAAATCTGCACCAAGGATTTGACTTTGTTGTCCAAAAATGAAAGCAATAACCTCCATTTCCATGTCATCTGCATCCAAGTCATCTATCTTACGCTTCTTGAAAATGCGTTGCGTATTTGTTGAATCTTGAAGATCATTCCATATTTGCAATGCTAATTGGACAATAATTGATGCATTTGAAAAGAATTTCAATTTTTCCATTGAAGTAGGATTCATTGTATGTAAATGGATAAATGTAAACAATGTTCTCCTCCCTTCAAAAAAGCATACAAAATCATGCACCATTAAAATATATCAAATAACAAATGATGATACAACTGACAAATAGAAAGTTGAAGGCTTATAATTATATGAAATTGCAAGTATTGAAATACGATTGGATTTTAAATGTTACAAGATTATAACATTTGGATGTTCAAACAAGATAGTTTTATTTTTCATAATTAGCAAGAATAACAAACAATTTGCAAAGACTTCTTTATTAATGTACTTATTTCATTCTCATAATGTAAGTATTTGGAAAATCCACTGAAGAGCAAAAAACGACAACAATATGACAACATCTGGATGTTGAAACAAGATGGTTTTATTTTTCATAATTTGTAAGTAAAACAAACAATTTTCAAATACATCTTTATTAATATACTTATTTCAGTCTCATAACAAGTAAATAGAAGATCCACTAAAGAGCAAAAAATGACAACAATATAATCTAAGTATGTGATTTAAAGATTTATTTGTCACTTGCAAATGACTCTGTCATCTTCAGCATTGCCTGTCCAATAGCATTCATAGCTGAAACCATGTTCATTTGCACATTAATTTTTTGCTCCTCTATTTTGAACAGTCTTTCCTCATTCTTATCTTCCCTTTCACGATCTATTTCATGGCATTTCATACGCCCCTCTTCAGCCATCTGAAATGCATAAATCACTAACTTGTTGCTTTCAACAATGTTGTCTTTAATACTTGTCGTTTTGTTGCTTGTTTTCCGTTTTTTCCCTGTTGAAAGCTTTTCCTTTTCTTTTCCAGTATTCAACAAGCTTTCACCAATCATCGTCGGTATCTCACACTCTTTCAATGGCTCATTTTCAATTGGAGAACATCCACCCTCAGTGAATGCATACTGTGTGTCAGAAGTATCAATTGATATTTTACTAGGATTGATAGCTCGATCATTACCAAAGCTAATATCCATGGCATCAAAGAGTTCCATGGCAAAGTTTGCTGGAAGTTTCTTTTCAGCTCTCTCTCGCCCTGTCATACTCCAATAACTATCATACCCAGAAGGTATATGTGCTTCATAGTCTCTTACTCTTTTGTAATCAGGTAACACATGCTCCCACCGATCTCGACATTGACTCGCTGTGCGGAGGAGCCCATGAGTACAACAATAATCTTCCACAATTCTCCATTTCTCATTTGTTGTTATAGTTCTTTTCATTGTTTTGCCGTTGAGTTGGGTGTCTCTCTCAATACACTTTGCTTCAATAAGGACAACAGTTTCTGCGATGCTCCAACGATCCCTGCCCTTTTGTGCAGGAGGAACTGAAGGTTGATTTCCTTGGCTATGTGGCTCTTTGGTTGACATTTTGTCATGATGAAGAGGGGAATCATTGATATGTTCCAAGTGAATACCAGTTGTAGGTATGTTTACTTCGTCAATTATCTTTTCTGTATTTGGAACATAAGTGGGAATGATTACTTCTTCATTACTCATTTGTGTACTTGGCACAGAGTAAGGGTAATCATCATCTATAGAATATATATCATCATCTGCTATGTCATTTTGTGACAGTATTGCAGTGAACCTCCTAAAACCAGCCTTTACTGGATTTGGACGATATAATGATTTATCCATGACAACAAAGAACAAAAAAACCTTCGCTGAAACCTGCAATATAAAATATACAATCAAATTTTAGTTTGACCATTGCTGCATGAAACGTTAGCATAAGTCCTATATTTATATGAAACAACATATGAAGAATACTTTCACAAAATAAACTAAAGTAAACTCCACATACCATCTATATATAAGCCAAATCATCTATATATTAATCATATCACATATTCTTAAAATGCAAAAATATCAATCAAAAATCAAACCAATTCACTAAAAGGAAAAGGGCTTGTAAGGAGTCTGTTATACTAGGGCAGCGCAATTTAAACACCCAGAGATTTATTAGTCTTTACCATGGTGACAAAAAATAATTACTCCTTTCTTTTCTATACTTTTCTTGCAAATTACTAGTCTGAGATCCATGTCCACACAGATAGAAGGAACAAAGTAATAATGTGAAATGAAATTCCATCGTAGGATTATGTCACTGTAGTAAATAGCTTGTAAAATACTGGCATCACACAGATAGCAATCCTAAGCCATTGAGGGCGCACAAGGCATGCCGCCTAAACTATTTGAACACATAATAATTATAGGATATGAGAGAGTTTTTGGAAAAAGTGTGTGATGATTTTTGAATCAACATTTTGGATCACATTTCTTGATCCATCATCAGGATGAGAAAAGAAGTACAAGTTAGTAAAGCAAATCCGAATGCCTAACTAGAAACTATGCAAAACATTATGTGGTTTTACAAATGGGGTGTGAAAAGGCTTCTGCATGACCATGATATGATGAAAGCTTTCCACCATGAGAATGGAGTACTCAAGTCCAAGATCTGATTATAGTCAGTGGTTGAGATCAGAAAATGAGGCAAATGATCTCACCTATGTGTAGCTCTGATATCATGTTATTTTCTGAGGACTAGCTAGGACTCAAACCTAGGACCTCCTGTTAGCATGGTGGGGCGCCCCACCACTGAGCTACTGGCCTCTTATATGTCCACTGTGTGGATTGTTCTTACAGGAACCATAGACAATGTCAGTAGCAGATGGAGAGAGAATGTTGACCAGGCTTGATATCTGATGTCCAGCCCTAACCGTCAATTAGAAATTTGATGTTTTAGTGCCTGTTATATTTTGGTGTAATTAAATTACTGCCTAACAAAATACATTTGAAGGAAAGATAACCAGCCGAGTCTAGAGTATCCGAGCAACATACATCTGCACTGGATCTTTTGAAGCTCCAGTATTGAAATAAAAACCTTTAAAGCAGCTATTTCATCAACCAGAATTTCAATGTGAACAACAAGAGGGAGGTGAAGATACAAATTCTGAGTGTGAAGACCCTATAATAACAGAGGTTCAATGTTGAAACTGCTCAATTGCCACCAGATATCGCCCCAGCACAACCTATTTTATTTCTGGCTTACATGAGCGAAATTACAGACCGACATACTCTGGAGGACTTCTTGGCATACATGTTTTCTTAAGGAAATAGATTTGACTGCAGGAGGATTTGCAATTGTGGAAAAGATGATATGCTCACTCGCTCAGTGCTGTGGAAGACACCGGATTTTTTGATTATATAGTTGTTCAGAAGGAACAATGTCGGAAGAAAATTTAATTACAAATTTGATAACATCACTAGAATCTTGGACTTGAAGCGCTACTTTGCTCCTCGAATGGCACGTGAAAATGCTAGATACAAGCTGTATGCTATGATTGCTCACATAGGAGATACTTGGAATTATGGTCACGACATTCCCACAGTCTTAGATCGAGTTGTTGTACAAGAAAATGGCAGACGATGAAGAAGTAGAGGAAAGCGGCTCAACTGAGTTTGGTGTGGATGTAGGCAGAGAGAACAATTCAAATGAGCTCCGAGAGACAGAGACTGTTCAACAGAGTGAGCCTGGGGTAGAGCAACGTCCTAGATTTCAAATATTCAATGTAGGTTTTCTCCACATGAGATTGAAGCAGGCATTTCTCAAAACTGGGAAAACATTAAACTATTGTATGCAATCTGGTTGAAGCGCAACTGGTTTTTTGTCCTTTTAACAATTTTTGGAGTGAGTGTGGAGACATTAATTCACTGTTAATCTCAGTAAATATCTGTATCATTAGTTTCAAGAAGTGGATGAATGTTGTTTTAATAATGTTACTACGTCAATAGCCATACAGGTATGGGTTTCATTTATTAGATACTCATGCATCCTACAATATCCATTTCTACTGTCAAGGAAATATGCGCCTGAACTAGCAGAACTCATAAGACTGATACGAAGGGAAAAATTGCTTACCTCAAGCTTCAATGGATTCTTCCCACTGTCTCCACTGTCTACAACTCGTCAGGATTCTTCACACCTTTTGCAACTTGTCAGGATTCTGTCCAGTGTGCTCCAAAGCACTGCAAAAATGAGATTTTCATTTTTTATAGCATCCACCTCCAAAGCGCTGCTTTCAAATAATGAGCAGATGCAGGGTATATAAGGTGAAAATCTCCCTCCAAATCCACCAAAAAAACTGGCGGGAATGCATTTGAGTTGCCAGCTGGACAAAAGAAAGCCTAAACTGTAGCAGGAAACAGTCAGCCCCCCCTCTTCAGCCCCCCCTGGAGTTGAACCGGCAGAAATTGTGGAGCTCCTACTTTCCTGGGCAAGATTCGGATTTAACCTGTAGCTGGTTGAAAAATTTTGCATGGGACCACCTGCTGCAACATTATCGACCCTGTAGCGGCTCCATGGGACCATGCCCTAACCCATATAAAAAAACTAACCAAACATATAATCTATTCGTGATATATTGTTGTTTTAACAATATATATGACTAACCACCCAAACAACTATTAACCATTTACCATACGTTAACTACCCAATACAATGTGAACATTAATTTTCCTAACATGGCATGACCGACCTAGCTATGTTTAGGAGTTGAGTTAAGTATAAAAGTGTGTGTAATTGTTCATTTTGAACTAATGTTGTGAGAGGGGAAAAGTGTGAGCAAGGTATGAGTGTGAAAGTGATACGAGGGCATCAAGACAGAGTTGAGATAGTATTTGAATGTCTGAGGAGTGTTGAAGAGTTAGTGTGCAAGTTTAATTGTCCAAATTAGTCCATGAAAGAGCAAGTTTGAGTAAAGTAAGAGAAGGTGAATTTGAAGAGGGTTTTGATCACTAGTTGTTGTGTGAGCAACATATCATCAATGGTCTTCCATTTTCAAAACTTGTCCTTTGTTATGAGTAATATCAAGGGTTTTTAGGGGTGGGTACTCCTTGTGAAGTTGGTACTCTGCTAAACAAATCTTGTATAATGTGTCATATTCATGGAAGTCTTTTGATTTGAGTAATATAATCAAAAGTTTCAGTGGGTTTTCCTTCCCTTGAGGGTTTCCCACTTACATCTAATGTTTTTGTGCTCTTGTGAATGGTTGTTATATGTTGTTAAGCATGCATTAATGCATGGTTGAATGGTAAATGGTTAATTTGAATTTGTTAAAGGTTTGATCAGTCTATTGTGCTTCCAACATGAAATGTGCTCAGCAAGAATGGGAAGGTTGTATTTATCTTAGCAAGAATGTGTTATCAAAGCTAATAGTGTCGACAAGTGAATTGCCAAATTTGAGTGTCTCTAGTTCATTTTCACTATTGGGTTCACTTAAAATGTTAGGATCGATTGTGAGTCAAAGTGTAATTTGCCTAGTAAATAATCCTAAGTTCATGATGTTCATGATGTTCAATGCCATTTTGTAAGAGAAATAGTGGAGGAGAAGAAGATATTGTTGGAGAAGGTGTACATGAAAGATTCTTTAATATTGTTTCAAGTATTGAGAAATTTTCTTGGTGCAAAAAATAAATAGACATGCTTTATAGGATTTCGGACTTGTATAGATGATTTAACTTATTTTATTATATGGGTGTTTATGTTTAAATGTTATGAGTTGTATTCTTGGCCCATAATTTTGGTGCCCAGTTAATATTGATGTGAGAGTTACTTATTAATGTGAAGCAATGCTCTTGCAATAAGATAATTATGTGCACGCACATGTATCATTTTTTAAATAATTAGCCTAAAAACATTATTTGTTTTAGCATTATTTTAATTAGTGTTAAAAGCCCAATTATGAATGCACCTGATGAGGTATTATTGGTTGGTATGTGAATTCCGTGTGATCATAATCATCATCATAGACCATAGTTGGGTTTACGGTTGCGATTGTCAGAGTTTTATCCACAGATTTGATCGTAGAGGCAAGCTCCTTTATGTACACTAGGTTTGCTGAAGCTCCAGATTGTTTTATCTTGCAACTATTTTATCCTGCTCAAGGTTATTACGAACAGTTCAGAAATTTGGTAACGATTGAGTTCAAATTATTATTCTGGCCTGAACAACATTAGATAAATCTTGAAATTTTTCATCCGGCAAGGGCTTTCACAGATTTGCTTGCAAATTTGGTTAAGGATTTTTGCTAATGCCCGTGCAGTGCCCTGCTGTAACCCTGCTACAGCTCCACTGGCATGGAGTAGATGAAAAGTTGAGAGGGGGGGGTTGAGAGGGTGGTTGTGCTAAATTTGTTATATAAAATTACAAACCTAAAAAGAAAAATCAAGAAACTCCTAAAACTAGTGAAAAATGAATAATATGCAGAATCATTCTTGACAGCGTTGGCAAGGAGCTGTTGCACACATGCAGCAAATAGATGATTGTGGGAGGCTAAACTGGGTGATTAGCGAAAAAAATTATGCTATAATTCAAAACATTTATCTTCATATGACATTTCTCTCTCCGTATTAGTAAGGAAAGATTCAACAGCTTCTATTTTAGTATGGTATTAACTATTAACCATTCTCGAAACTCAAAACCAACATATATTAATGGAAATATAATGAGGAATGTTTGTGTAACATCACATTGGAAGAATCAAGTGTGTCACAAAACCAATATACATTTAGTGCATCTATCTATGTCTTTAAAAAGAGAGATATATAGCTAAACAGCCTAAAGCTATTGCAACATCAACTAAATGTTGCTGCTGCATCAGATGAGATTACATTACATCTCCTGAAGTTCTTCTTCCTCGTCATCATACTCCCCTTCTTCATCTGCAGTGGCGTCCTGATATTGTTGATACTCAGAGACCAAGTCATTCATGTTGCTCTCTGCCTCTGTGAACTCCATCTCATCCATGCCCTCCCCTGTGTACCAATGCAAAAAGGCCTTTCTCCTAAACATGGCAGTAAACTGCTCGCTCACTCTTCTGAACATCTCCTGGATGGAAGTGGAGTTCCCAATGAATGTGGAGGCCATCTTCATACCAGTAGGGGGTATATCGCACACAGTGGACTTCACATTGTTAGGGATCCACTCCACAAAGTAGGAGGAATTCTTATTCTGAACATTAATCATCTGCTCATCCACTTCCTTGGTGCTCATCTTCCCCCTGAACATGGCAGATGCTGTGAGGTACCTACCATGCCTAGGATCCGCTGCACACATCATGTTCTTGGAATCCCACATCTGTTGTGTTAACTCTGGAACAGTCAGTGCCCTGTACTGTTGGGATCCCCTGGAGGTCAGGGGAGCGAACCCAACCATGAAAAAATGTAGACGGGGAAATGGTATCAAATTCACAGCAAGCTTCCTTAGATCTGAATTCAACTGTCCAGGGAATCTGAGACAGCATGTCGCTCCACTCATGGTTGCAGAGATCAAGTGATTTAGATCACCAACTGCAGAGAAAACGAAACAACCAAATCAGATTACTTGGAAACACCCAAACCTTGCGTCAAGCATACGCCGTAGTCAAAATAGCTTCAACATGCTCCTAAACCCCTAATCCTTTTCCTCAAACAAACCCATAACCTGCATCTAAAATCTTAAAGTAAACCCAAGTCAAAGACGCCTCCATCCTAAATCCTTACACCACACCCAAATCAAAAGGAAAACTCAAACTAAAATAACCACCAACAAGCCCTCCGAAGCCCTAAATCATACCTCCAATAGGTTTGTAAACCCTAAATCCTAGGGCATAAAGAAACGAACAGAAATTTATAGAAGTGAAATGCTTACAGCTAGGAGTAGTTAGTTTGAGGGTCCTGAAGCAGATGTCATAGAGGGCTTCATTGTCGAGGACCATACACTCGTCTGCGTTTTCTACCAGCTGATGAACAGACAGTGTAGCATTGTAAGGCTCCACAACAGTATCAGAGACCTTGGGAGAAGGGAATACAGAGAAGGTGAGCATCATTCTATCTGGGTACTCTTCCCTTATTTTCGATATGAGCAATGTGCCCATACCAGAACCAGTGCCGCCTCCCAGAGAATGGCATACTTGAAATCCTGCACAGCAGAAGAAGCTTATATAATAAATCAGCAACCATCCCCCGCACTAAAAAAACAGAGTGTGAAAAAATCAAACAAAGATGAAATACCTTGGAGACAATCACAATTCTCTGCCTCTTTTCTGACCACATCAAGCACGGCATCAATGAGCTCGGCCCCCTCAGTATAATGGCCCTTAGCCCAGTTGTTGCCTGCACCAGACTGGCCGAAGACAAAATTATCAGGCCTGAAGATCTGGCCATAAGCGCCAGACCTTATACTATCCATGGTTCCAGGCTCCAGATCCATGAGAATAGCTCTTGGAACGAACCTGCCACAACTGGCCTCGTTGTAGTAGACATTCACTCTCTCTAGCTGCAGATCAGAGGTCCCTTGGTATCTCCCTGTGTGATCAATTCCATGCTCTAAACACACCACTTCCCAAAATTTGGCACCAATCTGGTTGCCACACTGCCCTCCTTGAATATGCAGAATTTCTCTCATTTTCACTTCCGCACACACCAAAAGACAATTTTCACTAGCACGCGAATTGATCACAACAAATGGAATTGTGGAACAAATCTGCGCATACTCGCGGCTATAAATAATTAAAAAATCCCAACGGCTAGAAGATTCAAATCGTTGATGGTTAGAAATTGGAAGATAACCGTTGGGGAATGGCATCTTAACGGTCCGCTCATCCCACCCATCTAACGGCTATAATTCAATTTGGTGAATTGAATTTGAATTTTGTTTGTGGGGTCAAAACGGTTTTCCTGTAAAAAAGGCGGTATTAAGGGGTTAATGAGTAAGTTTTACCTTCAAATATTGGTCCCACTGCTTTCCCTCCCAAAATCCAACTAAAAAAGTAAGGTCGTGAAATGCGTGTCACTTGTCTTGTGGTCATTACATAACCAAACGTGTACTTTACTTCAATATTTGTTATATAATATACATTTCTCCCTTCCACCAGTAGTGGCGGGGTCCGCCTTTATTATGTACAATGAATATGAACATGCACCAATAGATGTGTACCTTTTGGTAAGGATGGGGTCTATTAAGTGGACTAATAATTTCAAATTAATATACTCACAAGGACCCAATAAATGTGTATATTTGTACAAAATTTAAATCTTACAAAATCTTTATAAAATTTGAATAATTAGTACATTCTTTATTACAAAATATTATGAAGTGACATTCGGAATATTAATTTACACTCTAAATTAAAAGCCAACTTGAATCATTAAAATATCAAGATAAATAAAATAAGGGCATGGTCCCATGGAGGGGGGCTCCATAAATATCTCAACATGTGTTTCAGAGAAAATTTAGGTGCATTTTAGCAATGTTAAAGGCCAGTGTTTTTTTATTACTTTCTTTAACAATACCCGCTAAGATATTATAGGACTCCATTGTAGTTTTATGATAATTTGCAGCTAAATAAAAATCATATTTCCCTCTAAAATCACCATAAATTATTGACGGGAATGCATATTATGTTCTACAAAATCAGCCCAAATTGTAGGGAAAAACTCTCACCCCCTCCCTCCCCCCTCTTCAGCAACCTCTTAACTTTAGGGGGCAAATAAAGTGGAGCTCCTATTTTTTAGGCCTAGATTCTATTATTTCTTATAGTTGGCTTCAAAAATAATCATGAGACCCCTCCATGGGACCATGCTCTAAGTACATTTGTGTACATAATCAAAAGTTCACTTGTTTATGCACAGGGACAAACGTGTTCACATTTACCCCATTTCACATATATTCAAGTACTTAAATGCACTACCTTTCAAGTTGTCAAGATGAAATTAAAACACATTTTACTTTTAAAACAAACAAATTTCTCCAGTTTTTTGATCAATAGTGTCCTTCCTTTTGCAACCTTCACCTCATTAATTGTTGCAACTACAAAAAAAAAATTATTAGACTCATCATTTTTCCCACAAAAATCAAAATTAATGCCAAGTATTAAATATGCCTCCAAAATTTAAATAATCCCTCTAAAATCTATGAATTCGAATTCAAATGGGATGTAGTACTATGTATTGGATGAATATGGTTAACGATTCTTTTGTGGAAACAATTGACATAGCACATGTAATGCCCCGTTCCTCGTTCTTCCTTGTCTTCTTCGACGACCGTGTCGCTAAGCATTTAACGTTGTTGTACTCCTGCTAACCATTGTTGGCTTCGCCTTATCGATTACCATGTTAAGGAAAATTATCTTTCTCGAATTCGATAGGTGGTTTGAAGGATGACTTGTTGTTGTTGTGGCGTGACCAACTAGAGGGAACACCTACATAATTATAATTATTATTTTGAGTTGTTGATTAGTTTGTTTATTATTATTTTGGTCAGGCTCGTAAGTGGGTCCTTGTTAATACGATTAATAAAGTATTAAGGAGTTGTAATAAAAATAAAATTATTATTATTATTTTAATTATCGATGGATGATAACATCATCATCTGATTGTCGATTTGTTATCAACTTTATTTTTAATTATCGATAAGCAATTTTATTGTTTGGATTGGTTGCTTCACGGATCGAGCCTCGATTCGCGCAAGAGGAGGGTATCCTGTTGCGACGTTGTGGTTATGGATTACCTTGAGCTATGTTTTCATTATGTATTGTCTTCGTTTTAGGGTTTTTCTAATCATTTTTTTAAAAGTTAAAACAAACAAAAATAAATAAATAAATAAAATAAAAGATTTAAAATTTAAAAAAAAAACCTGTAAAAAAAATTGTGGGGCAGTTTAGGGCAAAGGGGGCTCGGGCTCCTTTGGGGACTGTTTCCATATTTTGGTTTACTGGAGAGTGAAGTGAAGCCGCCGCCGCCATGGAAGTAGGATGAGAGCCCTGACCAAGTCTGCGCATCCACTAGAGGTTGAAGAATGCGTGGGGAAAAAGCCTTTGAACCTGTGTGACCACCTCACAGATCACAGCGTTGTTACAAGGTTTGACCAAATGAAAAACATGAGACAACTTCGCATGGAGTATGGTTGCGGCTGGGTTCAGAAAATGTGGGGGTTTCCTTAGGGGACAGTCACACTGTTTCACCCATGCAACAAATAGGGCTCCAATCCAATGACTTACATTTACCAGCGCACTCCTGACCTGTGCCAAAATACGAGCCCTAGGACAGCGTATGGACATCCATCAAAACATATTGGAAATTTGATTTGTTTGTCACTTTGCTAGCTCCTCCCGAGCTACGCCAAAAGGGGGATTTTACCAGTTTTTTATTTAGTTGTAAGTGCCCTGTCAGACCAGTGTGCAAAACATGGGAGCTTTAGAACAGGGAATAACATCCATCAAAGCATAAAAGGTTAGAAAAATTATGTCAGATGCTGTAGTTGGAACTGCCCTGGTAATGTATGCAAAATGTGGTAGCATGGACAATACACGTGAAGTGTTTGACGAAATACCTTACAGAAATGTGTTCTCCTAGACTGCAATGACTGCAAGATATGTAGAAAATGAATTTGTTGGAAAGGAACATGAACTGTTTGATAGAATGCCTCAAAGAAATGTGGTCTCATGGAGTGCCATGATCTCATGATATGCACAAAATGGATTTGTGGAAAAAGGCGTGTGAACTATTTGTTAGAATGCCTCAAAGAAATGTTGTCTCATGGAATGCCAGGATTGCAGGATATGCACATAATGGATCTGTTCAAAAGGTTTTAGAAATGCACAAGTAACAACTTATTTTGTTGGAAAACTTCAAGTGATCGGGAAGTTGGTGTGACTTGGTGGAGGTTAGATCCAGGTTCGTGAACTGGTTGACAAAGTGCCCAAGCGAGATGCTGGACCGAAGCCTGTGGGTTTGACCGACTCCGTTCCTTCCAAGCATGGTTCATCTTCCCTTACCTCTCATAATTCTCATGTTTTAGTTCTCTTTTGCAACTTAATAGAATTTTAAAATATTAGGACTTTAATACCGTTAAATGTTTATATCAACTCGTTGCAAAACAATGAAGTGTTGTGTCATAACTCATGAAGCCGTTATAACTCGTTGCATTAAAACATGAACTTCCACCTTGCTTTTGTGGTGATTTAGAAAACTTCCCACCCACCTGGATCGCTTCAATATTGTTTTATTGATAAGACGAAATTGACTTCCCATTAATAAAGTTGATCTTCTCCCTATTTAAATAGTTATTTTTTGCATTTTTCGGAGACTCATTAACTACCCTTTGTAACTCTGGAAACAAGATGTGAAGCTTCATTCACATACCTTGGTATGCGTGGAGTCACTTTGACCTTTGGATTAACCCCGAACGAACATATGAGTTCTTTTTGATGCTCTTATAGGAGCCCTATTACACTGGTTTATAGTAGTAAAAAAAAACTGTTAAATCTAGAAAGTTGGCTTTCGTTTTGAACCACCATTTGAAACCTGGACAGAGAAATTATTTCTCGTCTTAGCAAACCTCTAGTGTTTATACTAGACAATTGCATGGAATATTTAGTTTAGGGAAAAACACTTTTCTGGATAGTTGGAAAAGCCATTTTGTAGACCTCCGGTCACAGTTTGACGAGGTCAAACTGGACCAATTTCAACTTGTCGCTCCAGAAAACTTGTCTCCATTTGAAAATGGTTTTCTAGTTCTCTGTCCCATCGACTCTGATGAATTCTCCTTATATAGGGGAACTAGTAGGAAGAGTCTTGTTGCGTGCCCATCCATCGAACGTCAATTTTAGACATGGTTTTCTGAGCCCTCGAGCTAACTTTTGTCCTTTTTCAACTGGGTCAACTACGACCAGTAGCCTCGGAAAACTAGCCGCCAAACGCAAACTGTTCACTTTTTTTCAATTCCATCAGTTGCTATGAACTCTTGGTATATCTGGGGACACGTAGAAAGTTAATCGTGGTGTGCGTTCTCATCGGAAGATAACTTTTGGAAGCGGTTTTTTAGCCTCCGAGCCCATTTTGAACGTTTTGTAGCGAATGAGAAATAGAAAGCTGCGGGACCCTCGTAGGGTTGTCAAACCACCCTGGAAACTTTTAACACATGCAAATAACTATTTAAAACACTATAGTGTAACTTGTTGTGTATTAGAACTTTTGGCAAAATGGTGTTTTCTCTCTCTTCCCTTCTCTTTCTCTCTCCTGGGTTACAAAATGAAATGAAATGAATACATGTCTCTAAACCTTTTTATTTTGATTGCAAATTGTAATTATTATCATATGTAAATGGGAAATTGAAAATGATAATTATGTTAGGTTAGGGTGGATGCCATGCCAGCGAATTATCGCTGATATCATGCTCATGTGGTTTTCCAGGATAAAAGAATGACGACAAAAAGGCGAAGTGTAATTCATTTAGTATCATTGTAATTTATATATTCGTTGTTAAATGAATCGATGTATAATGTTTTCCTATGTTACAAAAGGTTGTATTTGATAATTTGTTGCTATGTATGAGATGCTGGTTTTTTAGGGACATCTAGGAAATGTGCATTTAATCTTAGGTTCAATTTTGATTCATAGTACACATGGTAAAAAGGTTTGATATTTATATAAATTAAATTAATTTGAAGTAATATCTTGTAGTGCATATTCAATATTCAATAAATGATCAATGAGTCATCTTGTGCTTTCATACTTGGTAAATGTCATAAAGAGAATTAAATCGAAACACTCTACCCTTGTCCAATATCGGAGTATAACCTATTTTCATGTGTGATATTCCTTACCGTAGACGACATTGAAAACCGTAGGATGAACTTAATCTCTGCACTCGATGGAACCTCCTAGTTTGAGTAAACAAGAACCCGAGAATGGGCTTATCGTCTTAGTCAGTATGTTTAGTGACATTGCCTCAAACCTGTCTGTTAGGAGTGACACAGTCAAAATTTTCATGGAGTGTGTAGAGCTAACTCCTCCTCCGTAGCCTAACAGACTACCTTTTCATCCAAAGATAGATTTAAAATTAATTTTCTTCTTCGAATGAGATCCCTGTTAGATCCAGACGATAGAGGTGGAGGTTGTGACTTAGTTGCTCTAAGTCTTAAACTATTGTTACTGAACTCCTTAGTTCTACTCAGCTAAATGTGTTACCTTGGTATTCTCTCAACATAACACCTTAGTCCTTTCATGAAGGTGGTTTAGAATAAATTTGTTCTCTCGCTTAAACCTCATTTATAGTTGATGGGTAGACCCTTAGGTGAAGTTAGAATAAATATGAAGCTTAGTTGATTTGGATGTTAACTTAGGGTTCGCGTGTAGCTTCAAGTCTCCTAATCATGTATGTCTTCAAGAGGTTAGGCAAACCATTTCGTAACTCCTTTTGCAAGACAATGCTAGTAATTAGGTCATAACATGATGTAGAAAATAAAGCATATAAGAGTAAACAATGAGAGTTGAGGTTCGGAATAATGCCACTCTTGGAGACCTTATATCTCAATTAAATATCTTTATGTGATTCAAAGAATATGTACTACACTGTTGTGATCAAACTACGAGAAAACAAAAGATATATATAAATATAAAAAGGAAGTCATTAAGTCATTGATTTAGAATAACTATGGTAGGGAAATAACCTTACCGTGATCGAGGAATGTTTTGTGGTAAAAAGCTATCTTGTATTTTAAATCTTAATATCGCAAAATAGACACTAAGTCACATTCACAGGAGTTGTAAGTGTAAAAAGGTAGACATTGAATATATGTTCGAGAAGAAGATTCTTAACATAAGAACAAGATACTTAAGTATTTTATATGCATTCGAATTATGCCAAATAAGTATGCAAGTTATGGAAAGTTTTGTAAAGAATAAGAAGCCAACTTAGAATGGTCAAACTGCAAATTAAATGTGGAATGAACTTAAAGTTTTTGTAGGTGGACAAACGAGAAATTTATCCTTGCACAATAATGTTCTTGGAATGTTAATCGTACTAAAATACAATTAAAGAAAAGATGTGTTGTGGGTTTGCCTATCCTTGAGTCTTCTTTCTATGGTTGGGGCATCACTAGGATTCGTTTGTTAGGAAAAGTGTGGCATTGACACACCTATGATGTTTTCTTATGTCTATGTGAGTCGATGACTTATGTGATTGTCATCTATGAGTCGAGTTTCTGTACTTAGAGCCCGTGCTATGTTGTGTGTAGTGAGCAATGTAAGTAAAAATAAATAAATTATCCTAGTATTTTACTGTTGTAATTGTGTGTGTAAAATGTGGGCACTACAGCACATAACTGGTAGAGTTGTAAACCAAATTCAGATTTGCAGGGAGGCCATATATACATGGGGTAAATGAATACTACCTTCTTAATATTCAATGTATTCAAGGAATGTATGAATATGTGAAGAATGTCAGAAAATAGATATAATGTTGAATATGTGAAGAATGTTTGTAGATGTAATTAATATTTGAATCACTTATCTTAACATCTAAGGAATATTTATGTGTTGTCTTAGTTTATGCAGTTAATATTTGAATATCTATGGTTAACTTTATATTGACTAATTGAATATGTGAATGATGCTAGAAAATACACAAAAATATTAAATACAATATGAATGTTTACATATATACAATGCATATGTGAATCACTTACGTTAACAAATGTGGATTATTTGAATATAAATAAGTGTTGTCTTTGTTTATGTAGTTAACATTTGAATATCCATGGTTAACTTTATATTGACTGATTGACTATGTGAAGGATGTCAGAAAATAGACAAAAGGTTAAATACGAGAAGAATGTCTAAATGTGCAATGCATATGTGAATCACTTATCTTAACAAATGTGGAATATCTGAAGATAAATATGTTTTGTCTTTATTTATGTAGTTAATATTTGAATATCGACTGTTAACTTTATATTGACTGGATGTAAATGTGACCAATTTGAGAAAATAGAAAGAATGTTAAATACGTGAAGAATGTCATTTATTTCAATGCATTTTGTTATTCCTCTATTTGCCATGAACTCTTCTAATACAACGTAGTGATTGTCCAAAAAATAATTTTTTCACCCATGCGTCTGACCTATTGTTTTTCTAACCAAGCACGCAAAACTACTATTTTTTCAGTGTATATTGTTTTATCTCAGTGCATTTTTTTCATTTATTTAAAATATAGTGTTGTTTGTGTAGTTAATATTTGAATATCCATTGTTAACTTTATATTGATTGGCTAAATATACACTGGAATTATTGAATGTACATTGAATATACAATTGTAACTTTTTCATTTTATACCACACATTCAATTGTTTAGTGTGCACTGAAATTACTGAATATATATTGAATATTTTGTTAGTTCATTGCATGTTCTTATTACATTGCTATTAATGAATAAATACTTATATTTCTAGGGAGGCCACATATTCAGGTTGTAAATGACAATTGTCTTTTACTTCCCCATTTGCCAAAAATAGTGTTATTATTGACCAAAGACTATTGTTATTGAGTAATGGGTTTCATCTTGACTTGTTACGTTTTCAACCATGCATGTTGAACTATTGTTTTTCAATGTATACTCATTAATTTTAGTGCATTTTGTATATTCCTCTGTTTGCCATGAACTCTTCTAATACAACGTAGAGATGGTCCAAAAAATAAGGTTTTTTCACTCATGCGTCTTATAGTTTCAAAAAACAGTGTTGTTATAAAATATATATTGAATATATGGGAATTAATGAATATATGATAGTAATTTTATTATTTCAAATAACGCATTCAATGAAAAAATTACAGGTATATAGTCGATGTATATTTAATAATTTTAAAGTATGTGTATTCAATGTTCATATCGCCACAAACTCTCTCAATTCATAGTAATTACCAATAACCTTCAAACTATGTATTCAGTAATTTCAAGGTATATGCAATATGTGAATGCATTATGAGTTTGTGGTAATGTGAACATTGAATACCCATTGAAATTTTTAAATTTGCATAGTTAACCAAAAAACCATTTTTTCCATGCCAAAAACTAATTGTATCCACATGGCAAGCAAACAAATTAGCATATATTCCAAAAACAACCACAATAAATTCACTTCAGATCATCCCCTACCACTCCGCTAGCCTCCATCGACCACTTTTACCTATGCGCCATTTCGACATTCAATGTCGTAAGTAATTGCATGGCATTACATTTAGCAGTGCGCATGGGGCATATAGCTGAACATTCCCTCCCCTTCCAACCCTGTGACAAAGCCGAACACCCTTTCTACCCTGTAACTGAACCGAAGATTAGGTGATCCCATTTCTACAATTTCTTAGATCTATTCTCTCCAGGTTTCATAAAATGAGAGCATTCAAAGGAAATAGCAGTTTTACAATCGTATATTCATTCTATATTGAGTTGTTTCTATGCATGTTCTTGTTTAATCAAACATTTCCAGTTTTACAAACATATATGCATTCATTATTGAGTTGTTTCTATGCATGTTCTTGTTTAATGTTTTGTTCAACACAAAATTTGTCGATTAATCACATTTTAGTATTTTGTACACATTTCTACATAGGGTTATTTATTTCAATTTGTCCTAAATAATTGTAAGACACCATAATATTCAAGAGGAGACCTAAAAGGAGGAAGTCATGAATGGACCCTAAAAAAGGGGTGTTAAGATTGATTATATACATGAATCAGAGGAAGAGTTGGATGAAGCTAATAAAAAACAATAATTTTTGGCCCAGTCCAAATCACAAAACAGAGATAAAACCAACACCACAACTAAATGTAACTACTAATGTTAGCGGGCAATGCACAACAACATATAAAAAAGTTTGTTTCAGAACTGAGTGGATGATTGAACACATCGTTGGAGCAACAAAATATGTTAAATATAATGGGTATTCAATTTGAGGTGCTGCAAAAAAGTGGGGTGTCTCAACGGGTTCATTATCTAACTAGCTAGATGGTATCACAACTATGAGATGTAAAGGACCCCCAACCATTTTAATGTCTCAAGAAGAGTTTGAAATTGTACATTATTGTAAACATGTGGCTAATATGGGTCATGGTCTACAAATTAACTCATTAAAAGTGTAGACACAAAATCACACACTTGAGCCTGAAAGCATACTAGGAATATTCCTTGAATTAGTGCTCACATTATTGTTTGTAATAGTAAAATGTAATATTCATATATTACATTAGTAAGTTAGTGTGTTAGTAAGATATTAATATTGTTATATTAATATGTCGTGCCCCATCCCTCATGCTCTTTTTCTTCTTCGACGACCATGTTGCTAAGTGGCGAATGTCATTGCTTTTCTATTAAACATTAGGGGCTTCACCTTGTCGATCTTACCTGTTGATCGCTCTTATGCTTGGGCTCTTGATTAAGTGATTTCGTTTTGTCCCTATCGTTTAGATCCTAAAGGATTATTCGAATCCCTTTTAGGTGTGAGGGCATGTTAAAACATAATAAAAACCATTAATAAATGAATGGGTATCAATTATATTTTTATATGTGTATAATAATAATAAAATTTTATTTTGAATTAATTAAGCCTTCTCAGGCCCCTACGCATGCTTTTATCTCAAAGTTATTGGCTATTTGACGTTTCTCGCCCACCGAAATTTGTAAATATGTTTGGTCAATTTCTCTGTTTGCTTAGCGTGGAAATACAGGATTCTTGGTATCCTTGGTTCCCGGAAAGTGGGTGTGTGGAGTTTTATGACCGCCTTTTTTGTCCTTGGTTTTCCTTTCTAGCTGTCTTCTCATTAAATTTCTGACCCGACTGCTGGAAGATGCTTGGTGTGGCATGTGTTTTGTGGGGGGGGGGGTCATTTTCACTGTGTTGGTGGCTTTTTGTTTTGTGCAAACTGAAATTGCGTGCTATGGACTGCCCACCTTATTTTCTTTGGATCAATGTTCCTCCTTGTCTCTCCCTGGCTCGTGATTGCGGCCTACAAGGATTTCTCTTGATGCTGGCCACGTGAAGAGTGCTGGTGCACATTCCTTGATGGCTGGGACGTTTCCTTTGCTATCTCTGCATGCTCTAGTTACCCTGTTGGAGGGGACGCCTTTGCATTTGTCAAATCTCTTCTAGCACTGTCTGCAAGAAGGGTAGAGGCGACTGATCAAGTGACACAGATGTGGCAGATGTTGTAGTTGCTACTGCCCTGGTAGACATGTTCACACAAAACAAATGTGTAGGAGGCTGAAAGATGTTTGATAGAATGCCCCAAATAGATGAGGGCTCATGGAATTCCACGAGGGAAGGATATGCACAAATGGGTCTGTTGAAAAGGCCTTGGAAAATTCCAATCAAATGTATTTGGTACGTGTAAGCTAGACCTCCCAGCCGCTGTCAAAGTGGGAGCTTTAAAACAACGCATGGACATCCATCAAACAACATGGAAGATAATAGTTTTTTTTTTATGTCTTGTCAAGTGCCCAGTTTGGCACGTATGCAAAATGTGAAGGCATACACAACTCATGCGAGCTTTTTGACAAAATACCTGAAAGATATGTGGCCTCTTGGACTGCAATGATAGTAGGATTTACAAAAAAAAAAATGGGTCTATTTAAAAAGGTGTGGAACTGTTTGATTTATTTCCTCAAAGAAATGTTGTCTCAGGGACTACCATAATGGCAGCATATGCACAAAATGGATGTGTAGAAAAGGCACAAAACTGTTTGACAATATGCAATTCCAACATCCTTGGTGTTTGTGCCAAAATGGAAACATAGGAGTAGGTTATGGACGTCCATGATAGTCTAGAAGACCACATAATCTCCCTGAAGCTCGGTGGTTGTTCCTTCAAATGCAAACACCTAGTGTCTTCATGGACATATTTTCCATTGCTAGTATATCCCATACTATGTTAAAATGGGTGCTTTGAATCAATTCGTATGGTTATGGCCATTGCATGTAGTTGTAAATGCTTGGTTAGACCTGAATACAAAGCCTGGGATTGGAGACAAAGCACATGAAGTGTTTGACAAAGTTCCTCCAAGAAATAAACACAGATTAGCCCACGTGGATAGTTGAAATTTCATGCAAGGATGTGCACATAATGGATCTGTTTAGAAGGTTTTGGAAACACACAAGCAACTGCTTACTCTGTTGGAAAACTTCAAGTGATCGGGAAGTGGGTGTGACGTGGTGGAGGTTAGATCCAGGCTCGTGAACCGGTTGGCGAAGTGCCCAAGCAAGATGCTGAACCAAAGCCTGCGGCTTCGACCGACTTCGTTCTCCAGGCATGGTTCTTCTTTCCTTACCTCTCATAATTCTTTTGTTTTAGTTCTCTTTTGCAACTAAATAGAATATTAAGTTATTAGATTTTTAATACAGCTAAATGTCTCTTCAACTCATTGCAAAACAATAAAGTGTCGTGTTGCAACTCTCGAAGCCATTATAACTCAACTACTTTAAAACATGAACTATCACCCTCGCTTCGAGATGACCTAGAAAACTCTTACCCTTTTGATCGCTTCAATATCGACCAGACAAATTTGACTCTCCATTGATTAAGTTGACCTTCTTCTTGCTTAAAATAGTTAAATTTTGCAATTTTCGGAGACTCACTAAGCACCCTTCGCAACCCTGGAAATGAGATGTGAAGTTTCATTCGTGTACCTTGGTATACGAGGAGTCACCTTGATTTTTGGTTTGACCTGAAATGATCATATGACATGCTTTTGATGCTCTTTTAGGAGCCCTGTTACACCGGTTTACAACAGTGGAGAGCTGTTAAAACTAGAAAGTTGGCTTCTGTTTGGGACCACCAATTGAAACCTGGAAAGAGAAATCACGTTCCGTCTTCACAAACCACTAGCGTTTATACTAAAAAAAGGCATGGAACATTTAGTATAGGAAAGAGCACCTTTTGGGATAGTTTGGCGAAGCCATTTTGTAGGCCTCCGGTCGCAGTTTGACGAGGTCAAACTGGTCCAATTTCGTCTTTTCGCTCCAGAAAACTTGTCGCCGTTCGAACATGGTTTTCTAGTTCTCAGTCCCGTTGACTCTAATGAATCCTCTTTATATAGTGGAAACTAGTGGGAGATGGATCGTTGCGTGCTTCTCCATCAAATGTCAATTATGGACACGGTTTTCTGGGTGCTCGAGCTAACTTTTGTCATTTTACAACTGGGTGAACTACGACCAGTGGCCTCGGAAAACTAGCCGCCAAACGCAAACCGTGCGCTCTTTTTCAATTCCGTCAGTTGTAATGAACTCTTGGTATATTTGGGGACATGTAGAAAGTTAATTGTGATGTGCGTGCTCATCGGAAGATAACCTTTGGAAGCAATTTCTCAGCCTTCGAGCCCGTTTTGTACATTTTGTAGCTAGTGAGAAAATGTAAAAGTAGAAAGCTGCGGACCCTCGTAGGGTTACCAAATCACCTTGGAAGATTTTAACACACGTAAATAACTATTTAAAAACACTATAATGAAACTTGTTGTGTGTATTAGAAATTTTGGCAAAATGATGTTTTCTCTCTCTTCCTTTCTCTTTCTCTCTCCTGGGTTTATAAAATGAATAAAAATGAAATGTAATGGATACATGTTTTTAGACTTATTTTATTTCATTTTCAAATTGTAATTATTGTCAGATGTAAATGGGAAACTGAAGGATGAAAATTATGATTGATTAGGGTGGATGCCATGCTAGCGAATTTTCGCTGATATCTTGCTCACGTGGGTTTTGCAGGATGGATGATTGACGACACAAAAGGCGATGTGTAATTTTAATTATTGTAATTGTAATTTTTATAGGTCATTGTAAAATGAATAACTGCCTAATGCAGCCTCTTGTTACCGAAAAAAAATTAGAAATGAAATTTGTTAATATGCATGATATGCTAGTTTTAGGGATACTTAGGAAATGTGCTTCTAATCATCGGTTCAATTAGTTCTTAGTTGTGTATGGCAAAAAAAAGGGGGGGGTTTGATTTATACATAGTAAATTGAAATTGAAGATAATATCTTGTAGTACCTTCTCAGTATTCAATAAACGACTAAATTAATTACTGGGTCATCTTCTTACCTTGTAAACTTAATAAAGAGCTTTAATGGGAACACTCAACATTAATAAATTATTAGTGCATAACTTGCCTACATGTGTGATTCTTTTTTTACCATATAAGGAATTAAATCGTAGAACAACCTTGAACTTGCACTCGATGCGACCTTCTAGGTTAGGTAAATACAACCCCTAGCTGGAGTTTACCGTCTGAGTATTTTTTTCTAGCGACATGGTCGTGAACCCATGTTTAGGAATGTCCTGGTCCCACCTACCTAGAGTATGCGGATTCCTTCTAGATTTGGTAATCGTGAGAAGAATGTTCCCTCTTTAGGTACGACACCAGGCTAAGTGGTGAAGATCACCTTGGAAGTCACCTTCTGAGTCCTTGTTAGAAGGAATGACTAAGCAGTGTAACCTTCCCATCTGTGGAGTAGGTAGAGATATTACTCCCTTGTATCCTATTGGATTTCTGGGCCTTACAAAATTAGATCTAGAAATTAACTTCATTAGTGAATGAAATCCCTGTTGGATCCAAATGACCTAAATGAAGATCGTGATATAGTTGTTCTATGTCTTGCATTCTCGTTAGTGAACCCTTTTGTCCCTCGTAGATAAATGTCTTGTCTTGGGCTTGTGAAAATTTAGTGCCTTGATCTTTCACGAAAGGATTATAGGATAAATACATTTTAACCTTAACCACACCTATAATAGAGATTGAAGCCCTGGGTGAAAACTGGAAGTAATCTTAACCATGTGCTTCATTAATATGTCAAACAAGTACTATCGTAACTCTTATGTTTAAAATGATAGTAATCATGCGACCCTAGTGTGACACAAAAGTAAATCATATGAGAGTAAAACCAAAATTTGAGGTTGGAAATAATGTCACTGGGAGTCCTTATGACTTAATTTAAGCAACTTCATGTGTTACAAAGAATATGAATTGTCAATTGGTGTGATCAAACTTCGAGAAAACAAAGGATGTATATATATATATATATATAAATCAAATTTGGAATTCAGCAAGTTATTGTACTATAATAATAATGGTAGGGAAATAACTATTCCGTGATCGAAGGATGTTCTTGGGAAAAGGCTATCTCGAATCTGTCTTCCTTAATCCCAAGATTTCATCTTGACATCACGTTAGATTTTCTTGTGTAGCAAGAGTAAATTTTATACATTAAATAAACATTTGAGAAGCAAAATCTTAACATAAGAATGAGAGAATTAGAATCTTGTAGGCACTTTGAAATATGGAAAAATACTTATGTAAGTTCTGAAGATTTTCATAAGGGTAAATAGCAAAATTAAATGGTTGAACAATAAGTGAATCGTGAAACGAATTTTCAGAACATGTAGGTGGAAAAAGGGAGAAAAGCATTCTTATCTAATAATGACCTTGGAAAGTTAGCCATAACTAAAATACATTTAAAGTAACGATATGTCGTGGGTTTGTCGTTCCTAAAGTCACCTTCTTGTGGTTGGGTCTTTGCTAGTATTCGTTCGTCGGGAAAAGCATGGCATCGACGTGCCGATGTCGTCTGCATGTGTATATGTGAGTCGATGACTTATGTGATTATCGCATGTGCGTCGAGTCCTATACTTGGAGCCCTTGCTGTGTTGTGTGTAGCGTGTATTGTAAGTCAAAAAAAAATATCCTGGTATTTTACTGTTGTGTTTGAGTGTGAAATTATGGGCACTACATAATATCATATTAGTGTGAGAAAAATAAATGATTGTAATATTATTAATATAAGTCATAAAACAACTCATTATTAATAATATATGATATTGTATTAGAACTGTGAGTTTGTTGAATAAACAAGTCATGTAGATTATTGTGTGGAGATATTGGTGGGATATATGACAGAATAGTGGTGAGTGATCATAGGAGAGATTCTCTAGGAGAGATTAGTGGGATAATATTGGTAAGCCTCATCTCCTTGTTTATAGGAAATGAAAAGGCTATATATTGTAAGCTCTCTCACCATGTAATGTACTCAAAATTATTCAATCAATAATATAGTGTGTTTATTATATTTTTGCTCTTATTTTGTGTTTATGTTATTATCTTCATTCTGTAACATTGTCTCTTATTGATTTGTACAATTATATAATGTAATTGTTGCTTATTTATATTAGATAAGCTATCAATTTGACATCATCTGGTATCAGAACAAATCCAATCCGAATGAGAGTCCTCTGAGGGAGAAGAGAATTGAAATTCCATTTATCTAAATGCAAGAGTGGTCTGACCATCTATTTACAATAGTCATGTAGTTGTCAAGATGCACTTGGATGAATCCACAGCCGAGAAAGACGTGGAAGTTACTGTCAACCCTACATCTATATTTGGTTCACCCACATCACAATTTTTGTCAGGTTTTAGCTATCTCTTGCGCATGTTTGCATGATCGAATTGGTGCTTGTATCTCTATGCCATGCCTTGCTTGGTCTTCTCTTCAACTAAATATATATCTTCATTTCCTCAACGCTATAATTTTGTTCAATATTTATTATGGGTGCAGCCTAATTTTCCAAATGAACACTCACGAATTTTATATAAAGGAATGCTCATGGCTAGTTATATAGCATCTGCCATTACCTGCTGGAGAATATCAAAATCCTAAAGTTCATCCACATGGAGCATATGGATTAACAAATAATGTGAAAACCATTCATTATTTCTATTCAAAGTTTTTATTTTAATTGTGTACTTAGTCAATGTCAAGTCTCCCTATCATTTCTAGTTTCCAAAAAAACATAAAAATAAAATAAAATAATCTATGGTTTAGGTTTGTTTTTATTATTTAATATGTTTTAAAGTTTTTCATAAAATTTGTTTTATATTGTTTTGTTTTAAAATTTTGTTTAAGTAATTATTAAATAGTTTTTATTTTAATTATTTTTTTCTTTTTCTTTTTAGTTTTTTTTAGATTATTTGTTGATATCATTTATGTGTATTGTCCATTTTATTGTCTTGTCAACGTTTTAAATAGTTTTGTATTTAAGTCTTGAAAAAGTTAAATTGTGACATTGTATTGTCTCGGCATTGTCAAAGTTAGTCAAAAAGTCAAAAAAAAAATTGTCTTACAGACGCATTTTCGGTGTAATCCAACATTCGGTAATATTGATAAATGAGCTTCAAAATTACATCTTGCTGAGTTAAGGAGTGACATAATGGAGGCTAGAGACAACGGAGGAAGGAGGTGTTTTAGCGACCTCTTGTCAAGCAACATCGATGAGGCTGCAATACTGCTTTGGTGGCCATGTTTTTTTTCCAGCTGTGTTCGGTGCGTTTTCTTTCAACATACATTGTTGTAGTAAATAAGAACACATGGATATTTCTTGTTCATAGTTAGGAACATATTTTCCTATAGTTTGTTCTCCTTTGTAAAATGTGAGTGGGGAAACATGTATGTTGCTATGAAAGTGGTTGGTGGTCCACTAGAAAACCAATTTGAGAGTTTGTGAATCTCTTAGAAAATCACATACATAGTGGTTAATGGTTCCACTAGAAAACCTATTGGAGTTGATGGTACTCTTTGAAAACCATCGGATTGTAGAACATGAGTAGGTACTAGACAAAACTCACCCATGTTTGTACTAAGGGAGGGAATGTTAGGAATATTCCTTGGATTAGTGCTCACATTATTGTTTGTAATAGTTAAATATAATATTCATATATTACATTAGTAAGTTAGTGTGTTAGTAAGATATTAATATTGTTATATTAATATCATATTAGTGTGAGAAAAATAAAAGATTGTAATATTATTGATATGAGTCATAAAACAACTCTTTATTAATAATATAGGATATTATATTAGTTGTGAGTTTGTTGAATAAACAACTCATGCAGATTATTGTGTGGAGATATATGAGAGAATAGTGGTGAGTGATCATAGGAGAGATTCTCTAGGAGAGATTAGTGGGATAATATTGGTAAGCCTCATCTCCTTGTTTATAGGAAATGAAAAGACTATATAGTGTAAGCTCTCTCACCATGTAATGTACTCAAAATTATTCAATCAATAATATAATGTGTTTATTATATTTTTGCTCTTATTTTGTGTTTATGTTATTAGATATTCATTCTGTAATATTGTCTCTTATTGATTTGTACAATTATATAATGTAATTGTTTCTTATTTATATTAGATAAGCTATCAATTTCACATCAGCACTTACATGATTCCTAAGCAAGAAAACTAGTAATTGACAACTATCTTTGGCCTCTTTTATTTGTTTATTTCTTTCAATTTTTTCTTACACGCCCTATAGCCCAACCAGAATTTTACTTATTTATCTTTTATGGATTTAGACATCAATGCCCAGCTAGGACAACAGCACCCAGGTGCTCATGTCCCCTCTGAGTGTCCCTGGCCCTTTCTCACCTTATTTGCTCCTTTTGGGTCTCTTTTATCTTTTGGGAATATTTTTCAATTATGGGTCGGCATTCCAGTTGGAAATTATAAAATTCAAACAAGGGAATCATATAAATACATAGTTATGTGTTCAAAATCAAGGACCAAACACTAAGCATTACTACTATCACCTAAGATTGCATTCGAAAGGCACCTTAAGCACTTCAAGGCATCCATCCAACATCCATTCAAGGGAGAAGGGATGCATACTTCTACATACACAACATAGGAAATGGACGTTCATTCTATTACATCCACACATTCTACTACATTGCTACATTCTAGCTATAACCCGTTATTAAGTGCAACTTGCAAAAGGGCATCCTAGGGCACAATTTCTACACACACATGAGAAATATATGAAGTCTGAGATGTAGTGTAGCGCTCAGTCATAAATTCACTCTTGGGGTGACTATCGGGGTCTGTCTAACTCCACATTCTATATTTTCCTTTTAAGGTTTGATGTGGATTATGGGCTTGTGCAGGTGAATTTATCTTTTGCAGGTTATAGGTATCTTCGACGATCATAGTGCCAATATCAAGTGATCAACAGGAAACAACTACAACATAGTGAAAACTAGATTCTGGCCATTTATGCAATCACGGGTGCCCATTAGTAGTCTCCAGAACCTAGATGCCCTTGCCCTAGTGTGGGCACCGATGTTTGGCTCTGCTTGTGAGTTACAAAATTTATACTAAGCATTTACAACACTCTACCCAACCTGTTCAAAACTCTTCCTAGTCTAGATCAGTTCCATATCGAGTGTAAATCAGCTAAGTCTCTTCATCTATCTTTTGTGCTTAGGGTTTCATATTTTATATCTTAGTTCGCTTATGTCATTTTTGTATTTTATCATTTATACATCAATCACTCTACAGTACTATATTTAATTCAAATTAAATAAACTCATTTGGTGAACCCATCACTCGAACACAACCTTGCTTGTAGGAATTTTCTCATCTTTTTAACATGGTTGGAACTTATCCACCTTTTACTGATAAAGACCTTCACGATCTCCAAGATCATCTTCCTAAACATCCACATGAATTAGATGATCTTTTATTCATTTCTCTTGAGGAGGCCACTAATTTAGCTGAGCTTAACCCTCCCACCTCTAATACTGCTTTCATTCCTATCGTAATGCAACCTTCTAACTCTAACCTTCTTCCTAACTCCACTATTACCATGTACGTTCCTACTCCTACCAACCATTTCACTCCACCTCTTATTTATCACACACAAAAAGTATCCTCTTCTGGCACATAAGACCTAGCTTCTCTATATCATGTCCTACAAATTCAAATCCATCAATTACAGCAAGTTACTTCATGTTCCTCTCCAGCTCTTGATTCCTCCTTACATATTCACACCCCTTTTGCACCCTCCATTTATGCTTATTCACTTCCTCCAAATGTTTTCACCCCTAAGTTGCCCACCTTCAATGGCCATGGTGATCCTCAAGAGCATATTAGATCTTTTCATGTGGCATGTCTCGATTATGCGAATGATCATACATTTCTAGCTAAGCTATTTCGTAGAATTCTTCAATATTACGCCATGCTTTGGTTTTATGATTTACATGTTCATTCGGTAACTTATTTTATGCATCTAGTCGATTCTTTTCTTTCTCACTTTTCAATCAATATCGGCACCAAGATCTCTTATGCACAATTGGAGAAAATCAAACAAATATCTAACGAGTATCTAATGGACTATGTGTTACATTATAATAACAATTTAGCTAAAATTACCAATGTTCTTGTTGATTCTAAATTGTAAGATATTTTTGTCCAAATCCTCTTACCACCACTTCAGGAGAGTGTCATATTTGAGACCTCTCCTTCATTTGATCAATTATTCCATACACTTAAACTGTGCGAAGTCAAACTTCTATCTATGGGAAAACTAAAATATCAAGATACTCCTTCATCATCTTCTAATAGGTTTCAACCTAAATCAATATTCAAGCCTTCTCCTAAGCCCACTGAAGCAAAGACAATTATTAATGTAATCTCTCCTCCTGAAAATCTTCAATGGAAACCTCTAAAGTGTACTTTCACCAAGTTACCATATGTACCTCATTTTCTATTGCCTCAACTTCTTGAAAGCAATCTAATCACTCTTCCACTTTCACTCAATCTCGATCCATCTCGCCTCCATGGCTGCAATTATGATGAAAATGATAAATGTGACTATCATCAATGCATTGGGAATTCTACCAATTGTTGTTTCAGACTCAAAAATATCACTCAAGATCTTATTGACAATAATTCACTCGAGCTTCCTGAACCATCTACTTCAAATCCAGTCAATCATAATAAAAAGATAAAAATATTCAATGACCCTTTTCCCAAACATGACATGCAAGCTCTTGATTCTTCTGTTAATCATACATATCGAGTCGTGCCCCCTTATTCTCGAGGCCCCTTGACTTTCTTGTCACTTATGTTGATGCATCACCACCAATCATTTCATTTTTAGATCACGATTATCATGTTACATTCACTTAGAATTCATTATATATCAATGCTTATATCAATTCATATACTATCAATAACACCATGATCTATCCAGTGGATCCTATTAGTGTGTGCTCAATTACAGTTCTTATGGATATCAAATGTCCAATCTCTAATATCACATATCCAGTTCCTAGTTGTTTTGGCTACATTAGGATGCATGTTATAGTTGGGCATCTTACCATGCTTATGTCATTCATTGTGGCATCTTAAATTAAAGGTTGTGACATTGTTTTAGGTCTTCCTCAGCTCTGCATCACTCAAATTATTCCCTCTATGAATAAGTTTTTGCCTCAAGTTCATTCACAATATTCAAGTTATCACTATTAAAGGTGTTCCACCATGCATACCATTGCTTAATCCTAGTCTCAATGATATCCTTCCACCAGTTACAAGATCTCGACCTCCCGGGCCTCTGAAATCTAAGGCACACTCTACACCTAGTTCTCTTATTCACACACGACCTACTTCATGACCTTGTCATCCTCATCAGTCCACTATCCCATCTCGTCATCCTAATTCCCCTACTCGGGTAGCCCCTTTAGATAGGTGTTCAGTACACCCTTCACCACATAGGTCTCCATCATATGTACATCATTACTCTCATACTCCACTGATCTTAGAGCATCATCCCATGCCTTTATCTCCTTGGATATCAGGTGGAGGGCCCTTTCCCTTCACTATCATTAGATAGAATTATCTCTTTCTCAAACTCGGGGGGCATCACACTTTCTTTTACCCCCTTTTATTATCATCAGTTGTCTATAATATCTACTATCACACTTTTTTATTCATGTTTAATCTTTCTCAGTACTCTTGCACAACTTGATACACACCTTATATTCGTCATTACCCTATGATACACTCTAGTTCCACTGTTCATACTCTACTGTTGAGGGTATAAATCTAAATAAACCTCACTACATTCACTTTTCATGATCTATGCTTCATGATCTATCTTTCTAGTGCACATTCTCAAACCATTTCCTGATGACACACTCTTTTCCTATGGTTCATTCTTGATTGTTGAGGGGTATTTTATAAATGAATCTCATATCATACACATTCATTGGGGGGCACATTGTTCCTCCACCCTCACACTTCTCATTCCATTCCATCACAATCATGTTCAATGTATTCTCATATATTGGTTGAACGTACTCTTGCTTTCTTATACTATTTACATGATGCACTTTGCTTACTATGTTATCCGGATACTCTATATGTCATTGTCTTTATCATATACACATTAGCATTCACTTGGTATTTAGTTTTGAATGCATATCTCTTACAGGTTCTTACATGATGCAATGATGCTTAGTACTGTACATTTTACCAGTCCCATCGAGGCTCCTGGGGCATCTAAATTTCATACTCTAACACATTACAGGTGATATTGTTTTATCATTTACTACTAGTTTCTAGAACATTACTTTCCATTGATACATACATGCCTTGACATATTTTTTATCTTTCTAACATGATAATGGGTGCTTCATGTGTAAAATTTACTTTGCAGGACTATATGCCACCATGGCTATATGATACACTTTTCTTGTTATGGTTTTCCATTGTATGTTGATTGTTTACGGGCTATACCCTTTGTCTTGTATGCTCATTGCATGTTTTTGGCCCCTTTGGCCCTGATTGTCTTATGAAATTGTGAGTGATTTCCCATGTTTGAAATCCACTTTTTGTGGTCCACTTTGTTTGAAAACTTGTTTGTTACGTTGTATTATAGTGCATGCTTACTACTTTTTCTACTAACGCATGTTACTAGACACTTTATTTGCATGTGACTTGGTTTCTACCATGCACATCCCCTCCCCCTACAGGAATATAATACAACACAACATCAGGTCCTCTATTTTGGGATACATTCTCCTATCAAAATTGCATGCACCCCAAACAAGGGGTCCATACATTGGGTAAACAAATCACCCATATAACAACTCAGAGCTATAGTTTAGGTCAGCACAGTATAAGAACAAAACATGAACACAATCACATAATGACCCAAAATTTGACTTGGGTCCTTGGAACAACATAGACACCAACGCCCAACATTAGATAGTAGCACGTGGCCACTTGTGTTCTCCCCTGAGTGTTAATGTCCCGGGGGCACATACAATCATCTTATTGGAATAACAAAATTTATAGAAAGCTTTAGAGTAGTTTCATAGTTACAAGCATAATCCTCCAATCACAGAATGCATTCTATCTCCTACATTCAGTACAATTAGAACAATTCAGAACTAATCAAGAACAAATCAGGACAATAGGAACAAATCAGGGACGTACCATTTACAGTATGGGTAGAGTCACAGAAGGATAGTAACACTAGACCTCTCTCCCCAACACTTTCTCTTTGGCATGAGATCCCCCAAAAACTTGCACTTGACACGAGATCACCTAAAAAAATCGCACTTGGCTTGAGATTACCCAAAAAACTCACTCTTCACAAAAATTTTAGGACATTTTTCTATCCATTTACACTCTTTTACATTAGGTGTGTTGGTGTAGGATATTTACCATGCACATATCTTAAGTACATGTGATTCCTCCACATAGGTGATTCACCATGCTTAGGTTTCTTAGGGTGTCATTATGGCCTTACATGCGTCATAGAGCATCATAGGATTTTACATTTGACTGGCTATTCCGGGAATGTAACTCCCACTTCTTGACAACTACATTTTTGGGGGAGTTAGACACCCCACTACTATATGTACACCTTTCATCTTGAGTAATGGAATGGAATAGAGTATGGGATTTGAGCCTTTTTCCCCTTAATGCATGCACATTGCTCTCATGGGTGATTTCTTTCTTCGATCTTGAAGCTGCACCATTTCGCAGTTGAGTGCAACGTGTTGATGCTCATGAATTCCCTCCAGATCTTCATCATTCCTCCAACATGGTATCAAAGCTCGGGGATCAGAATTGTGTTTCTCGCAATAGTTGCTTACTAATCTCTGTCTCATAGTTTCTTATGCAAGATCCCCTTTGCATGTGCTCTACTTACATTTTTTAAAGGGTATTTGGTTGATTTGCACTATTAGTTGATGAGCTCATGATTGCTTCTATATTGCCTTGACTTTATTGCTCGATCGTTGCATTAACTGCATTCACCAACTCGTGCATAGTTCCCACATGCACTCCATCCATCCAGCTTGGATCACTCAGCTTCTTCTTGGTTTGACACGGTGGTTTGGTCGTTTGGCTCTCTTTCCTAGTTTTTTCCTCGGCTCGGGGATCTATTTTTGGTTCAAACGTGTGTGATTTGGCTCTATTCGTGGTTTTGAATTTTTTAGGCCTTGCATGCGTGTTTTGAGGTCTATCATAGTCTCAAGTTGTAGGTTTAAGGTTCCATATAAGTTCTTCTTGCTGTAGTGTTGAGGTTTTTTAAGAAAAAAACTGGTTTTTGGGCTCAACTCGGCCCCAGCTCACTGAGCTGGCTCCCCCAACTCACTCGTTCACCTCTATGGTCATCCCATTCACCATTCTGACTCACTGCGAGTTTTCATTGGTTTTTTTATTTGTTGATATTCGACCACTCGGTTTGCATACTTCGGCTATGCTACCTACTTTGGGATCGCCCCTAGATCATGGTTTCCTGTGTGTTGGATTTCAGATTGCTGCCTACGTGGTTGAACATGTCTTACATAGCCACTAGTGATCTCAACCTCCTGAATCATATTCAACGTCAGGTCATGTTACCACCCCCCTGTAGCAGTTGAATCTTCGAGCTCATGTTTCTATAAATCACCTTGGTCTGCTCATTAAATCAGGTTTATTTGCTTGTCTTTGACAACGTTTTGATGGCGTGTTCATGTTTTTCCCGTATGTTGCATTGAACCCAATCCTCGAATCTGCCTTGTTCCCATCCGGTTTGGACTCTGTGTGCTCCCACCTACAATTTCCCGTTCTCAGTGTTGGTCCTACATTTTGTGCCTTGTCTTCCACGCCTGCTCCTCACCGAGTTCGATTGGCCTCGTCTCAGGTTCTACTATGCACAGCTCACCCTGTCAAAGGCATTTCAACCTCTCACTACTACGTGGGATTCACTCAGTGGCTCGGGATTGATGGCTGCACCACTCTGGCACCGCAACGCCTATCTCACTTCTCCCTGCATGAATTGGTCAACCTACCTCAGTGTTTTCTCTATTAGACTTCCCGACGGCTCAACCTCGACTGTTACCTTGATGTTGTTGACACGCATTCTTGCCACATCGAACTCCAGCTCGGGCCTATCCAACTACTCGGCACATTGACTCCAAATTGGTAGAATAGCTCATTGCATTTGGCTCAGTTCTTGGCATGTAAGTCAGGCTTCTCCTTGAAACTCAACATTGGCTCGAATGACTCGTGCTTCCCCTCAGCCAAATCGCCATGGAGAGTCATCAAACAGCTTGGTCTAGCATCTCCATTCCCTTTTAGAATTGTTTGGCAGTCAAAACAATCCCTCCTTTTTAATCTTTCAAGGAAAAACATTTATTTTGACATCGTAATAATTTTTGGGCTCTAATTTGCTTGTAATTATGTCCTTCATTCGTGTGCCAAAGATGGAGGATGAGGTTAGGGGTTATCAGGAGGCTAATCCCCCCTCGCAAGTAAAACAAACCCTACCTAAAATTTGATTCCATTTCCAACTAGTACCCACACAATACCTTTTGCACCCATTTCGAGCACTTTTTTAATCAATTTGCAAATCTTATTGACATTTTCCATCAGTTACGGGAATCATTTTCTTGCTATAAATTTTGAATCACTGCTCAGTTTTGAGCACTTCTTTAGTCAAAGTTGCATGATTTTTTGCACATTACGTGATAACATTGTTAGTATTGTAAACGCACTACTTTATAAAGTGCTGCATTCTTGGGGGTTCACTAGTACTCTTGGGTTTTTACATACAGACGCATTATCGGTGGAGTTTGACATCTTGCTTTCGTGCATCTTGCACTTTTTGATCCTGCATCATGGAGGGTACTCTTTCCAGAATTGAGCATTGTAGGATTGCCTTACAGCCTCCGCCACTTCTCACTAGGAGAGGGAACAATTCAGCTTGGCGTGCTTCCATGGAGTGTTACTTCACTCATGAGGGTATTTCACCCTTCTTACACCCACTGATCATCATCATCTGGAGTACTTCCTTGACACTTGCGACCATGTTTTTGGTCACTTGATGATGCATGTCTTCAGATCTCTCTGGTTTCACATGGCAGACTCAAATCCACCCCACCATGTCTGGAGCATTATTTAGTCACTCTATAGAGACCCTTCACATACTTCCACCATTGTTGTTGCTACTGATCCACTTTTCTCCTCTTGTTCTTTGTGTGATGACAATTCCACTGACACAAACTTGCTTGGTTCTACTTCTGATGACAAGGATTGTGCACCTAGTTCTGATGTCAAGAGTACTACAGAGGACTCTTCTCCTCCTTCTCTCACTATTCTAGAGAGTGTTGACACATCCCAAATCTCATTAGATATCGAGCAGTCTCCTACAGTCATCACACCCGCCTCTTTTCCACCTTTAGTGTGTGAGGCCCCTTTCACTCCTCTACCTTCATTGGATGACTCATACCTATCTGACATCGCTCTTCTATTTATTGAGCCCCCTCATTGGGATGAGTATCTACCTAACCTTAGTCATCTTTTCACAGAGTACACTTGTGATGTACTACAAGTTCATCATCCATCTACATGTATTTCAGAGAATTTCATTATCTTTGTTGTTGGGAGTGCCCCTTTTGGGACTCTTACCACTTCCACTTTTCCGGAGACCTTCATTGATCTGCCCTTGCTTATGGATCCCTTTTCTATTGTGGGGGTTATGTTACCTTCAAATCACTTAGACATCCTTTTTGCAGGTGTTCACTCTTCACACTATGACAGTTCTGGACTCGTGACATTACCTTGCACTCACTTGATATACCTATGTCACACTTTCGTGGACCAGACTTAAGAGTTTTTTATGATGTTGCCTTTAGTTTCCTTCACGGAGTGGGCAGACTTCCAACACGTCATTTCTGTCCTTCCTAAGGGTAGGCACACAGTTTGGTGTGGGTGGCTCTTCTTCAGTCCAGATGTAGAGGATATTTTCATTGACATCTTAGAGCTGCAGAGTTCAGATCCATCCATGGCATCTTTTTCTTTCCAAGAGATTGTCTCTTTGTACATGGGTACCTTTACAGGCTTGTCTGTGTCTGAGACCCATCTTTGGCATCTTTCTTAGATTAGAGAGTGGACTTGTCTCTCTTTTGGGGGGGAGTTTTTCCCACTAGGTTTTCTCCTTTTACTCCACTTTTTGAGAGTTTCTTATACGTGGGTACCTCATCCAGCTTGTTACCAGGACCCACTTCTCCTTGTTTTCATCTATGTGTCCACCTAAGCTATGCTTCAGGGGGGTGCTAGTGTAGGATATTTACCATGCACATATATTAATCACATGGGATTCCTCCACATAGGTGATTTACCATGCTTAAGTGTCTTAGGGTGTCATTATGGCCTTACATGCATTATAGAGTGTTATAGGAGTTACATTTAACCGGATATTCCGGGAATGTAACTCCCACTTCTTTATGGATAAATTTGTGGGGGAGTTACACACCCCACTACTATATGTACACCTTTCATCTTGAGCAATGGAATGGAATAGAGTATGGGATTTGAGCCTTTTTTCCCTTAATGCATGCATATTTCTCTCATGGGTGATTTCTTGCTTCGATCTTAAAGTTGTACCATCCCATGGTTGAGTGAAATGTGTTGATGCTCATGAATTCCCTCTAGATATTTTTCATTCCTCCGATAAGGTGCATACTTTCCTTTACACACTTTTACATGCTTATACACATTTTTCTCTAATTTATCATATACATGATTTTGACTACATTCTTTCTCTTCTTTTGCAGGTCCATTTCTATAAGAAGAAATAACCATAAGCTACAACAATAGGTACAACACATATTCTTCACCCCTAGTGTAACTTTCCTTTCCTAGTATCTATGCTTCATTTTGCATCATTCCACACTTTACTTATCCACTCGACACACATTTTTCCGCGCGTTCTACATGGTTATCAGGTAAACATCTTCTATATACTTTGTGCTATCAAGTATTCACTCCATAACATAAACTTGGGGAAAATGTAGACACAAAATCATGCATTTGGGTACATTTCTAGGTCCTAAAAGCATACTATCATTTATATTATTCATAAGAAAGAAAACTAGTAATTGAAAACTATCTTTGGCCTCTTTTCTTTGTTTCTTGCTTTCTATTTGGTCTTACATACCTTATAGTCCAGTCATGATTTTACTTATTTATCTTTTATGGCTTCAGACACCAGCGCCCATCCAAGACAACATTACCTAGGTGCTCCTGTCCCCTCTGGGCATCCCTAACCCTTTCTCACCTTACTCACTCCTTTTGGGTATCTTTTCACTTATAGGTCGGCCTTCCAATTGGTAATTACAAAATTCAAAGAAGGGATTCATATAAATACATATTTATGTGTTTAAAATCAAGGACCACGTACTAAACATTACTACTGTCACCTAAGCTTACTTTCAAAAGGAACCTAAAGCACTTTAAGGAATCCCTCTAGCATCCATTCAAGGGATAAGGGCTGCATTCTTCTACATACACAACACAGGAAGGGGAAGTTCATTTTATTCCATGCACACATTCTACTACATTGCTACATTCTAGCTATGGCTCACTATCAAGTGCAACTTGCACAAGGGCATCCTAGGGCACAATTTCTACACACACACACACACACACACAAGAAGTACATGGAATCTGAGATGTAGTGAAACAATAGGTCATAAATTCACTCTTGGGGTGACCACTGGGGTCAGTCTAACTCCCCATTCTACATTTTCCTTTTTAGGTTTGATGCGGTTTTTTGGCTTGTGTAGGTGAATTTATCTTTTACATGTTACAGGTATTTACATTGACCATAGTGTGAATATTAGGTGATCAACAAGAAACAATTGTGACACTTTTACAACACATTGAAAACCAAATTTTGACCATTTATGCAATTACAAGAACCCAATGACAGTCTCCAGTTCCTAGGATCCCTTGCCCTAGTGTGGGCACCCATGTCCGACTTTGTTTGCGAGTTACATAATTTATACTAAGCATGTAGGACATTTTGCCTAGCTTGTTCAACACTTTTCACAGTCTAGATTAGTTCTAGATCGAGTGTAAATAAGATAAGTCTCTTCATCTATCTCTTGTGCTTAGGGTTTCATATTTTAAGTCTTAGTTCACTTGTGTCATTTCTATATTTTATCATTTATATATTAGTTACTCTAAAATATTAGGTTTAATTAATTCTAATTAAATTATATAAAAAATCTCATGTGGCACACATATGTGAGACAAGGAATACTTCTTTTACTAATGGTATGTCTAACAAATCTTAGTGGGCATGGTTTACAAAGAGGCACAAATATTTGTCTTTAAGGACCACAAAAGGCCATAATTGTGACAAGGAATTTATGCTTAGGCCTGACATAGTTTCTAGTTTTAATGACAACTTGTACCAAATGTATAAAACAAAGCAATATGGACCACAAAGGATATGAAAATATAATGAAACTAGTGTGTAAGATGGTAGTAATTGTGGGATGAGGGTGATTGCAAAGATAAGCAATATAAGTGTACTCCACATACTACCAAAGAGTAGAGAGTGGATCATAATACTTTGTTGTGTTAATGTAGCAGGGTAGAGTATATCATGCTTCTATATTTTTAAATCACAATGGTAATTAGCTAACTACATTTCCAATGGTGAGCCTGGTGCATGTATGACAACCCAACCACATGCATAGATGACCAATGAATTATTTATGAATTAGATGCACCACTTTTCTAGATCAGTTTTGGGTGGTGTTTCACCATCAGTTATACATCTACTCAATTTTGATAACCATAGCATCTCTATGGCATACGACACAATCTAAGAGGCAAGTGCATTGGGCATTGATCTAATTGTTTTACCTACGTGCACTAACTATCAACTAACCTGCATGTACTAACCATCGACTACAACCTTTAAATTTTATTGTGTTTTGACCATTTAAAACCTCTTCAAGGATGAAAGATCCAAATGGATGGTCAAACATCACAAAGTAGATGTGGGAAGATCTGAATTGACAATTCTTAGCAACAAGTATTTTAAGAGAGCATGAAATCCATTGAATATAAAATTTGGTTTCACAGGGACTGAAATATGGCCTTTGAATAGAGATGCAATAGTCAATGGCATGTGTCCTAGTAATGCATTCATGGTTGAGCTAATAGAGGAGGAAACAATTTTGGAGAGAATTACAGAGATGGATGGTTATAACAAATATGAAATTAAAAATTGTATCAGAGATAATGGAGAAGCAATCTAACATAATGATGATCAAATCCAATAAAAAATATGCAGACAACCAACAACAAGCTGATATAGTTCAAAATTCAAAGGTGGAGGTGGAAAAGTAAAATTAACAAGACACAACATGTTTAACTTAGATTGGGAAAGGTTGTTAAGTTGGAATCCGTGTTGAATTCAAAGAAAGCACACCAACTCATTTGATTCATACTCAAGAACCCATCATGCCCAAACATGGGATGAGTATGCCAACACTAGTTAACAAGCCTAAATGGTTGAAATAATTTTCTATGAACTTGGGGATTCCAATAGACCTTTCCAATCAGGAGATTACTCTTTCCATGCCATCCACTCCTCTTAAAATGCCAAGTGGAGTATTCCACTATATATATTATAACACATGGGAAAATGAAAATGATAGTTAGCTGGATGCTCTGGATTTGGGGTGTTCAGAAATAATTGTACAAGACACAACATAACAACCAAGCAATGTAGAATTAGGAAATCAGGTTGGCAGTTCACTACATAACTTTCTTAAGCTTCCAATTGAAAGGATTAAGGAAAAATCAAAACATGCAAACAGAGGGAATCTAAGGTTGAGCATGCAATCACAAATTATCATTTCAAAAAACTACTTTAAATTTCTTGACAAACACAAAGCACGAAGGAAGGAATTAGAGGATTTGAAAGAAAGAAAGAAAGAGAAACTTGAGGAGTTAAAAGAAAATAGAATTATTGTAAAATAAAAAAGAAGATAACAAACGTGATTGAAAAATTAAAAGGTAGAAGAGAAAATAGGAAAATATAAAACAAGAATATGAAAAGGAGAAAAGAAGGGAACATGAGAAGCTACAACGGGAGAAGGAGAGGATAGAAAAATAAATGCAGTCTAGAAAATCCTATTCCTTCAAAACATCCAGTTATGATGGATTTCTACAACATTTACGCTCTTTCTTTTCCAAATGTGGTTAATTACCAAGTGGGCAACACATCTACTTCTACATATCAAATGCAATTTCCTTCAACACTAGCAATGTAATTTTTGACAACACAATCTCCTTCAACTGCAACAATGTAATTTCCGAAAACATGAATGAAGTTTGATCACACATATAATATGTAATTTTCTACAAGTACAATGCACATGCAATTTCCTACACCCATTCCCATGCATGTGAATTATATTAACCAAATGCAATCATGCCATGCAAGTAATCAACAACACCCATCACCAAACACAACCAGCATGTCAATGACACCCCAAATGGAGAATAAAACAATACAAAACAACATAAACATTAACACAACTGACGAAATTGGAGAGGAATTTAGTTTTGGAACAATTTAGATGCTACCTTATTATGTGATTGGTACGCATAATTATAATATTAATATGCGTAGGTTATAACCTTCATGCAAAAAATATAAACTTAGTTTTGTATTTTTTTTGGGAAATCAAGCAAGTAGTATTTAGTTATTTCCATACAATCATTACACATAAGTATATGTATTATATTCCATTATATCAATATAAAAAGAGTTTTGGTAATGTATAAAAACATGAATTATCTTCTTATAGATGTTTATAATTTTCATTATTCATTGTTTTATAAAATAATAACAAAAAAGGAAAACAGTTCACTACCTAAGTAAGGTTGTTGATGACCTTACCTGTAGAGTGAAGCATTATGATTTCCTGATGATTAAAGGTTTCAAAAGACACAGTTAGGATATTCTCATATCCCCCACCATATGACATTCCTTCATGAACCAAATTTTGATAGGGTATCTACAAATAAATGGACCAAGGAGAAATGAGCACATTTATAAGCAACACTATTATCAACACCAGTATATTTAATCTATGTTTAGTAATTCTAGTGTATATTCCAACAAGTACTAAAATAAGAACTATATTCACCTTTTGTTTTTCTTTGCATATCAGATTATGTTTTTCTTTGCATCTTAAAAAATTTAAATTACTAAATACACATTGAAAATACGGATGTAATCTTGGTGTTGCATGTGAATGTGCTCAGTGCATAGAGAACATAAAGCTGAATTGACATTGTAGGTTAGAAGGGATCAAAAATTTCTCTGCAAAGATGTTAGCAGGTAATAGTTTCTTTGAATAAAAAATTGTTGTGGAGTTAGAAATGACTGAGAAGGAATGTAGAGTGATAGGAGAAGGCTATGAACTAGTTTATAGAAGGCTGGGCCAAAAAATATTAACTGCATAAAAAAAGAAAAAATTATTTATATTCAGATATTCCTCAAATGTTAAGGTAAGTGATTCACATATTCATTGCATATACAAACATTCTTCATGCATTTAACATTATGTCTATTTTATGACATTCCTCAAATATTCATACATTCTCTTAATACCTTGAATATGAAAAAGATAATTGTCATTTACCACTTGAATATGTGGCCTCCCTAGAAATATAAGTATTTATTCATTAATAACAATGTAATAAGAACATGTAATGAACTAACAATGTATTCAATGTATATTTCGTAATTTCAGTGCACATTAAAGGTTTGTGTATACACCTATTTTTTCACACTTTCTATTTTTATACCTGTTGCTAACAATTTATCTTTTCAGGTTAGAAGTTGTTAATGCATATATATCTAGAATGGGATCCTTAAGGGGCTTGTTCTGGGATAGGGGTATGGTTATTCACATAGCCATTGAGTTAGGGATTATACATGGAGAGAGAACAACTTTTGGTCCTATTTATGTCTTTCTTTCACTTTTAGCTTCTTATTTTGCTTCTCACTCTTCCAAAATCTTATGACCTCATTTCGTTTTCCTTGCATTATATTTAGTTTTTGTGACACCTTCCACACTCCCCTTTGCATTTCCCTCCTTGGCCAATGAAATTACCTGTGGGAAATTACGTCGATGCAAATTCAAATTCCTTGCCCATACCTTCAACGGTGGGAAATGACAACTGTATAAATACCATAACTTACATTTTAACATCATCATCATCATCATCATCATCATCACATCATATCAACAGGAACTTGCCATTAGCTTTTCTTTATCATGCCAACTTGCACCTGCTTGTTTAGCTCTTGGCTTTCTTACATCTTGAATCTTGGCTTGGATATTCTTCTTGCTTGAATTGGTTTTCTTGCACTTTTGGGTCATCAATAGTGAGCTAGAATTGGATTGTTTCCCCTTCTCCTCTTGAAATTTGTTCTCTCTTTGTGTATGGTATTTTGGGAGATAGATGCATCAATGAACTCCCCCCAACATGTAAGTGCTCTAATTTAATTTTTCATTTTGTTTAGAGTAGTTTCCTACATTCGATATTTAATGTATGTTAGCTTAGTATTTTATGTACATGCTAGGTTAGCATATTGCATTTCAGTCCTTTACTTATGTTACATGTTTTACTTTAGTTAGCATAGATTTTACATGTTTATCTTATTCATTATTATCCCCCATAGTGTTAATACCTCCATAGGGTTCATTCCTCTTCTTCAACCTAGGGCCTTGGAAACCTTAGGTTTTCCTAGTGTAAGGGTTACTTCCCTTAGGGTATGCAATCATAGTGGTCCATGTACCCCCTTCAATTCTATTTGTTTGTGTGTCGGTCTTGGTGTGTCGCTTACTTATTGTCTCGATACCCTAGTTGAATGGATGATAAGAGTGCACGGTGTATAGACACATTTTTTCCCACCATACATCCTTGGTGAGCTCAGTGTGAATCTTATTTTGTACTTTTTGATCGATAAAACTTGTTAAAAGCAACCATTTTCATTTTTTTCTCGTTTCAGTCTTTAAAAATCTAAAAAAACCCTGTAAATCTATTTTCCCAGACACTATCAACCCCTATGTCATTTATGTATAGGGCTGGTCATGTTTTTCTTATCTATATCCCATTACAAATGTCTTCATCCCATGTGAAACACTTTTTACAAGGCTGATTGTTTCGGTATCCTATTTTTTGAGCTTCTTCTGGGTCAAATCAACACTCCATCAGGGAGTATCTTGGCCTGGGGCTCTCTAATTTTTGTGAATAGTCATTTTCAGAAATTAATCACCTAGAATGTAGTTTTTATTTATTTTCAAACTATTGTGTGATAAGAGCTAATAGGAAAAAGTATAATACTCACAAAAACAATGTCTTAGGTGATGAAGAGGAAGATATTTAGATTGATGACATCTATGATCTTCCACCTGAGATCTAAAAATTCCTTGATAAGTTTCCTTAATACAAGGGGGAACCTGAGTTAGTAGTCCGTAAAAACATTCTTTACTTTGTGTATGAGAAAATTGAAAATAGGGTGGATAGTGGGAATGCTACTATGGTAGGCTCATCTGAAAATTCCTCTGGCTCTGATCCTCCAACTCATAGATAAGATAAGTCAACAAAAAGCTACCACTATGACCCAACTCCTTCAAATACAAAACAAAATGGTTCAAATGGTCAACCATCCTAACCTGGGCTCTGGGGGTGCAATTCCCCCACCCTTACCCAATGGAACTAATGGGGCACCTATTTCCCATCCTACCATGTACAAAAAATTCTTTCAGGTAGTCCAACAAGATCCTCTAGTGCCCTGCATTGCTAGCATGGATATTAGAGGAATTGTCGATCCTATTTCATATGATGGATCACTCAATCCTACTCTACACATTAAGGCCTTTGGAAACCTTTATAAATATTGGATCAAATTTAACTCTTATGCTACCACTTAAATTTTATCTAAGAATCTTATTGGAGATGCCTTAGATTGGTATCACATTTTACCCCCTAACTCCATAGTGGAGCTAGAATCTCTAGTGAAAAATTTAGTTAATGGATTCCAATATCATGATTTACCTGAAAAGAACATAAATGCTTTCATTAATTGCAAACAATAAAAGAATTAATCATCTCAAGCATTCATCAAACATTAGAAAATCATATCTACTAGAGTAGAACAAAATATGCCAAATGATAGCCTTTTCCAACTCTTCCTTCAAGCCCTAGAATCTCACCTTCAATATGAGGTTAGGTCTTTTTCTCCTACTTCCTTGGATGAAGCTTTTGGACAAGATAAATGAAAAGATTACCTCATGAGGGAGTTTGAGAATGCTCCTCCTAAAACTCAAGAAACAAAACATGTGACAATTCTCCAAAATGCAAAGAACAAGAATGCCACGGATGACGGGGTCTCAGATACCCTTTCTCTTATGGCTTCTAAAATTGGAATGTATTTAATATCAACATAAAAGGTAATAATAGTAAAAACCAACCTACTTACTATCATCAATTAACTAAGGAGGAATTAAGGAAACACATGCCTAAACCATTTATTTAGATCCGTAATCCTTATTGACCTATCCCTCAAAGGTATGATGGAAATAAATTCTGTTGGTGCCAACTGGGGCCATTGTCATGAGAATTGTTTTTCCCTTAACACGACTACCATTACTTTTTTATTAGGCCCTCAATTCGACCATGAGGACATCTCTAGAGAGAGTTTGACTGGGGTATTCAAGGCTTGTGATGCTCAAATGAAAAATGACCATCATAATACCATTAATCAAGCCAATGAAGAACTTAAAGTTTTCTTTGACCCTATGCCTAACCATAATTCACGTGAAAGCTCTAAAAACTAGAAAACACCACAAAAAATGTGGTTGATCCTGATTAATCTCCCAAGAACATAATAGCCATAAATGATGTGGAGAGTGTGATATCATATATAAAGCATGAATACCCTCCGTTAGTTTAGCCTTGAACTCACAGAGCTATATACCCTTATTCTTCCATAATAAGACTTATAAAGCTAAGATCCCATCTTTCATAGATGTCATCTTCCCCTGTGAAAAACCTACTATAGGGATGAAGGTGTCTGAAATTATTTCGCCAAACAAAAATGCCTTTGGCCGGGCCAATGGTGTCAAGCATAAAAAACATTAATTTATGAAATATCTCTAATCACTCCTCCATCTGATCCTATTTCCGAGGATCACAAAAACTCTCAACTTGATGCTCAGTCTAGCCACGATGAGTGGGATCCTTTGGAAGCATTGTTTCAGATTCCTAGTCTAATTCCTTTTAGATCTCATGCACATGTCTCCTCACCATTGTGAGCATCTCATGACTGCATTATTTGATATGAACATATCCTTCCCTTCTATGTTGGGGTAGTCTCCTAAACTACATGGTTCATAAGAAAGAATCTGCCATCAATGTGAGGAACTCTCCATTTGTATGGAACAAATCACTGATATACAAAATTACATATGTTTTCCTATAATCGCTATGATTCTAGATGAACTTTTTCTTAGGTTAGACTATGCTCCACTCTTTATCTTTATACATATTGGTCAAAACATAGTCAAGTGTGCCCTCATTGATGAAGGTATCGACATTTGTGTGGCCTCTTTAGAATTTATTAAATCCCTCATATGCTCAATAGACAATCTCAAAACCACACGTACTACTTGCCAAGGGTATGATCATCAAAAGATGCCTCCTATGGGTTTTATTTGGTTGTCCATCATTATCCCTCCTAGGACTGTGCATGTGAAGGTCATGGTCTTCAATTTCCATTTATCTTACAACATCCTTCTTAGTCGACCTTGGACCCACCGCATGCGTTGTTTCACCCTAGTCATTTTTGTTGTCATTGATGTCAAGTGGCATTTATGAAAAATGAGTGATTGGAGAAGTGAAGCTCAGTTAAAGGCATGAAGGTTGACTGGTAGTGTCTTCTCAATGGTTTAGTGAGCTTTCAAGATGGTTTTAGGATAGTTTCAGTGTTCTACAGGGATGGAAATTGTTGGTATGGATGTATCATATGTTTTATATGTCATACATGATGGTTTTATCATGGGAACAAGCTCTTACAGTGAGTTCCAAGTCATTTGGTGGAATTCTTAGTTCAAATTGGCTCATTTAGGCCAATTTTTAGAGCCTCATGAGGTGTGGAAGTTGGGTACATGTCATGAAATTAAAATGTGAGCATGGGGTTGCTTATGAATGTTATATAGGACATGTGTGAGTAACAACAAGGCCCAGTTTAGGTTCTAGAGGCAAAATTCAAAATTCACCAAAGTTGGCCTTGAGAACTGGAAGTGTAGGTTGAGGTAAGTGAGATAGGTTTGAATAGTACATGAATTTTTATGAAAAATAAAATATTGGATCATGTAGAGGGGTTAGTTTTGTTTCATAATTTCAAATTTCATCAATTTTTGAAGAGGTATATGAGGGAGATATACAAGTCTATACTAAAAATGGTTCGTTGAAAGAAATGTAAAATGAGTTATCCCCTTGTCCTCTTAGCACCCAAAAAAAAATATGGATTCCTTCATTAAGATAAATAATAGTAAATGAACGTTTTGTAGAGAACTTCCAATCCTGAAGTATTGCAAAAAGATTGAAGCAAATTAGATAAGGTATCAAAGAAGTTATGATCATTTTTTTAGTCATGTTTTTCTCTTTCCTCTGGTCACCTTCTTGAGGGTCATTGACTTGAACATGAAGTTGTTATGATTTAACTTATAATCAACTTGGATGAAGTATGGAAACTACTTGATGATTTTAATGGTTATTTAGTTGTTTATTCATGTTCCATAATGGGTTTTCAATGTATGGACTTTAAGGATAGTCAAGTTTAGTACGAGCCCTCCACAGTGTGTACAAGTTAAGTGGATACACATATAGGATCATGATGATAGTACAGTCCTAAAGGGATAATCGATAGTTTCAGTCTTCCTATAAGGTGTTTCTTGAAGATATAATATGAATCCTTCTCAAATGATTGAAGTAAATTGGTAGGGGTGATGAGATTTTTTTTTTGTGATACCAATATAATATCCTCATTGACTTGTGATGGTTATTTCAATCTACCTGTCTAGAAACCATCATTCAAAGTAGAAATCACAAACTTATGAAGGTATACTCTCTTGTTAAGTTCATGCATGGTCTCAGAAACTGGTGGTGAATTAAGTGTATGGCTCATCTCCTAGGTGGAAAAATTAAGTACCTCACATGTGAATATGTTTGACAGTATGTTAGGAAAAATGTGTGTGTGTGTCCTATGGATAATCTTATATCTGGTGAAGTGGGACCCCCACTATGAAAGATGTATGTAACCATGCAAGCATAGCTTTTGGTCTAGTGAATGGGAAAGTTGTGTTTAGGTGAACTTTGAGGACATAATACAATTTATATCAGTGACCTCATTTCATACCAAGTCAATGGTTCTTCTTTATATACATATACACAAAATAAAGTATCTCTTGTATTCAACAAGTAATGCCTAGTAATGTTATTAGACTATTGTGTGCTATAATGATTTCTTGGAAACTTCATGGGAATGTTAGTTGAAGTTTTTGAGATCTGTAAGATGAATGCGAAGCATGGAAGTTGTGTGAAGTGTATCTTATGAGTCCATAGTAGTTGAAATTTTTTCAAATTTCATTGATAAATTTTAGGAGAAATCAAAATTTTTTGAAGCCCCTTGACCTCAGAACAGTGGGAAAAAACTCTGATTGCCTAGGTTTTTTATAGGAAAAACTTCTCATTGAATCTTAAATCTTGAACTAGTACCAATACTCTTGCAAATATCATGTAGAGAGATATGTCCTTATATGGTCATCATCTAGTATTCATTATGTAATTAGAGATATTTCATTAAGTATTGAGATAAAACATTTTGTATCAGTTGCACTTGTAGGTCACAGTTATAACCCTGATACATAACAAATAATGTCTTTGATCACTTTTCCTCTAATGTTAAGGTATAGATTCATCGTGAATAACTTCTCAGAGAGCTATGATTCTTGCATAGGTATGCCTACTATGATAAAAAATTTGCTTGAAAGTATGAAAAATCATCTACATGGTCATCTTAAGAGAGGATCTCCATCATGTCACCATAGTGAATTCAAATATAATTGGTGTCTACATTTTCTTACATCCTTAAGTGTATAGGACTGTTTTAAAATCTGATATTCTTAGATGAAGAAAGGATATAATTGGATGAATGCACTTGACCCTCTTGCAATGTGTTTTAGACAGCTCAGAAGCTCATTAAGGGAAACTTTAAGGTGTGAGTGTTCAATGAGATTAACTCAGCTAGAATATTCCTGATGTCACAATCTATACATCTTACAAAATATTGTCCCAAGTATTAAGTTCATACTCTCCTTGTGAAGGTGAATAGACATGTGACACTCTCTAAATTGATAGTCATGTGGTTATTCTTGAAGATCAAGTGTCACTAATCTTATAATAACATGCTTTTCATCTTCCTAGCTTGCATGAAAATTTGATACGGATGTTAAGTCTTTCAAGTCTGAGTTGATGCATGGGAGAAATTAAAGAGGTCTAATGAGACAAGGTGTTGGATTCGAATAGAATGAGCTCTATAAAGTAAGTTGAAAATTCAATAGCAACAAGATAGAATGTGAAGAACATGTAGAGGTCTGTCTCAGGCTAGCTCAAGAGTCATTTAGAATTGTGCTAAAGGTGAACCATGAAATACATAGTCATACATACATGACTATATATATAGTAGTGATATAGTATATATATATATCATCATATATATATATATATATATATATATACTATATATATATATATGGCACTATGATGTAGAAGATAAAAGATGAGTGTGAATTTAAAAAGAATAATTATTGTTGTGTGTGGTTTTGGACTAAATATAGTAACAAGACTAAAATAGAGAGTGTCCTTGGAGAATAAAATATACTGGGATTTAAATTGCAGGAGTCATATTAGAGGTGTTGATGTTGAATGAGATACCGAAAGAGAGTGCATTCTTTCATGAACATGAATAATGAGACCACAAATCCTTTGAAATTATCATAATATGTCCATGTCTTTGTTAGTAGGATATATTAGAGTAATATGGGGAATTAATATTCAATGATGAGTTAAATCATGTGATAAAGTGAAAACAAAGTGTGTTTGAATAAGTGAACAATGTCAGTGATAGTTGAGTAAGGGCCTAAGTACAGGTGAATGCTGATTTATTAAAATGATAGTTTGACTCAAATTATGACTAGCGGAATGAGTATTTGAATGACAATGAATAGTGACCCTGAGTGACTTGTAAGTCCATGTAATGCACATTACCTTGAGCAAAGAATGGAAACAAGGCCAGAGGACTAGTGAATGTCATTGGTAAATGCTTAAAGTTGATTTATTAAAATGTTGAAATAGGGTAGTGAGACTGAACCAATGCAGGTATATTGAGAACCGAATACATGTTGCTTAAGCATAAAGTGAGAGTTCTTAAGATGATACTTGATAAGTGTTGATGCAAAGTGGGTGAATGATCCAAGAGTAAGTCAGTATGAGAAGAATCATAGAAGGAGTGATAAAAGTCTTACAAGGATTTGAATTGATATTAATAGAAGAAAGGTAAATAATAGGATCAGGGGATGATAATCAGGCTTGAAGAAATATTGACAAGACTGAGTATTTTTAGTGGGCTTTCAGGATAGATTTTTTTTTTTCAGTTCGAGTAAAAGAGAAAATTAAGACTTGATGAGTGAGATAATTTAGAGGTCACTATTATTTGTTTGAGATAACAAGCCATGTGTGATCAAAATATTTTTAAGCCTAAGTAATAGATTAGAATGAGAATATTTGTATATTCCTTGTGAGTTAAATCTCACTAAATATCAGTTGTAGTTTTTAAAATGATCGGGGGTTTAATACTCCTTGTAAGTTGAAGCTTACTAAAGTTCAGTTGTAGCTAAATCAAATTTTGGGAGTTGAAGATTTCAGCTAGGTTGAAGCTTGTCAAAGGATGAGTGGTAGCTTGGTTGAATATTTGGAGTTGCATCTCTAGGTTGAGTTGAAGCTCAACCATGAAATCAATGTAACAAATATAGGATAATTTGGTCCTAAGCCTAGTGGTTGGTTTTAGTGGATTTTTTCCCAGTTTGGGTTTCCCACATTATATTTTATGTCTATGTGTGCTCTTCTGTTATTTTATTGTAGTTTATTTCATGTGTTAATCATAACATGATTAAGAAAATGGAAATGTCTGTAAAAGTTTGATTAGACACTGATTCAACCCCTCTTAGTGTCATAGTTTCTCACAATTGGTATCACAACCCGGTCCTCTTGAATTGAGCCTAACAACTTGGAGGTGATCCCAAAGACAAAAGCATGGGAACATTTGCAGATTCAATTTTGCAAAAGATGTATGAAATTGCTCAAGCTTTTATAAGTGAGTTAAAGATAGAAATTAAGCTCAAGGAAATTAACCATGGTTAAGAACTAAATGAGATGGATTCATTTGTTGAGAAAATGTCTAAGGATTTGAGAGATAAAGAAAATGCTTGCATTAAATTTGAAGAGGAACTAAAGACCCTGAAAATCAAGTTGGTACAAGTTACTAACTAGCTTGATAGCTTGCAAAACAAACAAAGACATTATGGTTAAGTAGAGCATGAGATATGCTAGGAAACTATTCAAGACAAGAGTGAAGAATGTGAGAAATTAATTGCAGATTTAAAGAACCTCAGAGAGGAACTAGAACAAACAAGGAAAATGAAATTAAAGGCTAAATCAAGCCATGTATCTTGCTAAGAATTTTCAAAGAATAAGAGGAATAAAAAAGAACACAAGAATATCTTTAGGCAACCAAATGCAAGGATATTATTAGGTAAGTTTCATGAAATTTGTTTTTCATGCAAACTATTTGGACATAGAGCTAGATATTACAGGAGAAAGATATATGAAGACCATCCATGGAGATATTGCAGGTTTGATTATGAGAAGAACATAGTATGTTTCAATTGCAAAGAACAAGGTCACATAGCCAAGTATTGTTTAGAAGATCCAGTAAGTCATTTTTGGGACAAGAACTAGGTTATATGCTTCAACTATCATGGGAAAGGGATTTTTCCAAAAAAAATCATAAATCACCTAGATATAGTTACAAGTTGAATGCTTTACAGAGGAGAGACAAAAGAATCTTCAGAGAAAATACAAACTCTAAGAGAAAGATCAAGTCAGCCATAGTTGAGAGAGATATTGAGAAGAAGAAAGAAAAATGGATATACAAGGCTAAGGAAGCAAAGTTAGAAGTTGAAATAACAAAGAGTGATAAGAAGATGACATGGGTAGATGTTGAAGAGGCATAACAAGCTAAGATAGTCATAGGAGAAACTAGCACAAACAAGACATCAATAGGTGATGACGAAGACAGGAAGAAGGAAGACAATTCTAGTACAAAGAATAAAGAATTTATTCCTGAAGCAGTGTTGGAACAAGTGTATGAGCTGTAACATATGTGCTTATCAAGTATTCAATCAGAAACAAATTACATATGTTATGTTGAGGTCACACAAAATGATGCATCTAAGGATACTAACAAGAGAACAAGGACAAGGAAAGAAATAATTGATTCATCAAGATATTTTGATGACTTTATCTTGTTTTGAGGTGACATGATAAGATGGTATGATTTTTCTAGGCTTCTAGAAGGTATACACAAGTTGTAAGAAGAAAAAAATTTCTCTCCATTTGTTTGTCAATGTGCAAATCAAACCATTCTTTTTATTGAAGCTAAGTAATGAATCTTGAATATGCTCTTGATGGAAAGTTGCAAATTTAAGTTTTTATCAGATTACAAATAATGAGTATAAGGTTTTACAGGTACTATAGGAACTTCTTATAACAAGGGGACTTGGTATGGGTATTCACATTTAGCTATGCAGAGAGCTTGAAATGATGAACCTTGTAGGAGTGTTTGATTGTGAACTGATGAAAAATAGTTAGTGGAAGTCTTGTGCCCAACCTAACATGTTGAAAGGATTAAGTAACAGGTGGAAGATTTTATTATGAAGACTGTGTTGTGGAGTGATCATGACTCATGAAATTGTAGGCAAAACATCATGTTAGTGCTGGAACAATTTTCAAATATGATGCTACATGTAGGGTTTCTATGAAATACCCTGAACTAAATCTATGTTTGGTTAGATGCATCAAGGGAAGTCTATATTAGCACTGCATTTGAGAACTAGATACTTGGCATCATTGTGATGAATACACGAGTGAATGATTTGAGAAAATAGTGAAGTCTTCCCTCCATGTAATTGCCTAACTTTGCAAATTTTGCAGTGACACCATATTTAACATGCAAGTGAACTTTTTTTGTTTGGTTGAGAATGATATGTTAATTATTATGAGATAATGGTAATATATAAATAATAAATGAGGTGATACAAACCTTGGGAGAAGATTTAGAGTCATAAATCCAAAAAGGAAGAAAGATACAATCAATTCTCTCCTCTCAGGTTACACTGTAACCTACAGTCAAGACCTTACTAGGGTAAGAAGGTTGAGGACCCAAATCATCAAAAAAGAGCTTGAATTTTGGTAGAAGTTGCTCTAGGGAGGTCCTTAATATGAATCAAGAGGGATTTCATAGATTCAGTGGTGGATTTCGAAGAAAATATTAACAGTTCACTTGGGAATGTGTGAAGCAGGGTAGGACCTAGTTATAGAGATCACTTAACAAAGAAACCAACCTAAACATATTGAATCAATCTCTGAAAATTCTAAGATATGTCAAATTATATAATGGGTGCTAGAATATAGTCTATTTGTCCTGTGGAACCTCCGAAAGGTTGAGTTACTCATTATAATAGGTGGAAAAAGTGCTAGTTGGAGCTAGTAGACTACTAACAAGAAAAAAGGAAATTTCCTAGAGGATCTTAAGGAATCAAAAGATGAAATTTGGGGTAAATGTTGAGCATGATTAAAAGGTTTGAAATAAATTGAGAAAACCCTATGAGTGGTTCTAGAATTTTGTATTCCTATATGGTACAATCATACTTTGTCTTAAGAGCCTAGAGAGCAATCTTGCAAAATAGTGAGAGATTGGTGTGATTGGTTAACTTGGGAGCATTTTGTGTGTAATATAACCTTCTTGTCATGGAAAATAGGGCGTGAACAACTAAATAAACCACTAGAGACTAAATGAGTCCATTATTTATATGAGAACCATAGTGTAAAAGGACTAAGGGTAGTTTTGGGAGCAAAATTGGTAAAATCTTAGGCTTGATTTGTGAAGAGATAACTAGTATGGGTCCTAGTATGATTTGATGAGCACACCAGGGTAAAAATTACACCTGAATGACAAGGATCAGGATGAATAAGGGATGGAAAAGACTCATTATTTTCAAAATCAAAGTTGCAGGTCTAAATCTCTAAACTATTGTGTTAATCATACTATGAGATGGATACTAACATGAATGTAGAGATTGTTGCTGCAGGGTCTGAATTTAAGAGGTGAAGTCTTGACAAGATGTTCCCAAGTATGTGAAGGTTTGAAATCCTTAGGCAAGTATTTGTGTGGTCTTAACCATGTATGAACAGATACAAACTTGTGAAGATTATTATTTTGAAGAAGTCAATGCTCGATGTTCTCTTCAAGTGAATATTAGTTCCCCTCAAGAATATGAATGGTGAAAGATTTCTAAAATGACTAGATACTATGTCCAGATTGGCCACTTTTGAATTAAGAAGATATGTAGGATTTTAGGGAAGATTAAGCTACATATTGGTTGTAAAATGGATTATGAAGAAGATAAGGTGTCAAGAAATAGTGGAGGAGCATGGATAATGCCATATTGGTATGAAAAGTTGTAAGGCATGAAATGGAAAAAGTTGAGTCATTCTTATGGATAGAAGGAAAATGAAAATGGTACACGCTTTTTCACAGGGGGAGATAAGTGATTATTTTAGGAAAAGAGTTAAAAAGTAGTTGGTCTAGCATCTTATTGTATCTTTAGGAGCATGAGAATAATAAAATCCCAAGGGGAGCAGTTGAGCTTGGTATTGAGTATGGTGAAGTGAGATGACTGATATGGAGAGATTAGGTTCAGGGGGAGCAATGAGGTTGATTGGTGGAGACATTATTATATCTATTCCAGACACATGTAGCAAGATAGTGATGCTAATCCCAGGGGGAGCTTCTTGAGGTAAGCCAGTGCTTTGTAAATAATAATTTTCTTATTATTTACTCTATTGAATGCATGACCCTTTGTCATAGATGTCAAAGGGGGGGAGAGTGTTATTAGAAACTAGGAATGGTGATGTGAGATGTTGGTGTGTGTTTGCCATCAAAGGTTTTTGAGTATGTTTCCATCAATGAAAAATGGGGATATTGTTAAACCCTAGTCATTGGTGTTGTCATTGATGTTAAGTGTCATTGATGGAAAATGAGTGATTGGTGAAGTGAAGCTCATTTAAAGGCATGAAGGTTGATTGGTAGTGCCTTCTCAATGGTTTAGTGAGCTTTCAAGATCATTTCAGGATAATTTCAGTGTTTTGAAAGCATGGAAATGGTTGCTATGGCTGGATCATATGCTCTATGGGTCATACATGATGGCTTTAGCATGGGCACAACCTCTTACAGTGAGTTCTAGGTCATTTAGTGGAAGTCGCAATTCAAACTGGCTCATTTAGGCATGTTTTTAGAGCTTGATGAGCTATGAAAGTTAGTTATAGGTTATGAAAATACAATGTGAGCATGGAAGGTGTGTAGGAATGTTGTATAGGACATGTGTGAGTAACAAAAAGGCTAAGTTTAGGTCTTAGAGGTAAAATCTAAAAATTCACCAAAGTTGGCTTTAAGATCTGGAAGTGTAAGTTAAGGTAAGTGAGATAGGTTTGAACAGTACATGAATATTTATGAAAAATAAAATCTTGGATCATGTAGAGGGATGAGTTTTGGTACTTCATGCCAAATTTCATGAAGTCCTAAAGAGGTACATGAAAGTTATGTTATCTTTGTTAAAACTAGTTCATTGAAAAATGTAAAATGAGTTGTCTATCTTCTTAGCCCCCAAGAAAAAATATTGAATAATTATTCAAATAAATCATAGAATAATTTTTTGGAGATAATTCCATGACTGAAATGTTGAAAAATGTTTGAAGAAAATTGGTTAATGTTCAAATAAGTTATGAGCTAGCTACTAACATGTTTTTTCTCTCCTCTAGTTTGCTTCTTGAGGTATTTGAGTTGAAATGAATTATTTTGATTACTTTTCAAGTTTGTGAAGTATGGAAAATACTCAGAGCTTAATTATACCTTCTTAATTCCATAATGGTGAGAAGTATGGACTTAAATCTTATTCCTTCTAGCAAATCTTTCCCACTCTTTACAAGGACTTTCACATACAATCATGAGATTTGAAAGTGCAGTCAGTTTCAGTCTTTAAAAGGTGTTTTTTGAGATAGAAAATGATTCTAGTTGATGTAATACTTAATAGGGGTGATTAGAATTAAAGCTCAACCACTCTATCTCCTCAATTTCTTATGATGGTTTGTCAAGATTGTCAAGAAAATAACATTCAATGTGTACTCAAAACTTATGATGAAAAACTCTCTTGTTAAGCATGTTCTAGTATATGGTGTGAATTAGGTGTATGAGCATTTCCTGGTAGAAAAATGAAGTACCTCACATGTGAAATATAAGACAATATGGAGAAAAATGTGTGTATGTGTCTATTGACAATTAAGAATGTGAAGTGGACCCCACTATGAAAGATGAGATCATCATAAAGATGCTTTTTAGTGTGTAAAAGTTGTGTTAGGTGCTCTAAGGAGATCAAGAAGATATCGGTGACCATAAAATCCAAGCCAAGACTCACTAAAATTCAAGTAGTATCTCTTGAACTCAACAAGTAATGCCTACCATTGTATTAGACCATTGTGCACTGTTGATTTTTGAATTATGGGAATGTTTGGAAGTGTTTCAAACTTAGTGAATGCTTAGAGAAGATGGGAATTTTTCTTATAAATCCATAGCAAATAAAAATTTCAAATTTGATTAAGAATTGAAGGAGAAATCAAAATTTTATGGGTCTCGGGCTCACATAGTGCCAACAACCCTGATTCTAGGGTTCGAAGGAGGAATTTGATTGAATCTTGATCTTTAACCAACCAAGATCTCTAATTTTTTGTAGAGAGGTATGTATGACTGATATGAGCTAGTTTCAAAAGGAATCAGGAGATTTCATCAAGAAATGAAGGATAATTTTGTATCAGTTCACTTTTACAATCGAGTTTTGATAGTTAAAAGAGTTTTCATCAAATTAAATGATATTTCTTGAAAATAGAGATCTTATTCTTGATAAATTTGCTTCCAAGGAGGGTAAATGGATGTTGAAAAATCCTCTACATGGTTTTAACAAGCCTTCCATTGTGTGACAATAATAAATTCAAGCACATTCTTTTGATTTTTCTTACAACTAGGTGTAGAGGTTGAAATTGATGTTCTTATATGCAAATTCTTTATTGGAGAATGCACTAGACCCTCTTGCAAAGTGTTTTAGAACTCAAAGATGATTAAGGAAACTTTAAGGTGTGAGTGTTATGAATTAAATACTTGAATATTCTTGTCACAGTCTAAAACACATAATATTGTCCAAGTACTAAGTTCTTCTCTCCTTGTGAAGGTGAATAGTCTTGGAACTCTCTAAATTGAAGTCATGTGGTCCTTGATGAAGATCAAGAGTCACTAACTGTTATAATAACATGATTTTCATCTTCCTAGCTTGCATGAGAAGTTGAAGAGTCCATCTTTGATCAAGTAAAATTGAGAAGTCAAAAGGTCTAATAAAACAAGGTGTTGGATTTGAAAAGACAGTCTATAAAGTAAGTAAATTCGAAGCAAAAGATAGAATGTGAAGAACATGTGGAGGTATGTTGAGGCAAGCTGAAGAGTCATTTTGATTTGTGCTAAAGGTGAAATAAAATACACACACACACACACACACACACACACACACACACACACACACATCACTATGATGTAGAGAAGGTAAGTGTGAGAAAGAGAATTAGGATACTTAACTAATATATATCAAAGAGAAGTGTGTGTGTGTGTTCATATTAGATATGTTGATGATGACTGAAATAGTGAAAAAGTGCAGTGATGAAATATAGAGAAAAAGTGTGTGTGATCCTAAGATGAAATGTAGAGGTAGTAGGATATGTGAAAGTAAAATGTGAAATGGGTATGAATGCTGAGAAAAGTTTGTGATAAAGTGAAAACAAAGTGTGTTTGAAGAATGAACAATACAGTGAGTTAGTAAGTGAAAAATACAGGTGAATGCTAATTTATTAAACTGACAGAGACTCAAATTATGACTAGGAATGAGTATTTGAAGACACTGAATTTTGACCCTGAAACTTGTAAACCATGTATGAATGCATTGAGCAAAGAATGAACAAGGCAGAGGACTAGTGAAGATGGTAAATGCTTCAAGTTGTTTATTAAATGGTGAAATAGGGTAGTGAGACTGAACCAAGAAGGAAATTGTGAAAAATACATGTTGAAGCATGATGTGGATGGTAATAGAAACTTGATAATGATGAGAAGTTGAATGATATAAGAGTTCTTCAGTATGAAAAAGATGATAGAAGGTGATAAAAGTATACAATATTTGAATTGATCTTTGTAGAAGAAATGTGTGTATTAGGATCAGGGGATGATAATCAGGTTTGAAGATATTTGAAATAGTAAAAATCAAAGGATTAAACTGAAGTACCACTGTAGTTTTGAACACAAGAAAAAAAAGGCTAGTGCGCTACTTTAGCTATCACTATCAATTGTAGGAGACAACAATCTTTATGTGACAAAATTTTGTTAAAGAAGTATAAGTTACAGCTTAGCAGGTGGGGAGTTGTAGCTTCCCTGTGAGTTGAAGCTCACTAAAGATCAATAATAGTTGGTTAAATTATAGGGGATTGAAGCCTTCTTGTAAGTTGAAGTTTACTACAGGTCAATTGTAGTTGAAAAAAAATTGGGAGTTGAAGCTTCCATAATGAGTAACAACGTCGTAAAACTTTGGAATTGCAGCTCTTGGTTGAGTTGAAACTCAACCATGAAATTAATGTAACATATATAGGAAAATTTGGTACTAAGCCCAGCGGTTGGTTTCAGTGGTTTTTTTATCAGTTTGGATTTCCCACATTATATTTTGTGTTTCTATGTGCTCTTCTATTATTTTCTTGTAGTTGATTTCATGTGTTCATCAAAACATGATTAAAAAAACAAAAATGTTTGTTAAATTTTGATTAGACACTGATTCATCCCCCTCTCAATGTCCTAGTTTACAACATGTATGTGGTTCCTCTTCTGTGTATCAATGTGTTAAGTTTTCACATCAAGGGGATATCTATAAAATCTAATGCGACCCAAACCCTTGGAATCATGATATTATCCAATAAAATGGGATGTATAAATTCCCAACCTTTCAAGAACTATCACCAATCCTATTCTGTGAATATCAATGCTTTAATTATCATGTGGAATATCTTTGTGGTAGTGTGGGTTATCCAGATTTGGTTGGGCACACGCCTCCCAATCTAATAGATTATGACAATGACAAGCCCGATGAGATTACTGTTAGGATTAATATGTCTGATCTATCAAATCTTGTCATCTCACATCTTCCTCCTAGCGTATGACCCCACAAGAAGGATCCATAAATTCCTGTTATTATTTCACATGCACCCCAACCTACACCTGAAAAAAGGGTTCAACCAAATACCATGGTCGGATCTTGCATGATAAACACCTCTATGATTGATTATGATGATGGTTACACTTTGGACGATACCCATTTGGCCAACTATGCCTAGATTCGGGAAAGAGAAGTCTGACATTACCAAAGAACCCTCTAAAACACACTATATTGTGATGTGAATGCCATTATTGTGTAAGAAGACTCCTCACATTTGGTCAAGCCTCCTCCTAGCATATTGGTTCTTGAGCCTTATACAACTTCTCTAGCCTCACCCTTTTCTTGTAACTCGATCGTTAGATCAAGTAACATACCTCCTCATCTAAAATACGTGGAGCGTATATCTTGCTTCTACTATGAAACCGATGACCTTATGGATGGTGAATCACCAAATGTGTCGACATCATCCATGTCAACCCATATTGGTCATTTACATCCTTCCCTACCTCTTTTCCTGATGGGTTCTTGACCTTATAGGGAAGAGCCATACTGTACATGACATGAGGATCCAGGGCATGATATATTTGATTGTAGAGCCTATAGAAAACATGTGAAAAAATTGAAGTTAAGGTTGGATGAGATGAAGCTCAAAAGGACACATGAAATTCTGCCTTAGCTCCATTATATTTCTCGCACCATGGTTACTCCTCACATATTGATACAAATTTTCAGGTTATGCGCAATAGGCACCCAGTTCCTAAGTCCTCTTCAAGTGGAAAATAACGTAGATCAAACTCCTCTCAGAGCCACTGTAGATACAAAATCATGCACTTTGGGTAATTATCTAGTCTCAATTGCATACTAATATTCTTATGGTTTCTAAGTAAGAAAATTACTGATTAACCCATGTATTTGGCCATCTTTTGTTACTTTTTTTTGTTACTGTTATTGCAAATAAGTAGCACCCCTGGATGTTGATTATATTTCTAGTTTGATCATCCTAAGCATCCAGTGTGATTGCACAACATTGAATCCTCTCCCCAAGTGTGGGAATTGTAAAATGGAAGAGGAATCTCCAGTTTAGAGGTTGGTTCCTCAACTCCTCTGATCAGATATATCACTTGCACAATTACAGAGGTTTAAATTCCTAATTTCTACTCTAAATTCCAAAGGGACAAAGATAGAGAATGCAAAAAAGCTAAAACTAATGCTAATAGGTGATGCACCAAAGGAGTGGTGAGCATTTCTCACTACTGTAGATTGACACAGTTCATAAAATGCAACAAAACTTCATGCACAAACTGATAATTGTAATGAAGAATCATAAATTAATCAAACAACACCAGCAGAGGATGGAAAATTAATCACAGGGCCTGTATTGTTATTTTAATGTCAAAATCACTTGCATTACAACACCTGAGAGGAAAAAATAGGTTACAGCTCTTAGAAAAGGTTTGTTATTCCACCAAAATCACTTTCAAGGAGAGAAAGGGGACCTGCAATACACAAAAAATGTTCAACCCTTTGAAAATGAGCCAAATCTGGCTTTTACAGTGCAAGGGACGAGCCCAGGAGAGAGAAACGCGGGAAAACATGGAAGGGATTCAACCATTGACCAAAACGCATTCAAAACAGCATGGGAATCCTTACAGACCCATTCCCTGACATTTTTAACCATGCTAGGAGAGAATGCGAGCCATTCTTCATTAAAAACGGTGGTTGAAACGTCATTTCTGTCCATGACCACGTGCCAGAGGTGTTTTTCAATTTTCTCTCTCCAAAATCCATCAAAATGCAAAATTGACCCCAAAATCTATAGATAATTTCACCAGCTTTCCATTGATATAAAGAACGTGAAAAACTGAGCTCTGGGTCGAAAGTTATGGCCATTTGAAATTTTAGGGCAAAACAGGGCCAAATCGGGTTGGCGGGCAAAAATTTGAATTTTTTACCTTTTTTGCATTTGGGAAAATTTCCCAAAAAATCCCCGTGCTCCGCCTTTCCATGTGCCATATGGCACGTTTTTATTGGGTGCAGGCCCATCCTATTCCATTTTCCTCTGATTTTCCCTTTGGAAAATTTTCCAAAAAATCCCCGCTGGGCCGGTGAGTTGAGGACACGTGGCACATGCTGATTAGGCGCGGGCCTGTCCTTCCTGAATTTTCCGCAGACCGCTTTGATCATTTTCGACCTGGACACATGGTAGTGTCTCATTGGCTGTGGGCTTGCCCCTCTGAATTTTCCATGCGGGCTTTTCCTTGATTTTTTGCCAGCACCTGACACATGGCGAGATTCTATTGGCTCGCATCTTGGGGGCGGGCTTTTGCCTTTTAAATTTCCTTTGTTTTCCCCTTGGGAAAATTTCCCAAATTCTCCCCGCCCCCCGCCGGTCCGAGACACATGGTGGCATTTCATTGGCTGCGGGCCTTCCATAAACAAACACTTTGGGAAAAAATCCCAATTTCCTCTCGCGCTCCGCAGGTCTGACCCCTGGGGACACGTGGCGAAACATGATTAGTTGGCAGGGGTATCGGGCCAAAACTCTCTTTTTGAAATTTGGTGAAACATTTTGCCAAAATTCCAACTTCTCCTCCACCCTCCAAAACTTCCACGCCATAGGACACGTGGCGCAATATGATTGGCTGCGGGTCCTTCCTTCCAAAATTTTCCATGCGCCAACACTTAGTCAATTTTTTCAAATTCCTCCCCTGGACACGTGGCATCATCTGATTCGTCGGCGGCCTGCGGGGAAAAATCTTCCTTTGAAATTTTTCCAAAACACTTGGTAAAAAACCAAGTTTTCCTCCGACCCCGCCACTTCCCTAGACACGTGGCAGCTTCTCATTGGCTGCGGGCCTTCCAGGGGAAAATTTCCCACAAAAACTTCACCGAGCCATAACTTCAAAAATACATGGAGTTAGGAGGAAAACTTTACCTTTCTGGAAAGCTGAGAAAGAGATCTATCCAATGGTGTCATTTCTAGAAGGTTTTGAGTGCCTAAAAAGCAAAAATTATGACTGAGGCACAAGAGAGGGAAGAATGAAAGGAGTTAGCCACAAAATGAGCAGGGGGCACATTTTGGATAACAATTTTGGTGACTCAGAGGGGTCATCTGCCTGCTGGATGAAATTACCAGTTGCCTGAAGCAATCCATTGGGCATGGAGTCATCGAATTCTCTGTTTGATACCCCAACTGACTAGAACACTGCAAGGAGGAAGATGGAATATCACCTGATGGGGCAAGGCCTGCAAACACATCTCCAGGAACAGCAAGCTTGTGCCAAAGCACTTAGGGAAAGAAAACTAACCTACATCAAAACAATGTGCACAAGCACTTAGAGGAATGAAAACCTAAGCTAATATTTACAAGGTGGAGAATTTCCCTTTAGTAGCAATGCTTTAGATGGATTCCATTGACTAGAATCTGCAGTTCTTCACCATCCAATGAAGACAATTGGAAGGCATTGTTGTCCTTACACTTTGTGACCATGTATGGGCCACTCCAAATGGCATCAAATTTTGAATGCCTTCCTGGTTTTACTCTGTCTGCATCCCACTTTAACACTAGATCTCCAACTTGGAAGGATCTATTCTTAGCCTTTCTATCAAAGGTCTTCTTTATCAAAGCCTGATCCTTCTCCATTGCTTGGGATGCCTGATTTCTGATTTCTTGGAGCTCCATCAATTCTGCATATCTAACCTCCATGGGCTCAAACTCCAACAACTCCAACTGTTTCATGAGTTCCAATGTTGGCAACTCAAGTGTCATGGGAAAAATTGCCTCTCTTCCATAAACAAGCTTGAATGGAGAGTTACCTATAGATCTCTTGGGAGTTATCCTATCAGCCCATAAGGCTGATTTCAATTTAGTATGCCAAGACCTCTTATTTTCATCAAGAGTCCTCCTAATGATCCTCAACAAGTTCTTGTTTGTAGACTCGGCCTGGCCATTACCCTGAGGGTAATAGTTTGATGAAGTACTTAGGTAGATCCCATTCTTGACAGCCCATTCAGTCACCTTGGATCCAATGAATGCCAATGCATTATCTGATATTATTGTAGCTGGTATGCCAAACCTGGTTACTATTCCCTCATAGAAGTCTAGGATACTAGATTCATTTGCCTCCTTGAGTGCTGCTGCTTCAGTCCACTTAGTGAAGTAATCTGTGGCTGTTAAAATCCACTTGTGCCCTTGGCTTGAAATGGGATTAATGACTCCAATGAAGTCTAAACCCCATTGCATGAATGGCTGGTCAACTGAAATTGGATGCAATGGAAGGGCAGCTAGTCTCTCTTTACCTGTGAAGAATGCACAATTCTTGCACCTCTTGATCCATGCGTAGCAATCACTGAAAATCTTGGGCCAATAATAACCAGCCCTCATGATCTTTAGAGCTGTCACTCTTGGTGCAAAATGACCACCAGCTGGTCCACCATGGAACTCTTCCAACACCCTATGAATCTGATTTGTACCAATGCATCTCAGCAGTACTCCATTCATATCCCTTTTGAACAGAACACCATCAACAAGGGCATATGGGACAACCTGCAATCTGAAGTGTCTTCTTTGGGTCTTATTCATCTCTGGAGGGCATAGACCTATGCTCAGGAAGTGCATTATACCTTGGGTCCAACAAGGAGTGGGGACACCATCATTCTGCTCTTGAGTGCTTCCTTGCTCATGGCTGTCTTGCAGCGCCAAAACAGCCTCCTTCTCATTGCATGCTTCCTTTTGTTTGCTTAAAATCAGCTGCTCACACAATCCTTTTCCTCTGACCAACTTGGTGACTTTGATCTCTATGTCATACTCCATGACACGAGTAATCCAACCTGCCCTTTTTTCATTCAAGTCTTTGTTGAGGAGGAAGTCTTTAACTCCCACGTGAGAAACCAACAACTGGACCTTGTTGTTTGAGACTAAATGCTTGAATTTCTTCAAGCTTCTGATTACTGCAAGAACATGCTTCTCAATGAAAGAATATCTCACCTCATAGTCCTCCAGGCTTTGGTTGAAGAAAGCAATTGGCTGCTCATCATTGTCCTCGTTCTGCTGTACCAAAATTACAGAAATAGTGTCATCCCCCCCAAATGCATAGAGGATGAAATCCTTGGAGAAATCTGGGTTAATGAGAGTTGGTGCTTGAGAGATGGCTTCTTTGATTGCTTCAAAACTCTCCTTGCCTTCTGCTGTCCATTTGAAAGCCACGCTTTTCTTTAACATCTTGGTGATAGGCTTGATAAGGGCTGCAAAATTTGGGACAAACCTCCGAACAAAATTTATTCTCCCCAAGAAACTTTGAAGAGCCTTCTTGTGGCTTGGCAATGGTAGTGCCCTTATGGCTTCAACTCTTTCTGGATCAATTGCTAATCCTTCCTTTGGAGACAATGTGGCCAAGGAGCTTTCCTTCATGAGCTAGAAAAACACACTTTTTAGGATTCAAGGAGACTCCAAATCTTCTACACCTTTGGAACACTTGTCTCAAATGAAAGAGGTGGTCTGCTGCATTTTTTGAAAAAATAGTGATATCATCAAGATATATCAGCACTATGTTGTTAATCAAACCCTTGAACGCCATGTCCATTGCCCTTTGGAAGGTAGCTCCAGCGTTGGACAGCCCAAATGGCATTTTCCTGTATGCATAAGTTCCCCATTTGGTTGTAAAGGCTGTCTTGAACTGATCTTCTTCCTTCACCATAATCTGATTATACCCCGAATAGCCATCAAGTAGTGAAAACCTCTCGGAGCCAGCAACAACTTGTAAAATTTGCTCCATAGAAGGAAGTGGGTAATGGTCCTTGAGAGATGCTCTATTCAGATCTCTGAAGTCAACACACAATCTGATTTCCCCACTCTTCTTTCTAACTGGAACCAAGTTGGCAACCCAACTAGAATGCTTGATAGGGAATATGATTCTTGATTCTATCAACTTATTCAATTCTTTTCTCATGAGGGGCTCCATGTGTGGATTGACTGGCCTTTGTTTTTGTCTGACGGGTTTAGTACTTGGATCCAACTCAATGGTGTGTTGAGCTAACTCGGGATTGAAACCTTTCAAATCTTCATAGCTCCAAGCAAACACATCAGGGAATTCTTGACAAAGTTGTATGAACTCATACCTTTCTTGTTCAGTTGTCATCTTACCAACTTGGAGTGATTTGCCTTCTTCCACCGAGATGGACACTGAATCTTCTCCCTTGACCTGGATGTTTGCTTTCTCCTTCCTAAACTGATCATTAGGATTAAAAATGGACTCCAAAGTAATAAGTCCCTTTGGTAGTTTGTTGGTTCTCAGCTGTACCACTTGGTCACCATACTGCTGCTCCAACTTTTCCTGATTTTTACCTGAAAACTCAGCCTCTTCTTGCAAGAAATGAATGATTTTCTGATCATTTTCAAACACTTGCCAACTTACATTGTTGTCTGGCACTGAAGGCCTCACAATCACATGGATGTTTTTCTGTACCTTGTCTTTTTGAATGCTTTCAACAACGTCAAAGGCTGCCCCAACTGCTGCAAGCCTGTCAGCAGCTTGGTTCTCTTTTCTAGGAATGGATTTTATGCTAAAGCCCTCAAAATCTTCAATGAGGTCCCACACCCTATTCTTGTAACATTTGAGTAGATCATTCTTGACAGCATGCTGCCCCTTAACTTGGTTGACAATCAACTCACTATCACCAAAGACCTGCAAGTTCTTTATTCCTCTCTTGATTGACCAATGTAGTCCTTGCACCAAAGCTTCATATTCAGCAGTGTTATTAGAGCATGCAAACTGAAATCTAAAAGCTGAATAATACTTAACTCCTTGAGGTGAAACCAGCATGGCTCCTCCTCCTGCACCTTGTCTACTCCTTGATCCATCAAAAAACAACTGCCATACCTCATTTTCATCCTTGTGGTCTGGCTTGGTGATGCTAGGAATAGGCTGATTTTCTTCATGCATGCAATAGACTCCTAGCTCAAATTCTTCTATTTCTTGATAAGGATCAAAAGCATGCACCTTGTTTGCCCATTCATCAAGAGTTAGATCTGGGATGCTTCCAACCTTGGTGTCAGCTTCATCAGTGCTTGGATAATCTTCTTGATCAAACGTTGAACAATTGGCATTGATCTGACTTGGAGTGTAAGGCTCAATGTGAAAGTTTGCAATAGGTTCAGATCTGATTGTGGCCTTGGTTCCATATCTGGTTCTGAACAACATGTGTGACCAATCAGCAGATAAGTAACCTCCAATCTTGGCTGTGAAATCCCTTGACAAACATAGGGCAAAGAGTGGAGGAAGGTCTATCACTGAGACATCTTGCAAAACAACCACGTTGGGACAGGCATGCAAAGTAAGACTTAAGTTTTTTATCACTCCAACTGTTGTTACTGCTGTCCCATCCAATTGCACTACCCCTTTGGATATAACTTCATACTGAATTCCCAACTGATCAGCTATTTTCTTGGGCATTACTGAACTACTTGCCCCGGAATCAATCATGCAATTGTGTACTAGTTGGTTCCCAATTATCAATGAAACATAGAATGGAGGGGGCTTCAACATTTTACCTTGCTTTCCTCCATGATTCCCCTCAGGCTGGGCAACATTTGTGAGCACCTTCTCTTGCATTTGGACTTGCTGATTTGAAGTTGACCAGTCCTTCATGGCAGCCTGTAGCAAATCTCTTTGGCCTGGGATAGATAATGATTCCCACATTGATATGTTTACATTTGTCTTCTTCATCTGATCAATGATATTGAATGGAGATGAAGTATCCCTTTGCTGTCCCTTGGCCTGCACATTCATTCCTTGTGTATGGGCAGCAACAACTAGCATTTGGGCTGGCCTAGGAACTGTTTTAGGCAATCCTTGCGTGCTTGGGATTGCATTTTGCTTGCCAATAGTTTGTGGAGTGATAGAAGGTTGTGAATTACTTGGAGCCAATGGCTGTTCTTCACCCAAATTTCTCCTTTTTGATCTTGTGTTGGCTGCAACATTTTGGGAAACCATTTGATTCATGCCACAAAAATCTTCTACCTGCCATTTTACAAGTGTGGTATCATTCGGAGCTTACTGCTACTGGAATGTGTCTTGTTGTTGGTTACTTCCTTGACTACCTTCACCCTCTACACCAGCTGTTGTCACCATTAATGCTTGATTCAAGGCACCGTTGAAGCACATGGATTGGTTATGAGGTTCATTGCATGGGAAACACCAATCATACTCTTGAGCTATGTTGTTTTGTACTGGCACTAACGCTTTAGAGGCAGATGTAGCATTGGGATTATAAGGCTGAAATGGTCTATTGGCAGGAGGCCTTGCTTGATTTAGGTTTGCAGCTGGATTGGGTGGTCTTTGGGGTTGATATGGCTGCCTATTGGGCTGAGCTTGGGGCTGGAAAGAAGGTCTAAAGCCTTGGGCTTGCTGCCTCTTGAGTGTAACCAGCTCATTACCTAAATTTTGCAATTGCTTCATGACTTCTTGAAGTTCATTTGAGGCACTAGAAGATAAAGTAGAAGCTTCATTCGAATTCTGATTTCTAGGGGTGGGAATAGGAGCTAAATTAGGTGTTTGATTAGTGTTTGGGCTCTCTAAACTTGGAAACAGTGGCATTGGAGGTCTAGGAGCTAGCTTGCCAGCTTGAATCAAACAATTTTCAGCTCTAATGGCAATGCTATAAGCAATGGGGATAGTTGTGCCTCCCATGGATTGAATTAACATAGAAATATCAGAATTTAAAGCTTTAAGGTAATAGAGGAAAGCACCTTCTGCTGTTGGCCTGACTGCCACTGGAATTCTCTCCCAAGTCCTTTGAAATCTGAAGTTAAAATCAGTCAGCTGCTCATTTGGAGCTCTCTTGATGGTTGTCAGCTGCTCCAAAAGGGACAAGTTGTCTCCCTTTTCCCCAAACTGCTCATGGAGGGCTATACATAGCTGATTCCAATTCTAGATAGATCCTGAGGCAAGACTCCTGAACCATTGCAAAGCTTTCCCTTTGAATGAAGATGCCAGCAATTTGACAGCAACTTGCATCTCATTGATCTCATGGATTACACAAATGTTAGCAATATCCTTGACATGATCACCAGGAGTGGTCTGATTTTCTCTAGTGAAGTATGGAATGTTCTTCAATGCTGCAACTGGGATTGGATTTTGTGCATTGAGAGCAAGTGGGCTGCTGCCAGTGAAATTGACATAGGGGTTGTTTTGTGCCATTCTGATTGGCCTTAGAACCCTTGTTGATTGAATGAAAGGCCTACCAGGTGGAGGAGTTGATAGAGTTCTGTTTGGTGGAGATGGAGACCTCTGAATTCTCCTCCCTCTTTGCCTTCTCCTTGGAGATAACTGTAGATACTTGAACAACACCTCTTCTTCTCCAGCTCTTGACCTTGTAGTGATTCTTCTCATGAGTTTTCAGGTCTGCACTGCTAAAACCAGCTGATTCTTCTTCCTTGGAGTCGCCAGATGTGTAATTTATAGCTCTTTTAAGCAAGAAACTTGCAACAAATGCACATCAATTTTGTTGCAATGAAGATGAAGACCTCTAAGGTCCCACCGGGCGTGCCAAAACTATTGTTGCAAATCAGCAACACCCCTGGATGTTGATCAGATTTCTAGTTTGATCATCCTAAGCATCCAGTGTGATTGCACAACATTGAATCCTCTCCCCAAGTGTGGGACTTGTAAAATGGAAGAGGAATCTCCAGTTTAGAGGCTGGTTCCTCAACTCCTCTGATCAGATATATCACTTGCACAATTGCAGAGGTTTAAATTCCTAATTTCTACTCTAAATTCCAAAGGGACAAAGATAGAGAATGCAAAAAAAGCTAAAACTAATGCTAATAGGTGATGCACCAAAGGAGTGGTGAGCATTTCTCACTACTGCAGATTGACACAGTTCATAAAATGCAACAAAACTTCATGCACAAACTGATAACTGTAATGAAGAATCATAAATTAATCAAACAACACCAGCAGAGGATGGAAAATTAATCACAGGGCCTGTATTGTTATTTTAATGTCAAAATCACTTGCATTACAACACCTGAGAGGCAAAAATAGGTTGCAGCTCTTAGAAAAGGTCTGTTATTCCACCAAAATCACTTTCAAGGTGAGAAAGGGGACCTGCAATACACAAAAAATGTTCAACCCTTTGAAAATGAGCCAAATCTGGCTTTTACAGTGCAAGGGACGAGCCCAGGAGAGAGAAACGTGGGAAAACATGGAAGGGATTCAACCATTGACCAAAACACATTCAAAATAGCATGGGCATCCTTACAGACCCATTCCCTGACATTTTTAACCATGCTGGGAGAGAATGCGAGCCATTCTTCATTAAAAATGGTGGTTGAAACGTCATTTCTGTCCATGACCACGTGCCAGAGGAATTTTTTGATTTTCTCTCTCCAAACTCCATAAAAATGTCAAAAATGACCCCAGAATCTTGTAGATTATTTCACCAGCTTTCCATTGATATAAAGAACGCATAAAACCAAGCTCTGGATCGAAAGTTATGGCCATTTGAAATTTTAGGGCAAAACAGGGCCAAATCGGGTTGGCGGGCAAAAATTTTGAATTTTTTACCTTTTTTGCATTTGGGAAAATTTCCCAAAAAATCCCCATGCTCTGCCATTCCAGGTGCCACATGGCATGTTTTTATTGGGTGCGGGCCCATCCTGCTCCATTTTCCTTTGATTTTCCCTTTGGAAAATTTTCCAAAAAATCCCCGCCGGGCCAGTGAGTTGAGGACACGTGGCACGTGCTGATTAGGCGCGGGCCTGTCCTTCCTAAATTTTCCGCAGGCCGCTTTGATCATTTTCAACCTGGACACATGGCAGTGTCTCATTGGCTGTGGGCTTGCCCCTCTGAATTTTCCATGTGGGCTTTTCCTTGATTTTTGGCGCAGCACCTGGACACGTGGCGAGATTCCATTGGCTCGCAATCTTGGGGGTGGGCTTTTGCCTCTTTAAATTTCCTTTGTTTTCCCCTTGGGAAAATTTCCCAAATTCTCCCCACCCCCCACTAGTCTGAGACACATGGCAGAATTTCATTGGCTGCGGGCCTTCCATAAACAAACACTTTGGGAAAAAATCCCAATTTCCTCTCGCGCTCCGTAGGTCTAACCCCCGGGGACACGTGTCGAAACATGATTGATTGGCTGGGGTAGCGGGCCAAAACTCTCTTCTTTGAAATTTGGCGAAACACTTTGCCAAAATTCCAACTTCTCCTCCTCCTTCTGAAACTCCCACGCCATAGGACACGTGGCACATTTTGATTGGCTGCGGACCTTCCTTCCAAAATTTTCCATGCACCAACACTTAGCCAAATTTTTCAAATTCCTCCCCTGGACACGTGGCATCACCTGATTCGTCGGCGTGCCTACGGGGAAAATATTTCCTTTGAAATTTTGCCAAAACACTTGGTAAAAAACCAAGTTTTCCTCCGACCGCCGCCACTTCCCTGGACACGTGGCGGCTTCTCATTGGCTGCGGGCCTTCCAGGGGAAAATTTCCCACAAAAACTCCGCCGAGCCATAACTTCAAAAATACATGGAGTTAGGAGGAAAACTTTACCTTTCTGGAAAGATGAGAAAGAGCTCTATCTAATGGTGTCATTTCCAGAAAGTTTTGAGTGCCTGAAAAATAAAGAATTATGACTGAGGAACAATAGAGGGAAGAATGAAAGGAGTTAGCCACAAAATGAGCAGGGGGCACATTTTGGATAACAGTTACTTTTAGTCTTGCACCTTTACTGGCCCAGAATTTATTTTCACACTTCAATTTTACTCTTATTGGACTAGAGTGCCTAGCCAGGATGCTAGTGCTAGGCACCCTCGTCCCCACTTTTTGGGCACTTTCTAGCCATTTGAGCATCTTAACTTTTTAGTGGTCGGCCTTTTCGGGGTTAATTACAAAATTCAAGAAAGGGAATCATATAAATATAAAGTTATGTGATCATAACAAGGGACCAAGCACTAAGCATCTACTATCTCCACCTAAGGTTTCATTCATCAAAGGAATCTATAGCTCCATTTTCATCCATCTAGATCCATCACAAGGTACAAAAGGCTGATTCATCTACATGCCACTACATAGGAGGGGAGTCTATTATTTCCATGCACACATTATTTACATTCTACATCTAGCTACTTTATTATTACTTCAAGTGCGACTGACACAAGAGCAACCTAGGGCACAATTCCGCACACACACATATAACTAAACTGGGTCTGAGATGTAGTGTAACGCTCAATGATAAGTCCATCATTTTGGTAGCTGAGGACAGTCCAACACCTTCATTTGTATCTTTTTTTTTTAGGGTTTGATGTTTTGTTTGTGGTTTTGCGGGTGATTCACTCATTCCATATTTATAGAGACATTCGGTGGAATCAACGATATACACACAACAAAAGGAGAACAATTATGAATATCTTACGACACCTCAGAGGATATTTTCTAAGCATCTATGCATACCAAGGTGCACTCAAAATCCAAACCAAAGCATCCACATGGTGCCCCTATCCTTCTCCAAGCACCCCAATCCAGTCAAATCTACCAGATCTATAACTTTCAAGGCTTGTGTGTGAAGGTCCTCCATCTCTATTCAACCGATCTCCATTGCTACAGAGTCCAGCAACCTCCACAAATCAGCTAAGGCTCTTCTAGCCCTCTTTGCACATTAGGTTTTTCATATATTTATTAGCTTAGTTTGTTTGGGTATTATTTCAGTATTTCGAGTATTCATTTATTTACTTGCAAAACTTACATTATATTAGGCTATTATTATTTTACATTTTAGCATAATCATTTTAGTTAACCATAACTCGATCTACACGCTCTTACAATCCCCATTATTTGATTTTATTTGCTTTTTCATTCCACAATCTTATCATCATGAGTATCTCAATTGATAATTTCTTGCTTTCCAATCATGATTTAAGTCATAGAGTTGAACATCTCCTCGCTACTACTCGCATTCCTGTTGATATGTATCCAGACTCTATATATAATTCTTTTGTTGATGCATTTTCTCAACATATTACTTTCCCGTCTAATCCTCATGCTGATATTTCTATTTTCGATAATGATCCACCCTTACATATCATGATTCACATTTACAATATGGGTATCAAGTGTACTTTAATTGACAATGGATCTAAACTTAATCTATGTCCCATGTCATTCCTTGAAAATATTGGTTTTTCGGTTACTAATGTTAGTCCATCATGTCTCTCTCTTCATGCATATGATGGCTCTATTCGTCCATGCATAGGTCACATTGTTTTACCTATCACTATAGGGCCAAAAAATCTCAACACAGTCTTCTTTTTTCATTGAATTTCTAGTTTCATATAACTATTTACTTGGTAGGCCATGGCTCCATGCCATGCAAGATATTTCCTTTACCATGTATCATTGTGTCAAATTTATACAAGAGGTTTTCGAGTATAATATTTTTTCGTGACCGTCATCCATATAAATATTGTGACCATGATCCAAATACTACACTTCCTATTCCAAGAGATGACACTACTGATGACCCACAACCTATAGATGAGCTACCACATTTACCACCACTTGAAGGTGTTATTTGCATGATAGATTATGTACCAACTACATCTATGCCTCCCCCTACTTCTACCACTCTTATGATTGTTTATCAGGGGCCTACCTGTATAATAGACGTCACTCTAGTAACTTCACCTTCTCATGTACTGACTCCATCCGTACGAACTCCTTTCACATGCACACTTTTCATGAATGATTCTTATTGGGAGCATATTCCATTCCATCCTACTTGTGATGACATAATATGTACACATGATGGCTTGACTTGACTAGGATTTGCTTTTGAGGATCTCTATCCTCTGCCGCATTCTTCTCACATTTATCATGGATTCATTCACATTACTACAACTTATGGTCTACGTGTCTTTCATCTCACAGTTTTCCTTATGTGAAGTCCTTGGTCTTTGCCACTTACATTAGGGAAATCCTAACTTGATTACATTGGGGGCACGTTAGATCTTGATCACATTGATATATCATTTCCCATGCCCTTTGGTTGTGTATTCATCTGCAACAGTTTATTTCTTGTCTATACATAGAATCTCACTCATTGGTATGCACATAGATGTCTATTACCACCCTTCAATGATGAGGAGTATACCATGGGTATGTACAACTTACGCCTCAATGGTTCATTACGTGATCAACCCGACACTATTTCTTACCAAGTCTCTGATGCTTATCCATTTGGCTTTGACCCTGATACCAATGACCTTCTAGATGACATTACATGATTTTTCTTCTTCATCATACACACTTTGGGGGCATCACACTTATTTCCCCCTAGAATTGGCACACGTCTTACACTTATCCTAGTATGTACCTACCTCTCGCACATACATCTTGCCACATACTCATATCATCACTACCCGATGACACATTCTTGTGCTTCAGTTCACACTTGACTGTTGAGGGCAACCTATACACATGAACCTCACACACTACACAATAGACAACTTCATATCATGTATCTTTACACATACAGGACATACATCCTACATCTTCTATCTTATATCTTACATGCATCTATACATCTTACCTCATCTACGCATCTTGCATTACATACTCCTACATCCTACATTACACACTACACATTACACATCACATGATCGATTTCTCATCACCACATCTATTACACATATTACACATCCTACTCATCTTTTACGCACTGCACTCACTACCCTATAACAACTCTAGTCTCATGGTCCATACTAGACTGTTGAGGGTATACATATCACAAATGGACCTCATCACACTCACACATTCAATCATTCAATCATGCTAATTCCTATTAGTGATATACTCATAGGCTACATCATCACTTTCCTAGCATCTATTAGTGATATACGCTATAGGCTAAATCATCACTTCTTCTTGTTATCTTGTTAGTGATATACGCCTTTAGGATAAATCATCACACATTCTCACACTTTGATATCTCTATGTCTACATATCATCACTACACTATGTTGCGTTCCATCACATTCATCACAATACACACAACATATAGTTCGACCATTTCTCTCGATGACGCACTCTCATTTATGGTTCATTCTTGACTACTGAGGGGGCATAAATAAATGAACCTCACTGCATATAATTCCATTCACTCGAGGGGTCACACTGATCCTATCATTCACTCTGCATTCCATTCCATCCATCCACAACATACTACATATCTTGGTTGCATTTACTCTTGCTTACATTTACTTGTACATGTTCACTTTATTACACATGCTAGATAGATATCTTATATGTCATTATCTTTATCATACACACATGCACTTTCACTTACTTTTCTAGTTTTTGATCATAGATCTATAGGGATCCATTACATGTAGCATGGATGCTTAGCACAGTACCTAGTACCAAGTTCCCGCAACGGCTCCTGGGGGCATCCACTTTCATACACTACAGGTGTTATTGTTTCATTTTTGTTCATAACACCCTCCTTTATCAATTTATACATGCTTTGACATATATTTTATCCTTCTAACATGCTAGCAGGTGCTTCATGTGTAGCATTTTTTATGCAGGGCTACGTGTTTCCATGGTTATCTGTTACATTACTTGTACTTTCTTATCATTATTTGCCATTGTATGTGGGCTTTTCCCTTTTTATTATGTGCAAACTTGTGTGTTTGTGTCCATTATGGCCTTGATTGTCTTGTGACACCTTGAGTGGTGTCCCATGTTTGCAACCCACTTTTCATGGTCTATGTTGTCTTCTTTTGTGTTTAATTGTATCCTAGATTACACATTGTCTTTGTAGCTTACACTTGTATTCTACATGCATGCTTGTTTGTACTAACACTATTTTCCTAGCCACTTTGTTTTGCATGTGCCTTGGTTTCTACTAAGCACATCCCCTTCCCCCCTGCAAGGCACAATTTCAGCATTTGGTCCTCTTTTGGGCCGCATACTTCTTCAACAATGATGTGCATGCCCCCCAAAAGAGGGGGGAATAATTTGGGTGAATCAGTCACCCCATACAAGTGGTCTACACAATTATACACACAACATAGTAATTACACAGTATAGTACGATTTAGGGTTTCAGAATTAGACTTGGGTCCTTAGTACATTGATGCCTTTCTTGGAGTGCCTATAACCAGGGGTAGTTACACAATGATTGGGTTTAGTGTAGTCTAAAAACTCATACATAGTGGATTTTACAGGGTAGGTTGTCCTTAGCACATGTGTTAGTACACATCATTTGTAGTGGTGTTTTATTCTGGGGAGTAGTTAAAGGTTAGAGGATAACACCAGACCTTCCTCTCTATACTACTTCTGTCATGGCATCAGATTTCCCAAAAAATAGATAGTGCAGAGATCTCTATAGTTTTGGGAAGCGTTTAAAGGTTGGAGGATAAATCAAAATTTCCTCCCTATACTTCTTCAGCCAATGGCATGAGATCACGTAAAAAACTCACACTTCATCAACAAGATCCTTTCTACACTCTTTCCTCATCACGGATCAGGTGCACATGTTCCTTTTTCACATTTTCAGCATTTCAACTTTTACATACTTTACTTACATGCTTTTTTATACATATACATGTGTATTTGACTACTTGATCATCTTCTCTTTTGCAGGTCCATCCGTATGGAAGAAAGTAGTCAACAAAAACATCAACAAAACACAACATGATACTAACAACAAGTACATCACACACATTGACATATACACACACGTTTCCACCCTAGGTTCATTTTCATCACCTTTTTACATTTTTGCATCTTTAGTCTCCACACTCCATCTTTTTATCACTCCACGCTTTGTCTAGTCCCTCGACACACTTTCTACATCGATATACATGGGTATCAGGTACACATATCTATCTAATTTATGTTATTAAGCATTCTTCTCACCAACATAAAGTGGGGGAAAATTTAGACACAAAATCATGCACGTTTGAGTCATTATCTAGTCTCGATTTCATACTACTATTCATATGGTTCCTAAGTAAGAAAATTACTAATTAACCCATGTCTTTGGCCACCTTTCTTTGTTTTATGCTTCTGCTTTCAATATTGCACTTTTACTTGCTCAGTTTGTCTTTTCACCTTTTGGCATTTTTCATTCTTGACACTAACACCCAGCCAGGATGCTAGCATCATGCACCCTCATCTGCTCTAGGTGCCCTTGTCCTCATTATACTTTGGTCACACTTTTTGGGTTCTTTCTAGTTGTTTGAGCATCTTATATTTTTGGTAGTCAGCCTTTTTAGGGTTAATTAATGAAATTCAAAGAAAGGGAATCATATAAATATAAATTTATGTGATCATAATAAGGGACCAAACACTAAACATCTACTATCTCCACCTAAGGTTGCATCCATCAAAGGCACATATAGCTCCATTTCCATCAATCTAGCTCCATCAAAAGGGACAAAATGTTGGTTCATTTGCATCACACTTCATAGGAGGGGAGTCTATTATTTCCATGCACACATTATTTACATTCTACATCTAGCTACTTGCTCGCTACTTCAAGTGTGACTGACACAAGAGCAACCTAGGGCACAATTCCATACACACACAGAGAAATACATTGGGTCTGAGATGTAGTGCAACACTCAGTGGTAAGTCCATCATTTTAGCAGCTGAGGACACTCCGACCCCTTCATTGACATATTTATTTTTGAGGGTTTTATGCTTTGTTTGGGGTTTTGCACACATATTCAAACTCCTTATCCTTGTTTGGGCTCTCTACTATGCTTGGGTTTATCATCACGTATATTTTCCCCTAAATTCTCCTACCATTGGAATGTCACGGTCCTGATCCCGCTGGCCTTTCCTAGTGGATCACCGCGGTCTTATGCATCCTTGCTTAGGTCCATGACCTTGCTTGGATTTATCTTCTCTCTCATCATAATTTTTTGCGTAAATATCATTATCATTCTTCCTAAGTACCATGAGTATTACCACATACATGCATGAGGAAAGAAAGGAAAGTGATAAACAAAACATCAATTTCAACAAAAACCACCGTCATAATCAAAATCATCAAATATATCTTGAATCAGTTTTTATACATCGACAAAATACATCATAATCCATCATAGTACATCATCACTATTTAGGTGGCTCAAGCATCCTCACCCTCTTTAGGGGGGGTCTATGGATGCTTTCTGTTGAAGGTGTTGTGCTAGATGCTTGGGTTGTGCAAGATAGAGACTCCATCCTATATCGGGATCTAGAGGCCTCTCCATGTGCTCTCACCAGCTATGCCTCTAGCCTCATGATCCTCTCCGCAGTGCTCCTAGAATTCAAAATGTGTTCTTCCTTCTCCTAAACCAAGGAACCCTATTCCTAAAATAAACTCCACAACATCATGTCTATGTTGTTGGTTTCTACCATCTCATGTATATCTCTCAATATCTGCAGTGCTCTAGCATCCTCTCCAACCAACCGAAATTTTCCCATTGACTCGCTAGTTGACGACGTTATGGGGTCTTCCATGACTAAGGTATCTTGGAAATCCAATACTGGGTCCAAGATCTCATGGTGTGTAATTTGATCAAGGAGTGCCACTCCTATGTCGTCCACTCTGCAAACAGCCAAAAATTCACTCATCAATAACAATCTAATAATCTACATTCATAATTAAAGTCATCATCATTCATACTTGGCTACTTGGCTCGCTCGATGAAGGCCTCCCCCTCCTCCTCGTACTTGTGCCATCTCGCCACGTTAATCTCAAAATTTGGAAATCCAAAGTCGAGTTCTCTTAATTCTAAAAATAGTAATAAGAAAATAACCTAAAGAATCCTATATAAACCTAATATCTCTATTTTAATTTCACCATGATGGTCCTCAATCTTTAAAGTCTCATCTCTTTAGTTCCTGATCTCTAAAAAATAAACTGTCAATTACGTTGGGATCAAGATCTTCTCCCATTATTTTTGACATACTACATGCATTACCCCACTCTCTGGACAAAAATCACGCTTTTCAACCCTTACCTCTATGATCCAAATTCACGACATCCATCCCATGAACCCCTAGCTCGGTGATTTATGTCTTATTTCACTAATGATCCTCTAGTGTTTCCTTTTAGTTTTGCTTCTTCAAGGTTCTATCAATATGGATTGCTCTTGTACGTAGTAGGAAGACCGAAACTATCAAGTACGCATTGGTGGGTATATTTCATTTCAGGTAGTCCTTTCATTAATTTCAGCATTACTTTCATTTTGGTGTTATGTATTATTCTTTGCACTGACTACCCCATGTTTCACCATTGTGACATGCGATAATCAACAACTAGGGAATATGTATACACCTAATTTTTAATGCTTTCTATTTTCATACATGTTACTAACAATTTCTCTTTTCAAGTTAGAAGTCGCTAATGCATCTATCTCTAGAACGAGAGCCTTAAGAGGCTCATTCCAGGATAGGGGTATGGTTATTCACGTAACTATTGGGTTAGGGATGATAGATGGAGAAAGAACAACTTTCGGTCCTATTTATGTCTTTCTTTCACTTTTATCTTATTATTTTGCTTCTCATTCTTCCAGAATTTTTCTTTCTTATGACCTCATTTCTTGTACCTTGGATTATATCAACTTTTTGTGACCCTTGCAAAATCCCCATTGCATTTCCCTCCCTAACCGATGTCATTTCCCATGGGCGATTGCATGGGTGTATATTCAAATTCCTAGCTGACGCCTTCACTCGCGGATGATGGCATAGGTATAAAGACCCCAACTTACATTTTCACATCATCATCATCATCATCATCATCACATCAGATCAAAAGGAACTTGCCATTAAATTTTCTCTCTTGCACAATTCACCTACTCGCTTGACTCTTAGATTGGAGATTATTCTTGTATGGATTAGTTTTCTTGCAATTTTGGGTCATCTATAGTGAGCTAGGACTGGATTGTTTCCCCTTCTCCACCTGAAATATTTTCTCTCTTGGTGTATGGTCCTTTGGGAGATAGATGCATTAACAACCACCCTCTGACAGGTAAGTTCTCTAGCTCGATTTGTCATTTTTTATAGTGTAGTTTCTTACATTTGATATTTGCTCTATGTTAGCTTAGTATTCTGTGATAGGTTAACATATTGTATTTTAGTTCTTTACTTTATGTTACATGGTTTACTTTGGCTAGCATAAACTTTTCATGCTTTTCTTGTTCATTATTATCAGGCCCATGATACCTCTATGGGGTTCCTTCCTCTTCTTTGACCTAGGGCCTTGGAAACCTTAGGTTGTCCTAGTGTAAGGGTTACTTCCCTTGGGGTATGATATCATAGTGGTCCATGTACCCCCTTTAATTCTATCTGATTGTGTTTTGATCTTAGCATGTCCCTTACTCATTGCCTCGATAACCTAGTTGAACGAATGTTAAGAGTGCACAATGTCTAGGCACATTTTCACCCACCATACAATTTGAGTGTGTAGTAGAAAATGAAAAAGTTATAGCCATATATTCAATGCATGTTCAGTAATTCCTATATATATTCATCTAGTCAATATAAAGTTAACATTGGATATGCAAATATTAACATCACAAAAAAAATTGTACTTTCAATAAATGAAAAAAATGCACTGAGATAAAGGAATATACAATGAAAATAGTAGTTCTATTTGGTTGGTTGGAAAAAAAACCATGTTGAAATGGAACCCATTACTCAATAAAAAAGGTGTATTATCAATAACAACATTTTATTTTGAAATTGTAAGACGCATGGGTGAAAAACCCATTTTTTTACAATCACTACGTTGTATTAGAAGACTTCGTGACAAACTAAGGAATAAACAAAATGCATTGAAATAAATGAATATACACTATAAAATCATAGTTCACCATGCTTGGTTGGAAAAACAGCAAGTCATAAAGAAACCCATTACTCAATAACAACAGTCTATATTCAATAACAACCCTTTATTTTGAAATTGTAAGACGCATGGGTGAAAAACCTAATTTTTTGAAAATAATTACGCTGTAGTAGAAGAGTTCATGTTGAATGGATGAATAAACAAGCTACACTGAAATAATTGAAAATACACTACAAAAATAATAGTTCGGGGTACATGGTTGAAAAAATAATAGTTCAAAATGAAACCCATTAAACAAATATAAAAAGTTTGTGTTGAACAAAATATTAAACAAGAACATGCAGATAAACAACTTAATAACAAATTAATATACATTTTTAAAACTGGTAATGCTTGATTAAACAAGAACATGCACAAAAATAACTCAATATAAATTTTAAAACAAATATACGATTGTAAAACTGTTATGACTTGCGAATGCGCTCATTGCATGAAACCCAAAAATGGGATCACCTCATCTTTGACTTTGTTAAGAGTATAAAGGGTGCTCAGATCTATTGTAGGAAGTAAAGGGTGTTCGGATCCATTGTAGGGCATAAATGGTGTTCATCTCTGTAGTAGGGAAGAGGGATGGTGTTTAACTCCATCACAGGGTTGGAAGGGGAGGTAATGTTCAACTTGCCCCCGGATGTGCACTGATAAATGTAATGTCATGCAATTACTCACGACATTGAATGCTGAAATGGCATGCTCGCAAAATTGGTCATTGGAGGCTAGCGGAGTGGTAGGGGATAATGTGAAGTGAATTGAAAGTGAATTTTTTGAATAGATGCTAATTTCTATAATTTCCACGTGGGTACAAACAATTTTTTTCTTGGGAAAGTTGATTTTTTGGTTCACTATGCAAATTTAATTTTTATTTAATGTTTGGTATAGTTGTCCCGCCACATGGTGATTGACATGGTGCCATGGTGGCTTCCCCACTTTTTTGACATTATGAAAAAAATTGTGATGTGTAGGGAAAATTTTAGAGCCCCTCGTCGTCATGAGATTACTCGGCACATCATTAAACATAGGGTTCTAAATGAATGACGCCTTTCCCATAATGTTAAGAAATAAAAACTTGTTATATTAAATAAGAGAGAATATAAAACATAAGAGTTGAATATTTATCTTAACAACTATAGAACACCTAGTTTGTTTGCACTCATGATATTGAGTTTGATGTTGAACCATGAAACAAATACTCGTGTTGTCAATTCTTGAGGAGGCCAACTCGGCATTGGGTCATCTCTATAATGAATATATATCTACACATATTTTTTCCTAATAATGAATAGGGTCTCATTGAGACCTCTAAAGAGGGATAAAACCATCCCATAGATCTCATAATACATTGGACACCTAAATACAATTTATTCCTCTTATTCTAGCTCATTATTGCAAATCACATGAGTTCATGTAACAAATTTTTTTTCTCTAACTCCATACAACATTAAGGAGACCATACCTATGATCGATCTAAATGAAATCTCAAACCAAAAAAATCTTGGTGTACTTGGGAGTAATAATATGTCCATGTTCTAATTGACTATAAAGCTCCAGGTAGTGATGCATTATTGTTGACAATGGTTATGTCCAAGTTGATTTTACATAGGATTTGTAGATCACATTCCTAATGTCTCTATGAATATATTTATTTTCAGCATGTAGGGAGCATTTATGGAAAATATTTTAAGAGGGAGGCAATTGATATTGATACCTTCTCCCTATAGGGAGATGTACATTGAACGTACCAAGTGTTCTTAATCCCTTGTTCATATAATTTCATATGCAAAAGAATATGGGTTCACACACAATCTTGCTTTAAAATTAACAAATGAGGAAGGAGAAATCAATTATGTGTAGTCAGTGATCTATGATGGTCCTTTTGGTTCTTCAGGGGAAATATTCTATCTTTATATAATATTTTTGGGGAGTCTTACACATAACTAGGACATTAGGGATGAGCGCAAGAGAATGTTACTATCCTTTTTACAACATGTCTATGCACTCGTGCACAACTTTTTGGCCCTATGAATGATGAGTATGGACCCAACGTGGTGGTTGGTCCAAGATTCATAACGTATTTTGGCTATGAAACTCTAACATTCCCTTCATGGAGAATTTTACCATGGATTTGACATATAACAACTTAGCCTATAGATCAAGAGAAAGGTAGTGATGATCTACTAGTCAAGAAGGCACCAACTTACTACAAACTCGCCTATTATTATGGATTTGATGTCATTTTTAGGGAGATTTGGAATTTCCATAAAGAGAGACTACATAGAGGAGGATTTGAGTCCCAAATAGTGGTCCTAGTTCAAGTATAAAGAGCACAAAAATGTGCGAGTTTGGTGGAGAATTTGAGAGAGGAGAATGTATCTATCCATGTAAGGACTATTTGAATCTAGAATAGTGTTGTAACTATGTGAACATATGTTAAGTGTGTGTAGGTATGTATAGCTTATAATTTACATTATTATTTGAGATCAATAAAATGGGATTTTATTTGATATATCACACATTATGCATGATTTGATATGTGGGTTGCATGGTCAAAGACAGTCCTTCATTGGATACTCAAACTAGGACTGACACCCTTTGGTATTAAATATGGTAAAGTCGTGTGAGTGACTAAGGGGATCATGTTTTCCATACTTCCATGTGGGGATAAATAAGTGAATGTACCTTCTAGTCAAGGAGTACTAGGTAGAAAGTGTGGTGTTTGTTCCAGAGAGTGTGAAGCTCTATGGAGAAAGAGTCTCATCATATTATTGAGAAGAACACATGTGTATGGTTGTGTTTGAATTGTTCCACATAAAATTCTATTAGATGAATTAAAATAACATGTTAATTTACATGATATAAATAATGACAATAAATATTATTTTTGCACATTCATGCATCATGTCTCATTGCAACTTCTAGTTGCACATGCCTCCTCACTTCTCCTTTAAAACTTAGGCTCTACAAATTTTTGAAATATCATAGTAAGGATAAAACATTGAGGCAATATGAAAAAATAGCCTAGCTCCTCACTACATTTTTCACATCTTAATCCATTTGTACAACTTTCCTTACCTTCACGACATCACACTATAAGTATACAACCCCGTAGCATTGAGTGCAACCCTTTGCATCATTATGTGTAGCTTTACTCTCTTCTACATCTTGTCTTACACTTCACATTTCATGTTGAGTATTTGGGTACCTTGTAAATTTTCCTCTTGCAATCCTTTGCATCCCATGCACTTACTTTGAAACCCGTATAGTTCATATAGTCTTGTTTTAGTGCCACAGAACCTTTTTGGCTTCCTTAATCTTGTGGAAACCACTTTGTATTTACTACCTCATTATTGCATGATATTGACGAGGTTCCTTATTCCTTCATTCTAATTAATCATTTATCTAAATAGGGTAATATCCATAGGTTGTATGCTATAGGAAAAAGAGGGAAACATATTTCTAATAATTCTACTGTCTAAGTTTAAAGAAACAAAAAAAAAATGTTGTAGGGGAGAGGACCCTATAACCGTGCACCTAACTTTAGGGGCACGTAAATATATGTAGGTATGTCGGTAGCGTAAAAAAATTATATCATCGTGTAGCGTATGATCGTGCCATATTGACATTTTCGTTTCGCGTGTTGATTTGGAGGGAAAAGTAGTTTTTGAATTGATTTAATATGAAGAAAATCAATATAAAGCATTTGAAAGAGGGACCAATGACCGAGCGCCTTATGTGTGACATTCTCATTAACTCTTAAAAAGTGTAATTAACCAAAAAGTGAACAACTATTGGTGCTTTTGTCAACAACCTATGCTGAAAAGGGATGCACATGTTTTGGCACCCGCTCGGTTATAGGGTCCTCTCCCCTAAATATGGGAACAACCCTAAAATATTTATCCTAATACATGGTAGCAGTAAGTAATTATGAAGTAAATCACATAATATACCGAATCTATAATATTAATAATAAAAAGATGAAATTAGGGTTATCCAAATAATCTTCCATATTTATTCACATCAACCCATGCGAAAGGCCTTGCGAGAGTCCACACACAAAGGTGCACAACGATGCGTGACAAAGGTAGAAAACCCGCACGTGGACCCACACAAGAAGCATAGAAAAATTCTACACGATAAATATGCTGCGTAAAGGTGCACGATAGAGGAATAACGCCAGAGAGGTCAAAAAAAGGAAAAAGAACCACGTGGCAATAGAAGAAATACAACATGACCCCGCCACAAAGAAAAAACAAGCGTGATAGCCTGTGGAAAGCCACACAATAGAGAAGCACTCTGCATACAAATCCACACCATACCATTTGCTCATCAATGGGAAAATAAATTCGGAACCCACCCAAAAGGAAAGAAACATCAAGGCACACAAGTAAAGAGAGAACCATGCGACAAAGGGAAAAAATTAAAAATAGACAAGTCTTCGCGGGACCTCAGACAAAAATCATGAAATGCTTTGTTCTGATTTTTCAAAACATGGAATTCTATTTTTAGCACAGTTTGTTAAAGATTATGCATGAAAATTTAAACATAGATGAAAGCATGCAAGGGTGGTTTGTTTCATCATCTATAAGTTCTAATAATAGAACAAATCATGCAAAGCAAAGGAAAATCCATTTTTTCTATTTCTGGGAGCACAGATTCTATTTTAGCACAGATAGAAGTAAAACATGAGACTTTTTTAGGAGTAGATAAAGCAACACACACTTTTCACACATAGAAGCTATTTTTGGATAAAAAAGCAGGGCAGACACGCTTTTCCTATTTTTTAGAAGCCATACTTACATGTTTAGGCTTTCTAATGCATGAGCATCAAAAAGTCATAGAGTCATGTTTGTAGGAAGAGTGATTTATTTGTGTATAGAGTAATTATGCTTCTATATGTAACAACTAGGTGTGTAAGAGGTTGGAATTAGTTGCTTTCAATCCCTATTTGGATATAATGATGTGTCATAAAGTTGTAATAGATGTGTGAATGAATTGAGAGTTTTTGGGGATGTGGTTTCGTCCTAATCTAATTATGGTATGTTGTTGAGCTCTCTAAGGAGCTATAATAAACCATTTCTAGTGGTCTAGCTAGAAATATAAGAGTTCATTCCATGAAGGTCAAGAAAAAATATAGAGGGACAAGATGTAAAAGAGATTAATAATAAATAAAGAGGATATACGTGTGAAGTTACAGGTGAATGGAATGTGTTTGAATGTTTGTTTATTGTAATTGATGAACTGTATAGTATGCTCTGGCCTCAGACCGAGAGCTAGAAGTTTGATAGTCACCCAAAGGAGCTCTTTTGAGATATGTGAAAGCATAGATAAGGAGAAGCTGTTAATAAAAATATATTTCAATTTAAATAAAGCTTTGAAAGTACATTGTTTACCTATTGTATGCATTTTCTTATACGCAGGCCCTAATTAGGGCATCAAATTTCTCAAGATTGGTCCAATGAAATTCGCTAAAAAATTCAACATATCTCTGCCCCGATTAAATTAAGAGACTCATAAAATTTCAGAAGAAATAATTACGCGTGGATTGAGATATCCATGACAGAAATTTTGAAAGACAAGGGAGTACGTACAATACAACTAGAAAAGGTAAATTAAGCAAATTTTGATTAATTTTGATGTTCTAAAGATCAAGAATTGTATGAATGGTGTTTTAAGAATAGATATAAGACGTTTACAAGGTTTCTAAAGGTCAAGGAACTTCTTTGAGTTGAATATCATCAATTATTTCCAAGCTAGGACTGTATATTTTGTGTTTCTCTCCAATTTTCATTCAAAAGAAACTAAATTGAATTTCATACATGATCTAAGGCCCAATAAAGGATATGTATAGATCATCTAGAAACCTCAGAAACTAGTATGTTGACAGTTTACACCCAAGTTAGTCTAAAATCAGGTTGGGATATGTAATAGAAACAAGACATATGTAAAAATGAAGCATATTTTGATGTTATGACTTGTTCATCTGATTATCATTAAAGGAATATTGGATGGTTTACAATAAAATTATAAATAATAAAAAATAGTTGCCCCATCTATAAAGAAAATCCAAGGAAATCATTTTATGTTTGCATACATAACTAGTATTTAAGTTTTTGTGATCCTCATAGGGCAGGGGGCTTGTGAGAGTACATTATAAAGCTAAATGTCGACCCACTAAGAGCATTATGTTCTTGAGTGTATAAGATAAGGGAAGTTCTTTCAAGGCTAGTGCTCATTTAAGACCAAATTGATAGCGATTTTGGCATATCCTGCCATCATTTAATCGTATGAGAGCGTAGACTCTATTAGAGTAAGACATTGCTGATACTATAGACTTTCGGAAAGTATTAAAAATTGTTTGGCTAACTAGTATTTTACAAGTTTTAAAGATTGTTCACAAATGGATATAAAGAGGTAAAAGAAGAAAGAGATGGAGAAGCAAAGACATCTTAAGCTCCAGCAAGAAATTAAGTCCACAAGAGAGGACCTTGAAAAAGTGATTAAACATATGCAAGATGAAATGAGGAATGCAACCTTCAAGGCATAGGGATGGAATATTCCCATTAATAAGTTTTTCAAGTGGCTAGTACACGATATTGTAAGAAGAAGGAAGAGAACAATTAGTTTGAAGAAGAAGAGCAACATGAAGAGTTTCCTAGAGAGTAACCAAGAGAGAAGTTGTAAGAAATGAAACAATAGAGAAAAGAGATGCCAAAGGAAGAGGCATCCATAGAGGCCAAGGGGTCTCAAAATTTTTCCTTTAATTGTTTCTTTGAAAGGGTGTTTACATGAACAAAGGTCTTATAAGAGGAATGCTAATTTGAGGCATTGAAACTTGAAGAAGGACCAAGATGTGAATTTGAGTTTGCTTACATCACCATGGAGCAGTTACTAGAAGAATTGGCAGCCATTGAGAATAACATAAATGAAGACAAGTGGAGTGAGGCTATGGAGTCTCAAAATGAAGGAGATAGTACACACAAGGATGATTTATACAGTCAGATACAATGTAAGACAACTAAGGAGGTAGGTGAACTATCAAAGGATGAAATGATGTTAGACTTCAGTATTGAAGATTTTCATTTCATTGACAAAGTGAAAAATCCCACCAAGAGGCCAAATGTGAAGATGGAAAGAGAATGATACCGCAACAGGTTGAGAAGGTAATCAAGCATTATATTTCTGTGTATAACAATACTTGTGATGATATGATGAAAAAAACCACGAGACATGCAAGGTAGAAGTAAAACTCATGGTGGAGAACATAGAAGAAAAAGAAACCAATAGGGAGAAAAAATACATGAAGGAACAATGCAAGTGTAAATGTAGTAGGAGGACAAGGAGAAAAGGTAACCAAGTGCAACAAGTAAGTCAAGATGGGAAATTATGAAAGATTGCATGAATAAAGTGGAAGGCAAGAAGAAAGAAGAGTTAAGCATACATTTGAGTAGGAGCTCAAATTTTCCCACCAGGGGAGTCTGATGTAGGAGCATCAAGAAGTCAGAGAGTCATGTTTGTAGGAAGAGTGATTTATCTGTGTAAAGAGTAATTATGCTTCTGTATGTAACAACTAGGTGTGTAAGAGGTCGGAATTAGTTGCTTTCAATCCCTATTTGGATATAATGATGTGTCATAAAGTTATAATATGTGTGTGAATGAATTGAGAGTTTTTGGGGATGTGGTTTCATCCTAATCTAATTATGGTATGTTGTTGAGCTCTCTAAGGAGCTATAATAAACCATTTCTAGTGGTCTAGTTAGAAATATAAGAGTTCATTCTATGAAGGTCAAGAAAAAATATAGAGGAGCAAGATGTAAAAGAGATTAATAATAAATAAAGAGGATATACATGTGAAGTTACAGGTGAATGGAATGTGTTTGCATGTTTGTTTATTGTAATTGATGAACTGTATAGTATGCTCTACCTTTGTGTTTCTCTCCTTTTTTCATTTAAAATAAACCAAATTGAATTTCATACATGATCTAAGGCCTCATAAAGGATATGTATGGATCATTTAGAACCATGAGAAACTAGTATGTTGACAATATACACCCAAGTTAGTCTAAAGTTAGGTTGGGAGACAAAAAAGAAACAAGACATATGTAAAAATGAAGCATATCTTGATGTTATGAGTTCATCTGATTATCTTTAATGGAAGATTGGATGGTTTATAATAAAATGATAACTAACCAAAAATAGTGGCTCCATTTGCAAATAAAAGCCAAGGAAATCATTTTATGTTTGCATATATAACTAGTATTTAAGTTTTTGTGATCCTCACAGGGCAGGGGGCTTGTGAGAGTGCATTAGAAAGATAAATTTCTACCCACTAAGAGCATTGTGTTCTTGATTGTATAAGATAAGGGATGGTATTTCAAGACTAGTGCTCATTTAAGACCAAATTGAGAGAAATTTTTGCATACCCTGCCATCACTTTCCCTTCTTCATCTCTCTCAGGTTTTCTATAAAAACTCCAGAACACATTGTAAATTAATATATTTTCCTCTTCATTCATGTTATCTAGAGCATTTCAGTTTTTTGAGTGAGAAATCAAGGGTCATGAGTGATTCTCTATGCTTTCAATACGTTTTTACCTTTTTACAATATGTGTTCAATGCATAATTTATTTTAATGTGAGTTTATCTTAGTGGTACAAGTTTATCCTTGGATTAACTGTTTAATATTCATGCCTTCACATATTTTAGCGTTAATTTTCATGTCATAGATTGTTTTTCGCTAGTTGTATGCAGTATTTTATTGTGGAGCCATTTTTTGCCCCTTCTTTATCTTATCACAATTCATCTCGAACCCTTCTATGAAATGTTTTTTTTTTAATAAAATCACTTGTGGTTAGTGTATGGTGTGTGTGGCTCATGTGCTTCATCTATGTGATTCCAATAATTTTGAGATCCAAAAGTTTTTTTGGGGTATCACCATCATTTTTCCACTTTCCTCTTCTTTCCTTCTCAATTTTCCTTGTTGGTTTTGGTAGAATAGAGTAGCCTTAGATATAGAAACAATTTAGGTGCTACACTGGGGGAACTGACCCTCTCTAGAGACTCATTCCGACATACATGTCACTCAAAACCTAGGAGAGTTTCCATTTTTTCAATTGAAAGGAGAGTTATCACACCATTCTCTAAAGGGGATTTTTAAATTCACAAAAGTTTTTGGCACGCTTGGTGGGACTTGAAATGAATAATTTTTCAAAATTTGATGCTATTCTTGGCAAATATCAATGTTGTAGACACATTCATATGGCATCTGGTGACTCCATAAGTTCAAAACACATCCTAGTAGCATATCAACATGTATTTCATGCCAAAATTTACAACCATATTAACTACAAAAGGTATTCCATTTGATTTTGTTGAGTTACCTTTAAATTCAACTAAAAGAATCATATTCTCAAACTCCAAACCATATCCTAAATATTTTCCCACTCCACAAAAACCAAGTCCACTTCTCAATTTCCCCATAGCCAATTTCAATCTGAATATGGTCCTAATAAATCAAGTTTTTGTTTCCTTCAATGATGGAGACCCATTACTACTTGCTCAACATGATGATATCATGGTTTCCACTCTTTAGAGCTTCCCAGTTTTTACTGGGGAAAATTAAGTTGCACCCATAAAAGATGTAAAATATGTGGCCAATATATGGTCTATTTATCATGTTATTCAAAACAATGTTGTATTTATATTATTGATAACCTCTATCAAAGGAAAATCATTGCCATGATATAAGGAACTGACACTAAATTCTATCACTACATGGGATCATCTGGGAGAATGTTTTTGCAGGCATTTCAAGGAAAAATCAGATCATCTTTCGTTGATGGAGAAATTGACCACCATCAAGAGAGCACCACAAGAGTTCATGACTAATTTCAACTACATATTCCAAAAGACTTGGGATATAATTCCATAGTTGGTAAGGCCTACTCCTCATTATTCTTTTTTGTATTATCTAAGGGCTTTGAATTCAGACATTTCCGTGATGATACAATCAATGAGAGAAGGACACTCCCTCACGCTTATGACATGGAAATTAGAGATGAAAATAGTCTTATACAAGCACGAAAAATATATCCAAGGCCTCCCATGCCCATTTTTCCACATATTCCTCCTCCCACTTCTTTCCAAATACATGTAATAGCTCTAATTCCAACACCTAATTCTTATTCTTTGAGCCAAATCAATATAGCCCCAATCCAATCAAATGATTTATAACAGATAAAAGGCATATCATAATATTTTGGGAATGAAATAATTACTCTCAAAAGGAAACAAAATTAGAGTTTTAGACCTTACTATCCTACCAATCAGTAGAATAGACCTTTTTTCCAACCAAATTTGTAGGGCAAAAATCAATTTGCCAATGCCAAACCTATCCAAAAAGTTAATCCCAATGTTGTTAGCACACCTAAATAAATTGTACTAGTCTAAAATAATATTATACAAGATTATAATTGGTGTTATCCATGTAATCAAGCCCATAATCCGAATTATTTCTTCAATGGTATTCATAATTAAGCCCTTATGGTGTAAACAACTGCTATGTCTCAAAGTTCATTGGTTGAAATTCCACCATAACATGAGGCTTTAAAAGAGTCAGTACAATGTGATGTTACTTTCCTAAATTGGCAAGAAGATGATTTTTGTGGAATAAATCAACTTGAAAATAAAAAAATTTAGAGTCCTAATTCTGTGGAAACAAACACAAAGTCAAAGAAAACAACACTAGAAGTGGATCAACCTATTGGTAAGATCATTTCTCAGCCTTCTCCAATGTTACAAGTTGTTGTTCCATTTTTAAATTAGAAAAGAAATCAAAGAAGTCATTCTAGAAACACTAAAAATCAGCAAGAAACCCTAATCTCCATACCAACAATACAAGAAGGTGTTGTTGTTAGAAAAGTAAAACAAAAGGTTAGTAATCCATCATTTAATATCCTTGAGAATATGGACCAAACCAAAGTTAATATGTCAATATGGGATTTCTTATCTCTTCCCATATAAAAGGATCTCTTGCAAAAAGGTTTGTCTAATCTCAGTATTTCCATCCAACCATCTAAGGTTATGCTCACCAATATGCCTGATCCAAAATAAGTTCAAATAAACAAGAATTTCAAGCTACATCCTTTCTATGTTTCATTGATCATAGGTTAAAATATAGTTCATAATTGCATGATTGATTCCAAAGCCTTTAACTCGATTATGCCCAAATAAATTGTTGAAAAAATTGGTCTAGATTATGAACCTCTTTCTAAGGGAGTAGTTCAACTTGATGGAAAACATGTAGAGACCCTTGGAGTCATTAGAGGACTGTGTTTAACCTTACACACATTCACCAACTTCTCTATTCCTCAAGATGTTTTTATCATTGATCTTCCTTCTCTTTTTTACTTTTGTCTTTCTAGAGATTTCACGGCCAAAATTGGAGGCTACTTATCATCAAATTGGTCTCACAAATTGTTTATAACAAGGTATGAAACCAAAGTTGCCATAAGTTCTAAACCCATTTCAGAAAATCACATAGAGCCTTATGATCCTAGTGTCATTAACTCAAATTATATGATCATAGATGAAGAATACCAACAAGTTAACCAAGAGCCAACCACACTTATTGAGGGAATTTCATATTTATTTCTTGATGAGTGAGCTAATCAAGCTCATGATACTGATACCCATAGCTATATTAAAGAATCTAGTCTCAGAACATATTGTTTGCATGAGGAAAATGTTATTATTCATAACCTTGTCAAAACAGATCAACAAGATGAAGGTTTATGGAAACTATACTTGAATGGATCAAGAAGCAAGAATGGATCTAGTGAATGGATCATGCTAATTTCCCCAACAAAATAAAATTATTTCTAAGATTTGAGATTTCAATTAATTTACAATAACAACTCAACTAAATATGAAGCCCTTCTGCATGGTATTCACTGGGAAAAAAGGAGAGGAGTGAAAAAATAACATTTTTTAGTGGCAGTGAGTTGGTGGTTAACCAATTCAAAGGACACGATGTAACTAAGAACAAATTTCTAAGATCTTATAAAAATAGATTATGGGATTTAATAGATGATTTTTTATAAGAAAAATGAATAATAGGGGGGGTGATTTAGTCATATAAAAATTTCAACTTCATTTACCACTGCATACATTCATCATTCATCTCAACCATTTATCATACATAGATAAGTGTGAGCTTATTAAGTGTGTTACAACCATCCATAAGTGAAAGAAATAAGAGAGAACAAAATAACACTAGATATAAAGTGGGAAACCCTCAAGGGGAATAAAACCCATTGAAACCTATACTGATATTACTCATAATAAAGGACTTGCAAGAATATTACACATCTAGAAATATTTGTTTAGTGAGGCACCAACCTCATAAGGAGCACCAACCCTTAATTTAGTAGGAAACCAATCCTACAAGGAGGATAAGACCCCTAGGATGACTAAGCACCAACTTAGCCACCTAAAATGGATGATGAATGAATATATGTTTCTCACACAATTTTTTGTGATCTCTAATTCAACTCCACACTCTTCGAACCCACTCAAAACAAGTTCTTCTTCAACTCACTCAAATCTTCCCTCTCATTTCCTGATTAGGTCAATTGACCTTGGAAATTTTCTCCTCAATATTTCTCAGGTCTTCATCACTCTTCTAGTCTCTGCCCTTGTCCCCTATATGCTTCTCTTTTTTCTCCTTTGGCTCGCTCATAATCCCATATTGTTAACACACTCAAATGAGCAAATAAACTATCCTTATATACATGACACTAGATACAAAACACCTCTAGGTCAGACATGATATTTAAGTTCAATCATTACAACAATAAAATATATCAATAACATCATATAAATCATCTCAAGAGACCTAAGTAGGCTGAAAAGGGTCAAGACAACACCAACATGCTCAAAGCTTCTTAAACAAGCTCAAAACACACTCCTCATCTCTAACAAATGCAATATGATCTTTAAGGGCACATAAAAGATTTTTAAAGACTCCAAAAGATCCACATATGTCAGGGAAAACCTACAAGAATCATAAACAATCCTAGGAACATATACATCATCTATCATCATCATGAAAAAAACCAAGAACTAAGCATGCATAACTAGGTCTTCAAGCACCTAGAATTTAGTCACATAAAATGAATGAGTTAACATAACAAAAATAATCATCAAGAATTAAGTAGTATACCATTGGAATTATCTCTAATTATAATTTTAGGATCAAATCATTTCATTCACCAACTCATAACATAAGGCCTCTAAATAGACCAATCTTTGAAACAAGTCCAAATTGCCAAAAAGGACTCAAGAACTAGTATTGAGGAATTTGACTCTAAACACTTCTAATGCCACTTCCAATATCAAAAAAATCATGGAAAAAATCAATGGTACCCTGATACAATTTCTTAATCATTAAGATGCATATGTCATGTGGAGTAAAAGACACTAGCACACGTATTCCAACAAGCTTCTTGATAAGCCTAATAGGGATAATTAGGCCATTAGGTAGGGAATTGAAAACCATCACTCCAGATCAAATGAAGGGATTCAAAACATCATGTCATTTTTCAAAAATCTATTTAAGCTCATAAAATTCTACTACAATATGCACAATGACTCATCTCAACTCAAACCTCCATGACTAGCTTGTAGCCCTTAAGGCCAAAATCAGTAGGGTAAATTTGGAGACACTTATATTCAAATTTCCTCATTGAATCTACCTAAAAAATTTAATGGAAACTTATAACATCTCCCAAGGATTCTAGAACAATTCACTTTGCATTCTGAAGCTTTCATCTCATCCCTAAAACTACAAATTTCCATAAATCTAGGGTTTTTCTCTCACTTCCTAAAATAGATGGAACATGAGACCACCACAAAAATGAGCTCTAGAGAATCCTATACAACCTTGATGCATCAAGTTTACTTTCCAAACTCATTTTGATACCAAATAATTCATTTGTTCCATATCACTCTAGGAGGAGGCTTTTACTAGGGTTTAAGAGCAACTTGTCTTCTTAACGATTGTTTAGAAAAGTATGATGATCAATTTAACTAATTATTTTTTAAAAAAATATTATATCAATGGAAAATCATCCCTGAAAGACAAAAGGTCCTATTAATAGGGTGTGTGAGTGGGTGAGTATATGAAGTTTCCCATCAAGATGTATTTTTCCTTCTTTAAAACTCTATTTTTTCCAAAAACCTCATATCTTGAACAAATATCATCATAATGACCTAAAAATTTGATCTAAAGCATCATGATTACCTCATCTATGTATAAAAACTCTCATCTAATCTCAAATACTTTTGAAAATATCCAACCATAGAGACTTACCTATTTCTATATGCCTTGTCCGCATCTTCTTTTTGCACAAGGACCTTGAAACCACATCAAAATTCTGAATACTGACATGATATACCTTCCACATATCATATGTAGTGCCATTATAATAATACTATGCATAAACAAGATTGACCTACTCCATTTCTCATGTCACCATGCCAAACCTCATGCACTAAGTCTAGGAATAGGCCTAGAATGACGTGACTAAACCACGAATCTTCATGAATTGAACATGATGATACCTTATAAAGTCATTAACACTTCTTATACATCACTATGACCCTGATGGACCTCATACCAACCTTTATAACTCTTATTATGACCTTTCATGCTTGAAATAATGCATAGATACCATAACAACTTCACCAAAGCTAGACAATACCAATCAACCTTACTGTTTGACCTTGAATTACACTTCATGGAGACACATATTACACCTAGACATCCTTTTCTATCAATTACCTTTGACATCAATGATAACACCATAGACACAATGGCCAACAACCTTCCCCTTTATCATTGATGGAAACCATTTTCAAAAACATTGATAGAAACCTCAAGATAAAACACCTAAATGAATCCCCTTTTCATGTTTTGGATGTTACTCTCCCCCTTTGACATCTATGATAAAGGATAAATGACAACCTAGATATGAAAAATGACAACACAAGACATAGTGATAGGAATGTATAGATAACTCACTCACTTATTCACAGGCTCCCCCTTGGATTGTACTTTACTTTTCTTAACTTTAAAACAACAATAAGATCCATGAAATTGATACACACACACACACACACACACACACACACACACACACACACACACACACACACACACACACACACACACACACACACACACACACACACACACACACATATGAATACATAGATCCCCCTGATAGAGTACTCACCATCATACTAACTTACTTGTATCACCTTGGTTTACACACCATCCTTGGACTGCATTATCACAATATTGGCCTCAAATGCTTGTTGAGACCCATAGACCTGGTCTTAACTCTATCTACACATCTACCCTTAGTTAAAGATCTTCATCCTTTCCTTTTAAATGAGAATACCAATCTTTAAAAACAATTAAAAAAATAATACATACTAAACCTTATTTTCAACTTGAACTCAAAATACTGAGATACACCTGTCATGACCTTGATCTTTATAATATAACTTCCAATCTTGAACCTTTTTTGTTAGACCTTGTCAACTGTATATGTCATAAACATATTTTTAAACATATTGGCACATTTTGACAATATCAAAGCTTCATATTTTTTTTTGTTACATCCCCAAACATAGCATAATTGAAGACAACCACAAATAGAATAGTATCTTGTTTGGTACATGCTGATGATATCTCTAGGATCAAGATCCCTAAAAATCCTTTTTAGAAAAATCTTATCAAATTTATTTTTTCTATAGGAGCCTATAAATCTCATGAAACATCTCTTTCTTGCTCTTTTTGACAACATACCATCACTCCTTGATAGTATATGCAAAGATAATAGAACATACCTTGTCCAAAATTCATGAAGAAGGGTCACAATCATCATCAAAATTCTGAGACAATTTTTCAGTGATCACTTCCTTATTTTCATGAAAATTCATCTATTAGAGCATATTTTAAACTCCCCTTGCCTGAAATGCCTTGATAACCTTCATGAAACACACTTCAAGATTTCAAAAGACATTTCTTCAAGCATATCTCATGAATAATACTTAAAATCATACCTCAACCTCATTTAATTATACATCATCATAAGTGAAGATACTTTTATTCCAAGCCTAAAGATACATCACTTGATCTTTTCTTAACTATAATCCCATTGTCAATCCCACTTTACAATATTCTATACCTATACTGAAACCATTACAAAGAGCCTCGATATCATTGACCTCCAGATTTGTAACTTTTGTTCTCATAGAGATAGATAATCATGCACAATTAGATATATAGACAATATAATGAGTATTTCATACCTTGGCCCAATCATAGCAAATTGAAACCTTCATGATTTACTAGTACTAATAAAATTATACTTCCCAACACCATAACTCAGGTTAAAACATTTTGATCCTCTTCAAGTGCACATGCTACAAACCTTGAATTCATGACCATATTGATGCATGCTTCACACATTAGTAAATTACCATTGACACAGACCTATTACCCTATGTCCTACATCCTATGACTGTATCCAACTCTTTCACTTGTACATGCTCATATAGCACTTGAGAACATGTCATTTCATCAAGAATCACTCTAACACAACTGATTGATTTTTGACATGTTTATCCCTTAGCGGTAGGTGGCATAGATTGACAAGGTTCACTAAAATTTTGCACTGAAATTTCTTGACTCACGTCATGGACTCTTATAATAACTCAATTTTTTTTTTTCCCAAAATTGATCTTACATCACGAAGTCTTCTTTACAAGACTATACTGTTAATTATTTACAAAATAGGTTTAAAACTGTACCGTAAAGTCACACTTAGAGTGTTTCACCATTTTTTAAACATTTTTTAATGACAAAATAGATAGGGTTATGGGCTAGGAGGAACACCTGTTAAATGGGTTGGTTGATGGTTGTTGTATGTATTTTGAATTCTCGATCCAGTGACAATTGTGAAAGCTTCCTTTTGGCTAGGATGAACTACCTGTAATAGAAAACAAGACCACAAAAGAGAAGTTAAATGATATATGACAGTGGACTACCTAGCGTATGCTAATTCTAGGAAGTGTGATACTTCCTAGATTGCTACAAATCCACTATTTAAAACAAATTAATGTGATAAATAAGTAAAGTCCTACTATAGTTGATATGATTTAGGTATCTCATTCAAGTACAATAAGTAAATCCAATCACAACAGGCTAGGCTATAGTTGGATCTAAAGGATGAGGTAACTGTCAATGTACTGGGACTGGTCAGGATTTGATTCTGGGTTGTTTAGGTCAATTGGTAGGAGGTTGTTTGGCTCTGTTCTTGGGTAGGGTATAAAACATAGAGACTGACGTCAGTCTAGTATGACCGGTGATGGTTTATGCAGAACCGATGATGGCTATGGGTAACCAACGTCGGTAAGGTCAGGGTATATGAAACTTAAGGGGATTTGATTACAAGGTTTGATCTGGGATTTGATAGAGATGGTAGGGTGGATAAGGAGGTTTATATAAGTCTCAAGTGTATTAAGGGATGCACAACAGGTGAGGATGGTGTTTTGGTGATGTGGGTAAGGCAATGGTTGGGTTATAGGTTGGTAAGGGATATAAGAATGGGCATGTAAAGTGTAGATTAATAACAAGAGTAATAAAAAGCTACTAACTAAAATAACAATGTTGGTTAGGAATATACTTACTGTGACGTAGAATGGTAATGATAGTTGATTAGAAGGATGGTATTTGGTATCGTAATGGTGAATCTTGGAATGCTTCCATGAGTGCAATGCTTCTAGATTTGTCCTAGTGTTGGCTATGGGTGTTTGGGTGCATGAAAAGATTCTGGTTCTACTTGCATGCAGCTCCTTTCTCATCTCTTTCTCTCAGAAATGTTCTAACCCCTCAAAAAATGTTACTAAGGTGAATAAATGGTAACCGAAGATGGTTCTGTCTTGACCGACGTCGGTTTAGGTTTGACTGGTGTTAATTAAGGTGAGATTCCCTAGGTTTACTAAAATGGGCAGATTTTTCTAATTTCTTGGGCCAAGTTGGTTTTGTTGTTGCGGATCAGAACATAAGCTTCCCTTATAATGAGCAGGAATGTGGTTAGAGAAATATTAGGCATTGATTTTAGGGTTAGACCAAATCTTAGCTCATTAAGGCAAGTAAGACTTAGTTATTGTTAGTTATGGAAATATGCCAAGAATAGGTCTAGGGTGAGGTGGCTAGATGAGGTGTATAGGAGAGGTGGAAATTAGGTCAATTAAGGTAATAAAATAATGAAAGTTGTGAGGATGAGGATTAATTTAATTAAAATAATTAAATTAATATTAATGTGGGGTGAAAGGGGCCATGGTTAGGTGCCCATGTTTAAGTTGGTTATCCGATCAAGGGGCTAAGGGGAATGTAACCAAATTTAGGTGTCTACATTTGCCCCTTTTTTGTCACGTAGCTTGTATTGGTAAGCGATGATAAAAAAAAATAAGAAGTGGGTGCCCCATGTGTGGGTGAAGGGGATCCCCCTCAAACCAGGAATTTGGTGAGGTGGAAGATGAAAGTGGTGAGTGGTTTGATAAAAGGTGGATGTGGTGAAAAGGAGCGTAGATGTCAATGACTGTGGGAAAGGGTAAAGGTCAAAAAAAGGCAAACAAGTAAATGGGCTAGGGTCAAAGGTAGTGGTAGTCAAATGCATGCACATGTTATAAATTGTGACATGGATTCAGGTTGAAGAGCTTGCAAAATCAACATCGTCCAAGGTCACTAGGTTTATTCGAAAAAATTGAAGTGATTCCGGTATCCAAGGCATAGGATATGGTACGGAAACACAACATAGGTTAGGTACAAGAAAGTTTAGGTATGTTCCAGTACACCAAAGGTTGGATCAGGATAAACAACACGACAATAGGTGAGGTAAGGTCATTAGGTCAAACAACATGGGTAACAATGCCACAAGGTATAGCGAGCACCTGAGCTCACATGTCACTAACAATGTTTCGAGTCTAGGGAGATAGGTCACGACATGGGTAGGGTCAAGGTATTGGTAAAATAACAAGTCCCTAAATGTAATTAAGGATAGGGATATGTAATGTAGGCTTCGAGGTAGGTTACGATAAGGATGGGTAAGGTTAAATGGTGGTGGGGAAGGGTAAATTTTGGTTAGAAATGTATTGACAAGAGTATGACAGGTAACCAATGCTAGTCATACTGAACTAGTGACAGTCTAGGAAATTGACCACGATTTGTTAGGGCACATGAGCAATGTTGGTTTAGGTACAACCAACCACGGTTTGATAGGGCACACAAACGAGGTTGGTTTAGGTATAACCGATGCCGGTCAGGTCGGTGTGGGTATATAAAAGAGAAAAATCTATATAATACAGATTCATTTGTATGTTTTTTCTTGTGTGAAAACAATGAGAGCACGAGATTTTTATACCGTGTCGAGAGAAAAGTACATGTGGCTGTACCAAGCTAAGGTGGAGAGATTAGGTTGGTTAGATGGGCCAGGTAGACGGGTCCACAAGATCGGGAAAAGTAAGGGGATTGGTAGAGAGGTTGGAGGTTGATTTGGACATGGGGGAGGTAGGAGAGGGTTTGGGTGGACCACCATCTCAGCGGCTAGATGTGCCACCTCAGAGGCGACATCGAGATGAGGTAAGATCTAATATATTTTTTGTTTTGGTTATATATAGAGGGGAACATGGGTAAGGGGGTTTGGGCAGGGTAGAGAATTTGAAATTTGGGGTGAAAATGGAGGCAATGAGGGAGGGGGGAAGTTCTAGGTGGGGTAGATAGGGGTGGGAAGATTTTTTAGGGTAGCTTTGGGTAGGGTAGAGTAGGTGTATAGGTTAGATTTAATTTTTTTAAAAAAATAGGGGGGGGGTTTAATGTATTCAGTCTTACGACAGTGATCGACACTGGTCAAGGGTTGGCCAACATCGGTGGTATTTGGCCAGCATCAGTCAAGTATTAGGTGACCAATGCAAGTTGTGCATGACTGATGGTGGTCACTATTGACCGGTGTCAGTTGGATTTTTAGGAAAATGGGTCAATAGAGAGAAAAGGTAAGAAGTAAGGATATTTCGGGAGGTGTAAAGGTAGGTTTCATGAGAGGAAAATAGGGGAATAAGTATAAATGGCATAAATAGATTGGTCTAGCAAAGGGGTAATCTATAGGGTGGGTGGAATAATTAATGAGGGTTGGAAACGAGGTGTATTAGATAAGGAGTGTGTTTGGTATGGGGGTTCTTACAATAGTATGTTTGGTTGGATGCAAGTGAGGGATCAGTAACGGATGCGGGTGTAGACACCGATATCATGTTGTAATCACCTTGGTCCCCTAGCACAACCCTATAATCACTTCCTCATCCTCAACACCGCATCACCTACCTCCTACACCCCACACATTTTAATTTAATTACTTTAATTAAATTAATGTCATTTACCTCCATACACATTCATTTAATTATTTTAATTAAGTTAATAGCCTTTTTCCACACACACATATTAATTTAATTATTTGCATTAAATTAATTCACCACCCTCACACACCTATTTAATATAGTTGCCTTTATTAAATGCACCTCACCTAACCACCCCCATCATTTGACCCATTAAACTAAACCCTAAACCAATGTCCTAAATAAAACCTAACATTAGACCCATCCCCTCACCTCACATTAAAAGCCTCCTAAGGTCGGTTTTCACCCCGAGAAAAAGAAGAGACCCTTATCAAATGGCGGAACAACTTCCTAGGCAACTTTTGAACAACCTGAGATATCTCACCCAAACCGATGTCAGTTTACCCTAAACCGATGTCAGTTCACCATAAACCAACGCCGGTAATACCGAGATGGACAAAAATGGCCTATTTAGACCCATCTGAAGCTTTGTAATACGGGTTGTTGATTGTTAGTTGTTGTTTTGGAAGACTTATGATCTCAAGTTCGATCTCTATAAATGTGACAATAGCACAAATATTGGTTTGTGATCAACAAAGGAAACCAAATACACATGTACAACAGTGAAACTTTCTTCCCAGCATTCTCCAACACAGTAACTTCTTCATTATTCTTCATACATGTACCTCATGGAAGAGTAAGTATCTTCCTTCCATCTATTTCACTTTCTTATCAGTAGTTGTAGTATTTGTTGTAAAGGAACCTAGTCTTTTAACCTATGTCAATTCCCTCTCTCTAGTTGCAGTCACCTTCCATACCTCATCCTCTTAATACTTGGCCCAATTTCCTATTTTGACCTCCTAAGTAGCCTTAGACCTTCGCAACATATCTACACCCCCTCTATGATCAATTCTCGTTTACTATCCACTCCAATTTTGTCCCAAAACTCCCAAAACCTGGACTGTGGGATTCCACCAGCCCCAACTTAACCATTGTCAGTTCTCTCTAACCATCACCGGTTATAGTAAAACTATCATCGGTTCCATCAAACCATGGTCGGTCTCTGTGTCACCTGATCTCTGCCAGAATAACAACTTTTTATGATATATACCTATTTGAACATATTTTTGACATTCAGATCTGTATCTAACCTAGCTTGTTAGCTTAGATTCACCTATAACCAACCTACTTGACCTCTAGATTTCTTTCTAGCCTAGCCTGTCAAATTAGATCTAGCCTATTACGTTTGTATGAGATTCCTAGATCATATTAAACTACATTAGGACAATATTTACTTTATTTCAGCATTGAATTATTTTAAACAGTGGACTGACAGCCATCTAGGAAGTATCACACTTCCAGGATCTAGCATATGCTAGGCAGTCCACTGCATATATCGTTTAACTCTCTTTGGTGGTCTTGTTTTGATTCTTATACAGGTAGTTCCTCCTAGCCAAAAGGAAGGTCTCACAATCACTTTGATTCAAGATTCAGATATGCGCACATACAACCTTCAACCATCCCAAACCAGGTATTCCTCTTACCACCTTTACCTTATCTGTTTCATCAAGTACTTCTCAAAAAAACTAAGAAATCAGGTGAAACATTTTGGCACGCTCAGTGGGACCCATTCGGGGTTCCTTGCATATTTCTTCATTCCTAGGTGAAAAATTACGTGTATTTGTTTTTCTAGTAGCATTCACATTAAGACTTTCTTCTTGGTAACATTCTCTTCTTTCTACTTGCTCTGAAAGACACATTTCTTTTGGTGTATTTAAAATGAACCTTCTTATTGTTGTTTTCTGCATTTAGTGAAAGAGCATCCCTCTTCCTGTTCATCTATTGTTGTCATCGAATATCATACTTTTGATTTGGGTTTAAAACAAGTGCATTGCATTCTGATTTAGCTCATTAGCTCACATTAATTGAGGGCAACCTATACGCTGGAAGTCATGACTAGCTGATGGTTGACAAACGAATCGTAGAAAAGCACTTCTATCCTTTTCTCTTTCTCTGAGTCTTACCAAACCACACAAAAATTCAAAATACATACATTCTTAAACAACATCCTACCTGGAAGAAGCTGTAGGTGATCACATGATCACATGATATAGTGGGCACCCAACTCGCTGCTCTGTCGAGTCATACTTCAGAGTGAAGCCCACCCCCGCCATAACATTCCTGAAACCTCACCCTTTAGAATTCTTTCTTCATAGGAAGCCTTCCTCACCAAGAAATTCTATTGTTCTGTTCATAACAGTCAGTCCATACAAATAGCATAAGCTGAACAAACGTAATAGAATAGGCACTCTAGGAACGTTCTTTCTTAGTGTTCTGCTTGATTTGCATTTTGAGGTGAGAGATTTTGATCATTCTTTTTCTCTTTCCTTGCACACTCCCAATCATAGTCGGTGTATTCTGACTTCGTCTGAGTGTGCCTGGACCACATCTACATCATCCTCAGACTTCTGGGTTTGATTCAACACCAAATTTTTAAATCACAACCATTTTTCTTATTCTCTATTTCAATTTCACAGTAACCAGCTATGGTTTTCTTTAACTGACATCGGTTTAACTCAACCAACATTGATCTGAAGTCTTCTTGGATACCTATCCAAAAGACACCTATTTCACTTTCTAAGCTGTAAAAGGTTCCTATCACCTTTCATATTGTCATTACTTCAATCACAGTCACCTTACGTCTCATCCTGTGTGAAAATTGTCAGTCTGGGACCATCATTTAATAGACTATTAGTTTTTCACAGTAATTGGCACTAGTTAAGCCTAAACATTGGTTTACCCAAACCGGCATCGGTCACCCTGTGTTGTTTTATAGCTGACCAGCCAACCTAATTTACTTACCGTTGATAGTTTTCCTAGTTTTGTTGTGTTTCTGTGCCATTCAGACATAATACAGTCTTGCCAAATCAGTTTCTATCCACATGGTGCTAACCCGTAGTCAGGAAAGTGCCCTCATATTTTACACTAGTTAGTTGACTACCACTCCCACCTAGCCCTTCATCACCTAGTCCTTCACCACCTTCCATCTCATCATCCATGGATCCCAATCAACCTATCACCATTCCTACATGTGACACGGAGTTTACACGACTCCTGGATCAAATCCCTACTTTGAGCCACTACCTCACCCATGCCTCTACTCGAGATGCCTTGGGTCAATTGATCTATGGCATGCCTGTATCCTTATCTCCATCCCTAATGATCGCTTCCACATCAAATCCACCTCCTACCATGGTGACCTCACCTATTTTATCCTCAGTTGTGTCGCAGCTAGGTCCCACACTAGCTTTGACCACCTCATCTTCCAGCTCTATTACACCCACAGTATCCACCATACCTTCATCCACCACCCAAAACATAACATCATCCACACCTGTTGTCTCATATATACCAGTCGCAACGCTACCGCTCTTTGTGTCGGTAACCTCTACCCCATTTTAAAACATTGTCCTTTCTATTCCCCAATCTTTACCTCCCATCTCTACCAGGGTCACTACAAGTGTCCCACCCTCACATACCTACTACCAGCCACCTCCTATTTCATCGGTCATTCAGTCCAGGTATATACCCTCTATGTCTGTCTCTCAATTCCCACCTCCTTATTTGACACCACCATATTTTGGAATGTCATATTCTTCATATGTCCCACAAAAACCTCCTTTCACTCTGGGGGTACCCAATCTTCACAACCTAACAATGACTTTATCAAATTAATGATGGATAAGATGCAGACATTAGAAGCATTTGTTTCCGATCTCCCACAATTCTCTCACCTATGACGAGATTTGTAATGAGCCTATTCACCCATCCATTCCCATTCACCCATATCCCGTACACTGGGAGATGCCTAAGTTTAACCACTTTAACAGTAAGGAAGACCCACAACAACATTTGTGATCTTTCAAACATGGGTGTTACTTAATTGCCCATGATGATGCTCTGCTTTTGAGAACCTTTCCCATGTCCCTAACTGGTCCAGCATTGGACTGGTATAGTGGATTACCTAGACATTCCATCTTCTCATTCAACCAAATAGCCCAAGCCTTCTTGGATCATTTTTCGATTAACATCGTCAAGAAGGTTACCATGACCGATCTTTATTCCACACGTCAATATGATGATGAATCTATCACAGATTTTGTCACTCGTTGGCATAGCCTAATCAACCAACTCACTTTCCAATTACCACAAACTGAACTCATAGAGCTCTTCACACGAGCCTGTGCTAGACATATCTCACCTACCTTACAGGTTCAAACCTTCCACACATTCAATGAGGCTTTCACCATGGCACGTAAGCTCTAAATTCATGCCATCAAAGAGAAGAAGATACAATTACGAAACAAGAACTCCTAGTTTAAATCACATGATACTTCCTCTTCCTCGAAACCTCAGACAATTTATTCCAAAGCCAAGGGAACTACCAATGCAGTGGTACTTAAGGCTAACCCTGCCCATCCATCCAATCATGCTAAACCTTCATCCAATCTGTCACCAGTCCAAGCCTTCCAATTCAAACGAGAACAAAAGAAATACACTTCAATTGGGGAACCATATTCATCTGTTTTAGAAAAGCTTATTAAAGCTAATGCCATCACCCTTCCTCCTATCAAACCACATACTGGTTTTGACCCCTCTCGCCCCATACCAGGTTGGTACAAGGAAAATGACTACTGTAACTATCACCGTGTAAATGGTCACAGTGACAAAAATTGTATCACCTTTAAAAACATTGTTCAGGGAATGCTCAAGAGTGGCGAGTTAGTCCTGGATAACCCTAATGCACCTGCCAATCAAGACCTTCATATTTTCAAGAAACCATTCCCTAACCATTCCCCATCTAATGATCAAACTAGTAATGCCTCACACAACAAAAGTAATACACGTGAGGTACATGTTATCTTTACCGACTTACCACTTGTTTCCCAAATATCTCCTATTCCCTCCATCGAGGAAATCCTAGCCTGAAATCCTCTACCTGCACAGGAACCTACTTTATCCATTCCTCTACCCATAGAGGAAATCCCTTCACCTCCCCATACACCTATGGAGGAGTCTCTCGTTAGCACCAATATCATTTCCCCTTCAGCTTCCCTACCTAGTGAACTGCTACCAATTGTACCTCCTCCACCCATAGAGGAGTACCCATCGTCTTCTCCACCAATTCAAGATCCAATAGATTTTTCGTTACCGCTTGGTGACCATTCTCCATCAACTACTCAAGATCATACAGACCTACTTTCAGCTCTCTTACCTACAGAGGCTAAGGCCAGTGAATTCCCTATTTTGTAGACACATTTTACGGGAATCCCCACACACTCCACATCTACCTCATCTACCACAGTACAATTCTCATGTTTGGTCTGACCACCTAAATTATGTTGATAGGTCTTTACTTTGGGGGCGTCTCTTACTCCCAGTCTCAACCCAAATGCAATCATCTTCCACTAACACTTCTACCATTTATCTGAAGATGTTTCAACAACCCAAACCACACATGAACATAACTCTCGATACATCTTCTATTGCATCATCCTCATCTATACCCACCCCTCTACTTGCTAGCCGACATGTGTTCCAACATCATCTCTTGTATCTAAACCCACTAGTGTTCTACGGGTCACACCCACATCAAACCTTGCACATCCTCCTGTCAGGATACACTTGACAAAATCTTCCCATATACCTATTGAACCCATTACTCAACCTAAACGAAAAACCCAACCTTGCACACATCGACCTCACCAACTACACCTTTATCACCTTCACCCCTACCATCCATCTTGGGACCTCACCCCTCTACCTTAACAAAATCTACTCTCTCCAGGGGTAAACCTAAAAATCCCTTGACCCCTTTACCATAACTTGCAGCTCTACCTAGGTGAACCTTGCATCCTTCATCACCATCTATAACTTCTTTGCCTCCTATACCACCATTACCTTCTATACCTCCTTCACTACCTATGACATTTTCTTCCACCTCACTTGTACCTCCCTCTCGACTTCGACCAACACCTACCGCTGCACCTCAGTTGTCCCCTTGGGTCACTTTTCCTCTCTCACCATCTTCCTTTCCATCTACATCACGTGCTCCCCCTACACCTCTACCTAAGAAAAAGCACCAAAAATCAAAAAACCGTTAATTTCCAAAGAGGTGGTTAAACCTACCCCTCTTTCTGTTGCTGCACCTACACCAAAGAAAGTACAACCCAAATCCAAGATTGCATCACCTCAACTACCACCATAACTACCCAATCTTCCAACCAAACCTACTTTCACTTCGCATTGTGATCCACTGGTAGGATCATACGCCACCATCTTGGCTAACCTCCTGGAAAGCTCTGCTATCACTCTCCCTCCTCTTAGACCTTATGACCCTCTTAAACCTAAACCAGAAGGGTTTGATGATACTAAAATTTTTGCTTACCATCATGTGCCAGGACATGATGTTGAGAACTGTAAGGGTCTAAAGGCTTCCCTCATTCAATTATGTCCTTCTGACCCCAATTTTGATGACGATGACCTCCTGGATGATGAACCTATTTCACCCTCACCACCTTCTTCACATCTTCCTCCTACACCTATACCACAACCTCCACCCTCACAGCTCATAGAGCCACCCCCAAAATTTGAAATTAACATGGTCACATCAGAGAACTTGCCACGCCACCACCCAAATGTCATTGTGCCCAACTCACCTCACAGGGATTTTCTCCTCCAGTAGGTTTTTTCCCTTCATGTCATTATACCACTTACCCTACACCTTCTCCATTTTCCAACTTCCCTCAAATCAACATGGTACACGTCACTACACGTGCGCAGAAGGGAAAAGAAAAAGCAATTGACCCACCAACCAATCCTATACCCAACATACCATCTGCACCCATACCTAAAATAACTATCTGCAGCCCTGCATACCCCATTTCTAATGGCATCACACATCGCATCATGCTCAAATAATTACATCAATCTCCCCTCAAAATGTCCTTATACGATCTCATCCAAACCTCGAGAGTCACATCGTCAAGCCCTCATGGAGGTCCTTCAATCTATTGAGGTTTTACCTAATGACCCCACACCTGTAGCATCTATTATCACACCTCATCATGTCACTTCTCTCACCAAATTACCATCTACCTCATCACCTCCACCTGTTCACCAAGTTGTTATCCTTAGTTTCTCGAATGATGAAATTGTCCCCCACCAAACCAATGACCCAGATCCTGCACTTTTCATCTCCATCCATATCGATAATATATGTTTCTGACGTGTTATGATCGATGGGGGCGCTAGCATTAACATCATCTCCTCTCACGCATTTGAACAAATATGCATACCCAACAACTGCATGCATAAACATCCAGTCATGTTGCGTTCATTCAATGACGTTATCACCTCTACACTAGGCACTATCATCGTCCATGTTTGTGTGGGTCCCTGTACTATTCTCGAGTTGTTCTACGTTTTGGAAGGGGAGTTTCAATACAATTTGTTGCTCGGCAGACCCTAGATTCGTGTCATGTGTTGTGTTCCTTCCACTTTACACTGATGTGTAAAGTTCGAACATGAAGGACGTTCCTATACCATTCCAACTGACCTATCACCTTTCAAAACATGTAACATGCTTTACCGGCCCGATGATGTCCTTGTACCTGTTAAGGCATCTACCTCCCTGCCTACATCTTCTTCACACACAACCCCATCCACCAGTGTCTTTGCAACCTCACCTTCACCTAAATCTTCTATTCCCACCGTTGTTGTCGCTTCTACCAGTCACACATCAGCTTCCCAACTAACCAACACCTCCACCGATCTAACTTCTAATGCTTCCTCCATTCCAACCACCAATATATCAACCACCGATCCCTTAGAAGGTGTTTTTCAATGCCTTACTATGGGGGAGTATCGCCTATACAATGTCAATACATTCCTTACTCCACAAGAGTATGGAAACCTTCACCAGCATCCTCACTATGATCACCGCATAGGCAAGCGTCTCCTTTATGGTCCTCCCCACCTTCGTACCCATCTTACCTATGGGGGACTTGATATTTCCACTTACACACCCGAACCACCATCACAAACCCGACCTTTTTTAGCTGACCTTCAGTCACTTACCAACCGCCGCTTTGCTCACACTTTCCTACACCGTTGCGCCTGGAAAGGTTTTGGCTTTGGCCCTTATGAGCAAGGTCATCACACCATTATTTCATGTACCATGTGTAAACACAATGATCGTAGTGGAATCAGTTTTACTGAACTACCTGCTAAAAGCCCGGTATTGAACTCATTGAAGACATTGACCCCTCTCCACCTTCTTCACCTACCTCACCTTCACCACCTTCACCAACGAAGTCGATGGATCTTGAATCTATCCCTCCTACCTTTTTTTCTCATAAATACCATTTCCTTGGGGCCTCTGACCTATCACCGCGATGGTGAGGCTCCTTCCTCTCTTCCTTTCTTGTATCCTGACATGATAGGGGACGATACTCCTTCTATTAATGTCGTCTAATGTCAGGATGATGAGTCCATACTCACCTACCTTGGTGCTGAAGACTCTTATATTCATCGGTCGTTACCTTCTGAGACGTAAACAATGTTGAATGAATCGACTATCGAAGTCAACATCCACACTTAGGACGACCCCCACATTCTCAAGATTGGCCAATCTCTGGATGCTACTGAACAGGAAGCCCTCACTTATTTTCTTAAAAATCATAGCCATGCTTTCGCTTGGTCCTATGCTGACATGCCTGACATTGATCCCACTATCGTGGTCCACAACATTGTAACCATTCTCGATGCCAAACCCGTAAAACAAAAGTTGAGGAAAATGTCACCCTCGCATTGCTCTTCTTGTCAAAGAAGAACTTCAACACCTTCTCTCAGTTTCCTTCATCTTACCCATCAATTACCCCCAATGGATTTCTAACATCATCCCTGTCACTAAGGTGACAGGGGGACTTCACATTTGCACTGATTTCCATGATCTCAACCTTACCTGCCCGAAAGATGATTTTCCTCTGCCTGGTATTGACCAGTTGTTGACCTTACCGCTGGCCATGAGATGCTATCACTTATGGATGGTTTCTCGAGGTTATAACCAAATCTTGCTCACTCTAGAGGATCAACACAAAACCGCATTCATTACCCCTTGGGGGACCTTTTGCTATCGAGTCATGCCTTTTTGGCCTTAAAAATGCTGGTGCTACATATCAGCATGCTATGACTTACATCTTCCATGATATCATGCATCGCATATTGGAAGATTACGTGGATGATCTCTTGGCCAAATCTAAATGTTGCGCTGAGCACCTCGCATCCTCGAAACCATCTTTGACCACCTCATTAAATATTGTGTCTGCCTTCAACCTAAAAAGTGCGTCTTCGTGGTTCTCTTAGGAAAGCTCCTAGGATTTATTGTTTCCTTACATGGTATAGAAGTTGACCCTGCTAAAGTCAAGGCCATTCTGGAAATGCCTCCGCTGACTAACCTTAAACAACTTTGTAGCCTGCAAGGTAAATTGCAGTCCATTCATCGTTTCATTTCACAATTATCTGAATCATTGTCAACCATTTCATCACCTTCTCAAAAAGGATGTCTCTTTCAAATGGGATGATGACTGCCACAAAGCTTTCGAGGCCTTAAAACAATACCTTCTCCAACCACCCGTACTCATTCCACCTAAAGATGACCAACCCTTCTACCTATACATCTCTAGCTACCGATCACTCTCTAGGGGCCATGCTCACTCATCATGACGAACAACATAGGGAGCAGGTGGTTTATTACATAATTCGTACCCTTCTGGACTACAAAACCCGATACACTCACCCTGAAAAACTTTGCTTAGCCTTAGTTTTTTTTGCCACCAAACTTCACCATTACCTACTCAACCACAAAACCTATGTTGTGACCAACACTGACCCCTTACACTTCATGTATGCTAAACCTTACCAAAATCAACGTGTCGCACGTTGGCTCATGCTCCTTGCTAACCTAGACCTAGAATTCATCCACCAAAAATCTATCAAGGGCCAGGCCATTGCTGACCAGCTCACTGATGCACCTCTTTCTGGGAATCAATCTTTGAATTTTGATTTCCCTGACGAATCCATTGCTAACCTCTCTTTGGATGATGACCCTTACCAAATGACCTTATTCTTTGACGGTTCCAAATGTCAGCATGGGGGTGGTGCAGGAATTATCCTCATTCCTCTTGATGGTGAACCCATGCCCTTATCATTTAAACTCGACTTCGAATGCACCAACAATATCACCGAATACAAAGCGCTCGTATTGGGTCTCATGACTGCATATGCCTTAGAGGTTAAGTCCATTAATATCTTTGGTGATTCTCAACTGGTAGTAAACCAAGTCAATGGTGTTTATCAGTGTCATAATGAAATACTTCAAGAATACAAACGTTACGTCGGCATCATGTTGACTACCTTTGACCACTATAAAATTCAAACTATGTTCCGCGATCCACCAATAAATTCACAGATACCATGGCTTGCCTTGCTTCTCAAATACTTACTTCACCTGCCGATTCAGAAATCTTTGTTACCGTAAAATGCATACCAAGACCATCTTATAAATCTTGTTGTGTTAACCTCATCTGAACTGCCTCACTAAACACACAAGACCTTTGGTATAAGCAGCTTGCAGACTACCTTTCCCTTTCTATATTGCCTCCTGACCTCACACGTAATGGAGAACACACATTTCTCAAAAAGGCCTCTCGTTATGTCATCATGGGTGGCCTCCTCTATAAATGCGGCTTTGACGGTATTCTCTTACGATGCCTCACCAGCTCTGAAATCCCCTATACCATTAAAGAAGTTCACGATGGCATATGTGGAGGTCACTTCAGTGGCCTTGCTGTTGCTAAACGCATTCTTCGCCTAGGCTATTATTGGCCGACCCTCAATCATGATTGTTGCGACTACATTAAGCATTGTGTAAAATTCCAACAACATGCCAATCTTCATCACACACCTAGTCATGCCTTACAGGTCACTCGTGACCTTTGGCCCTTCTCTCAATGGGGTTTGGATCTTGTCAGAGAGATCAATCCCACTCCTCCCTAAGACATCAATGGATCATCACCGATACCGAATATTACACCAAATGGGTTGAATCCATACCCCTCATCTCCACTAAAGTTGAGAAAATATGTGAGTTCATCAATCATCACATTATTTGTCGCTTCAGTGTTCCACATCGCCTTATCACTGATAATGATAAACAATTCAAAAATAAAACTCTACAGAAACTTTGCGACTCCTTTGGTATCCATCTTAGCTTCTCCTCACCATATTACCCACAAACCAATGGCCAAGCTAAATCCACCAACAAAACCCTAAATAAAATTCTCATGAAAGTGGTTAACGATACTGGGAAGGATTGGCATACACACATTCCTTTCGCTCTTTGGGCATACCGTACTAGTATTTGCACCTCCATTGCTGCCACTCCATTTTCTCTAGTCTACGGTACCAAGGTTGTTTTGCCTCTCGAAGTCCAGATCCCGTCTCTCCATATCTCCCTTCAAGATATGCTTACTAATGATGACTTTCACCAAGACCGTTTAGCACAACTTGAGTTATTAGATGAACGTCGTCTTCATGCCCTTGACCATCTCCAAGTTTACCAAAAATGCATCAAGCGTGCCTATGAAAAACGTGTCCATGAACGCACCTTTAAGGTCGGTGATCTTGTCCTCAAAGAAAATCAACACGTAACCAAAGCAGAAAAAAGCAAACGGGGAAAATTTGCTCCTAATTGGCTTGGACCATACATCATGACCCATGACTATGGATCAGGTGCTTATCGCTTGTCTTCAATTGATGTTAAGCCCGAACCTGAGCCCCTCAATGCCTTGCATCTTCGACCATTCTACTATTGACTTCTAGTCCTACATCACTATTTATCTAGTTCATTCTCGTCCCTTGAGCACCATTTACCTTTCTTTTTTTCACACCTCATAACCAATGACTAAACAAGAATCATGTGATTAATGATCACCCCTTTTCCTTATCTTAAATATATGCACCACAGGCTCTCACATGGCATGATTCTCATGGATATTTTAGTGGTCTTCTTTTAGATGAGATCCCATGGTCGTTCACCCTTGCCTTCTCAACAAGAACCAAATGCTTTGTTATAGTCTCGTCCATGATTTGTCAAGCTACATCAACCAAGGTAATAAGGGTTATGGTAATTAAATAGGTGATTTCTTAACTGTGATGGGGCTAAGTCTGGCTGACCCAAGCAATACTATAGTATTAATCGTAAATGAAATCTTCCCGCTTGAATGGTGATCTCTATAAGTTTTATCTGCAACCCCAGCATCATGGCAATTGTGTATCTACAGCATGATAGAATCCTCCCGTAGCTAGTTTGACACTGTGAAAAGTGGAGAGAAAACAAGCATTAGGTCTCTAGCACGTCATCTAAATGGCATTAATTCACCTTGGCAGAAGCAATAAGGTTACGAGGAAGATACCAATGGTTATGTGGTATTTTTGGTTTATCATTCTATCCCGTCTATGGGTCTTGCACATCTCTTCAAGCTCTGCATCTCCTGAAATTCCACAGAAAAATTCTGGTTAAAGCCATTAGTTCTATGCTCCATGAACTACGTCATTTATTCGAGGTGATATTTAATCACATATGCCTCCAAATGGCATTTTATTTAATAGTTGGTTTAGCCCCTCCAATTTTCCTATAGTTTGGGTTGAACATCATGAGTGCTCTGGGACCTCTAGGGCCAAGGTCCCAGTTAAAGATACCCACCGAGAAATACCCCACTTTCAAAACTCAAGCATGAGAATGCATCTTTACTTTCTTCTCCACTGGTTTATTCACTTTACAATGCTATATAAATCATTTATATCCTGTGAAGAATGTGGGTACAACGTAATTTGTTGAACCTCCGCAGTCTTATTTTTAGGCCCATAGCTTTTGGGTTACACCTGCGTTTTCGGAATGTAGGAATAAGCCCATGCAAACCGTAGTTTTTCCCCCATTATTCATATAAATGGAGGACTCATGCCTTAAAAATCAATATACCATCATGAAATTTTTTGTGTCAGTTTGTGAATTCTCGTTCATACCCAATGGGGTGGAAGCAACACTAAGTGTTGTGGTTAAAATTGTACCTCTAACCTCATCTCCTCTGGAAGCTCTAATAGGATATTCCTTATCAAACACTTGCTATGGAATGTCAGATCCACTATCTTGACCCTCAGGTTTGTTTTATGGGTTTAGTAGCTCCTCAGTACACCTAGCTAAAGAGATGGAATAATCTTGGGCCCCCAATATGGGCAACCGCAGGTTATCCTTCTGCATGCTAGAAAAAATAAAAAAGAGGATTAGATCTTTACCCGTCGGCAAATTGGAAGGTCTTCAGGGTCGCCGATATCCCATCTATCTAATGAGGTTTAAACCATTTACTCGTCATGTATCGGACCAAACTATTCGGTAGCGTTCACCTTTTCAACCCCACCTTTGCAACATGTTGTCACTCTTCCTAATGTATTTTTCACCTTCGTTACTAAATCAATGTAAGTAATGGTGGCACTTTCATGAGCCCTCATTATTGATGTAACTCGACAATCAATTTCCTTCCTTACGTATACAAACGCATGCTATAGTATACCTAAGAAACTCAGTTTGTTCTTCTCTGGTTTCACCTTTGATATGATCCCGACCTAATCATTGATGACTCAAATCCATGATTGAGTTATTATTCCTTATATCGCTGTAATGTGGGTGTACCTACCCTTTTGTTTTGATATCCCTAACCTTTATCTATCTACCTACCTACCCAAACCCATCCATATCAAAACTAATAAAACCCTATTTTAATGCAGTTCATTCAAATCTATGCCATGGATTAAGATATTGTGTTCCTCACAATATACATTACTCTATCTTGTTATAGAACCCTCTGAACCCTTTTCACCTCTCATGTAGGCAACATTTCTAAGGCATGGGGCCCTGGACTCTATAGCTCCACCATTTTTTATCCCCACTTCATCTTGCCCCCACCTTTACCCTAATTATCCTGTTCATACCACCTCGACGGTCTAAACCATATACCGGCATAACGGTCACGGTTCATTGTGAACGGTACCGGTCACTACCCACATACATCGGCCAAATTTCGCCTGACATCGGTCACCATGTCGTGTACCCGCCTCGATATTGCTACTCTGCTGTTTTCAAAATACCGAGTCCTGATCTATCCATGCCTAAATCCCAACCTTAACCCATATTTGCCTTCTACATTACCCTGGCTCAATCCATCCCTACCCCCTACCTGACTTCAATCCATGCCCATTGCCCTCTCAATCCATGTTTTGAAATTCTTTCCCCCCCAAACCCCCATTTTTTCATATTTCCTAAATAACTCAACCTTCTAGCCAACCATTAACTAAACAACTCAATAATAAAGGATCCATGCCTAAACCTAATCCTGACTGTCGTCATCGTGGTGGAAACTCACGGCTGATTTCCATCGCCGCTCCTCTCGATCCCTCTCTCCTCCACCATCCTCAAAGTGACCTCTAACTCTCTCCACTAATCACCTCGCTTGATCCGATCTCGTGACCCCATCTCTTGCCCAATCAATCTCACCTATGTGGCTCAACCAACTCAGCTCCCTGACGCTCTCTTTTTTCCTCTTCCTCTTTTTCTCTCTTCTTGTCATCTTTTCTCCTTTTCCAAATGCACAAATGAATTTTCAACACGCAGGGTTTTACAATTTTTATACCCTATCCGACTCAACCGACGTCAGTTAACCCTTGACCGAATGTCGGTCATTACTGCCCTAGCTTACCGTCGTCGGTTCCTCTCCACCGTCATTAGTTCATACTAACCACTTGTCGGTTACCCTAGCCTACTCATTGCCCTCACATAGACCTCATTTTCCCTCTCTCCTTTTTTTTTGCCTCCCCTACACCTACCTGGACCACATTACCTTCCCCTCTGGCCCTCCACCTTCTTTAACCTCACCTCGTTAGCCAATTGGCGTCTCCTTATTTTACCCCTACCTCAACCTTACCCATGTTGTGACCTATCTACCTGGACCTGGAAACATGTTTGTGACCTTTTGACCTCATGTGCTCGCTATACCTTGCGACACTGTTACCTATGTTGATTGACCTAATGACCTTACCTTGCCTATTGTCGTGACCATTTATCCTAACCCTACCTTTGGTGTACCAGAACATACCTAAACATTCCTGCACCTAACCTACGTTGTGCTTCCTGACCTTATCCTATACCTTGGATACCGAAATCACTTCAACCTTGTTTGGATAAACCTATCGACCTTAGACAATGTAGAGTTTGCAAGCTCTTCAACCTGGTACCGTGTCGCAGTTTATACATGTGCATGCATTCAACTACCACTACCTTTGACCTTGGCCCGTTTACCCATTTACCTATATGCCTGATTTTCCCTTTACTCCTTTCCCCATTTTTCACTATTCTTCTTCACATCCACTTTTATCAAACCACTCGCCGATGTCCCTCTGCCACCTCATCAGTTCTTGGTTTGAGGGGGATCACCCTCATTCCCACTTGGGGCAACCACACTCTATTTTTGTTCACGTCGCTTACCAATACAAGCTACGCAACAAAAAGGGGCAAAATGTAGACACCGAAATCGTGTCATAATCACCTTGGTCCCCTAGCGCAGCCCTATAATCACTTCCTCATCCTCAACACCTTATCACCTACCTCCTGCACCCCACACATTTTAATTTAATTACTTTAATTAAATTAATGTCATTTACCTCCATACATATTAATTTAATTCTTTTAATTAAGTTAATGACCTTTTACCCACACACATATTAATTTAATTATTTACATTAAATTAATTCACTACCCTCATACACCTATTCAATACAATTGTCTTTATTAAATGCACCTCACCTAACCACCCCCATCATTTGACCCATTAACCTAAACCCTAAACCAATGTCCTAAATAAAACCTAACATTAGACCCATCCCCTCACCTCACATTAAAAGCCTCCTAAGGTCGGTTTTCACCCCGAGAAAAAGAAGAGACCCTTATCAAATGGCAGAACAACTTCCCAAGAAACTTTTGAACAACCCGAGATATCTCACCCAAACCAATGTTGGTTTACCCTAAACCAATGTCAGTTCACCCTAAACCATGCCGGTTATACCGGAATGGACCAAATGGCCTATTTAGCCCCATCTACAGCTTTGTAATACGGGTTGGTTTTGTGATTGATTTAAAACTTCTGATCTTGAATTCGATCTCTTTAGAAGCGAGCAACAGAATGAAGATTGATTTGTGATCAACAAAGGCAACCAAATACACTGGCACAACAGTGAAACTTTCTTCCCAACATTCTCCAACGCAGCAACTTCTTCATTATTCTTTAGACCTATACCTCACAGAAGAGTAAGTATCCTCCTTCCATCTATTTCATTTTCTTATCATCAACTGTAGTCTTTGGGGTAAAGGAACCTAGTCTTTTACTCTCTGTCCATTCCCTCTCTCCAGTTGCAGCCACCTTCCATACCCAATCATCTTAATACTTGGCCCAATTTCCCATTTTGACCTCCTCAGTAGTCTCAGACCTTCACAACATATCTACACCCCCTCTGTGATCAATCCCCGCCTTCTATCCACTCCACTGTTGCCCCAAAACTCCAAAAACCCAGACTGTGTGATTCCACCAGCCCTAACTTAACTGTCGTCGGTTCTCTCTAACCGTCACCGGTTACAGTCAAAATCATTATCAGTTCTCTATGTCACCCTGATCTCTACCAGAACAATAACTTGTTTCTGACATATACCTATTTGAACACCTATTTGACCTTCAGATTTGTATCTAACCTAGCCTGTTAGCTCAGATTCACCTATAACCAACCTACTTGACCTCTGGATCTCCTTCTAGCCTAGCCTGTTAGATTAGATCTGGCCTATTGCATTTTGTATGAGATGCCTAAATCATATTAAACTACAATAGGACAATATTTACTTTATTTCAGCATTGAATTGTTTTGAACAGTGGATTGACAGCCATTTAGGAAGTATCGCACTTCCAGGATCTAGCCCATGCTAGGAAGTCCATTGCATATATCGTTTAACTCTCTTTGGTGGTCTTGTTTTGGTTCTTATACAGGTAGTTCCTCCTAGCCAAAAGGAACTTCTCACAATCACTTCGATTCAGGATTCAAATACGCGCACATATAACCTTCAACCATCCCAAATCAGGTATTCCTCTTACCACCCTTTACCTTATCTGTTTCGTCAAGTACTTCTCAGAAAAACTAAGAAATCAGGTGGGTGGGTCTGATTGGGATTCGGTGTTATAGGCATATAGCTTGTGATCCGAGTTTGATGGTCACTTTTATTGATAGATGGGATTCCGTGACCAACATGTTCCATTTACTGACAGGTCAGATGACTATGACTTTGAAGGACGTCTATAGGATTCTACAGCTATCGACAGTAGGGATGCAGGTGTATTCTATTCCATTTGAGGAAGCAGAGGAGTTGATACTGACTGTATTCGGGGAGAAGATGGTAGAGGTGAGGTTTCATAGTTCCATCTTGAGCTATGGTGAGATGTACGCTTCTCATCCGGAGGAGATGAGGCTAGTAGTTTTGATTATGGAGGTAGTGTGTTGTTTTTCATTGCCAGATGTAGAGGGTGGGAGATTCCCATGAGCACTGATGGGGGTCCTGCATCATATGATGGAGGATAGGACCTACTTTTTTTGGGCATCTGCATACTTGGTACAGCTATACAGGGAGCTATGGGCCTATGAGAGACTACGGAGGTTAAACTTATCCTGCACATTTCTTATTCACTGTTGGGCATACAAGCACATCGTGTGTGTTTGTCCGATTGGGTTTCCCCGGCTAGATGAATTTGAACCATGTGCGCTTTGGGTTAACTACATACGATGGGTTCCAGTTGGTGGGGTGCACCAAGGGGTGAGGGCTATGCATGATGTAGCCCACTACAGGAAGATATTAGAGGGGTTGTCTAGTGTGTACATCATTTGGAGGCCATATGTGGGGTTTCCATTATATAAGCATATGGCCGATGAGCTAGACAGACTACAGCTACTCTGATGGATAAAGGGGCACCATGTAGGAGAGCATGAGATGATACCCATTGATAGGGTTAGATGACAGTTTGGGTTTCCGCAAGATGTACCTCCACCATTCCCACAATACAGAAGGGATGACATGGAGAGGCCTATGCCTCTACCACAACCGACCATGCTGACAGGGAAGGAGGAGCAGGTGGTTGACTAATGGATTGATGATGCTAGAGTTATATATGGGTACAGATAGTGGTGGGTAGCACGACCGCGAGCTGTACCACCGAGGCCGAGACATCCAGATTTAGCCACCATCACAGTGTAGAGGGACACCCTACAAGGGCAGGTGCCTACCTTGATTACACAATTGGGGATAGTGTAGGGGCAGCTGACATGCTCAAAGGCACAGGTTGTTATTTTGTAGGCACAGGTGGCCACTCTACAGACCTAGATAGCATAGGGACAGGTACCCGCACAGGGTGGGGATGGGGATGGGGTAGAGGTGACCGTGCTTTACCGCACGTAGATTACAGGTTTGCAAGGCCAAGTTGGCCACTTCACAAGGCGCAGGTTGTGGCCCTTTAGGCCTAAATATAGAGGCAGGGATCGGGACAGGGTCCCTCACGATAGGTACAGGCATAAGTACAGGGTCCCTCTTTATAGGGACCAATAGAGACAGGGTCCCGAGAGACAAGTACAGGGGCCAAGGCCAAGGGCACTACCACCATAGACAGTACCTAATAGGTAGGTTGAGGGATGCCTTAGGAAAGGTCAGGTATTATCAGGATATTTTGATGGCCATAGGGATAGATTTTCTATCCTATGGGGAGTATAGAGCACAACAGGCCTTGAGTGAGAGGACCAGGTCGTGTACCCATAGTGTAGAGAGTACAGGGGGCCAGTGAGCCCTGGGACAGGGTCAGGGTGAGACTACTAGTGCACAGAGGCCAGCTCTAGGTGAGGGACCATCAAAGGATAGATTAGGGTGAGGTGGAGAGAGGTTGGCAGGGTACCCCACTAGAGGGGAGATAAAGGAGACTGATGAGACAGGGATGGATATTAGGTGGGGTGACGATTAGTCATCATTGATGATCAGTGTATCCATTTTTTTGACATATTTTTGATATGTATACCTGCCGTTTTTTATTTTTTATCATATATCAATCTGCATGTCGAAGATGATGAGGATGTAGATGAGAGTGTTTGTTATTTTTGATCATATACCAGCCTGCATGCCAAAGATGGTGAGGCTGTATATGAGAGATTTTGAGAGATTGTGATTATTATTTGTATCTATGTTCACATGTATTTTTACATAGACTTTCCAATTTATAGATGATGGTATTTATAGTATGGATGGTGTACTTGTTTTAATATTCATTGATGTGTGTGTGTGTGTGTGTGTGTGGAAATCAAGTGTGATGTAGTGCCTGATAGAGTAAAGTGTCGTGTGTGCATGGTGTGTGTGTGTCTTTGTGTGTGGAAATCAAGTGGATTAGGCATGATAGAGTCAAGGTCATTTAGGCATGGTGGAGTCATGTTGATTTAGGCATGATTGAGTTAGTTTGATGTAGGCATGGTGGAGTTAGGTTGATTTAGGCATGATTGAGTTAGGTTGATTTAGGCATGATGGAGTCAGGTCGATTTAGGCATGATGGAGTCAGGTTGATTTAGGCATGGTTGAGTCAGGTTGATTTAGGCATGGTTGAGTTAGGTCAATTTAATGTCCAAGTTTTTGGTAACATGAGAGACAAATGTTGATGTATATACTGGGTATGTTTTTAATTTCCAAATTTGTGCCATAATGGAAATGTGAAAATGATAAATGGATAATTTGATGATGTAATAAAATGTGTATGAGTAGATGCTTATTAGGTTTAATTTCTAGCTATTGACATAAAATAGAAAATAAACAGGGAGAATGTGAATAGGAAAGGTAAAGGGGGGAATTGGTTAGGGTAAAGAGTGGCTGAGCTAACCTCCAAGGGCCCCATGCCCTCGGAGTGCTACCTACATAGTCCCAGTGAAAAGGGACCTCAGGCCGATGTAGTTCTCCCATAAGCTAGGGAAGATTATGATGAAGTAGAGGAATGTATTGATAGGTGTTTAGGCATGGGGGAATATAGGTCATAGGCATGGTTGAGTTTTTGGTCACAGGCATGGTTGAGTTTTAATTCATAGGCATGGTTGAGTTTTAGGTCATCGGCATGGTTGAGTTGTTTTGAATAGAGGTGTCGATGATCTGGTCATGTATAATACAATCAATAAGTAATGAGAAAGGCGAATGGTAAGAGTTGGTGAAATATCTGCTTAATTGATAAGAACCCTAATGATTCAACCATACCTAAGGGGGGATCATGAACATAATACCCTAAACGCATTGTATAATGGACTATTCTAAGGATGAAGAAAGTTACATAATCTCATTTGCAACAAGTCCCTTGAGTAACAGAGGAATTAGGATAAAAAGGAAAGGAGGTGAGAATAGCCAGCTCAACATAACTTAGTGGACGACAATGTGTCTTTCGGAACAAGAAACCCAAGATCAAGAATAGGAAAGCCCATGACAAAAATTTCATCTTTTTCTTCATTTGTTTGTTTATTTTTAATAGACTAGTTCGATGCGGGAAGTCTATATGAGATGAGTATATTATCTCCTTGAGTGTCTTCATGAAGTTGATCGATGCGGGAAGCTTCTAGATATTTATTACATTTTTGCAATGACTTGATATAGTTGTCCTTCAAGGGAGCAGTCTATTTATAGTGATGGAACTTAGAGTGAAGAGATGTCCCTTTTGAGGGACTCATCTTTTTCTAGAAGTTTGAATCAAGGAGTTGTATCCCTTTTTGTTTTTAGATGTCTAAGTCATGGAAAATACTATAGAGGAAGATTAGGTTCTTCTTTAAAAGACAAGACCATAACACATAAATATTTACTATGAAAGAGGTGGTTTTGAGTGATGAATGAATATAGGATTCCATCTTGAAGAAGATGAAAAGTATCCATGTGAATCATGCTATGAGTAGAGTCGTGGTACTCATATTGAAGATATGGCTGAAAGGTGACAGGGAATCACATGATCCTTTTTTGAGTCACAGATCCTCAAAAATGGGTAATATGGAAGGTGAACAAAGCTCAAGGGATGAGCGATCAACTGACAGAAAGTGATATAGGACTTGATATCAACAATAGAATGGTCAAAGATACAAGGAATTAAGGGGCTCAGGTTCAGGTTTACCTTCGAGTGAAGACAAACGATAAGCACCTGATCCATAGGCATGGGTAACGATATAGGGTCCAAGCCAATTAGGAGAAAATTTTCCCCATTTACTTTTCTCTTCTTTGGTTACATGTTGATTTTCCTTTAGGATGAGGTCACCGACCTAAAAGTTTTGTTCGTGAATGCATTTGTCATAGGCATGTTTGATGTGTTTTTTGGTAGATTTGGAGATGGTCAAGAGCATTGAGACGACATTTCATCTAATAACTCAAGTTGCACCATACGATCTTGGCGAAAGTCATCATTGTTGAGCATGTCTTGTAGTGAGATGTGGAGAGATGGAATCTAGACTTTGAGAGGTAAGACAACCTCAGTACCATACACCAAAGAAAAGGGTGTGGTAGCAGTCGAAGTGTGAATACTAGTACAATAAGCCCACAAGGAGAAATGAATGTGTGTATGCCAATATTTTTCAGTATCATTGACTACCTTCATAAGAATTTTGTTCAAGGTTTTATTGGTTAATTCGGCTTGACCATTGGTTTGCGGGTAATAAGGTGATGAGAAACTGAGTTGGATGCCAAAAGCGTCACATAGTTTTTGTAGGGTTTTGTTTTTTAATTGTTTTCCATTATCAGTGATGAGGCGGTGAGGAACACCAAAACGACAAATGATGTGATGGTTGATGAATTCACATATTTTCTCAGCTTTTATAGAAATGAGGGGAATGGCCTCTACCCATTTAGTGTAATATTCGGTAGTGGTTATGATCCATTGGTGGCATTGTGAAGAATGGGGGTTGATCTCACTGACAAGATCCAAACCCCATTGAGAGAAAGGCCAAAGGTCTCATGCGACCTGTAAGGCATGACTAGGTGTGTGATGGAGATTAGCATGTTGCTGGAATTTCACACAATGTTTTACATAATCACAACAGTCACGGTTTAGGTTTGGCCAATAATAGCCTAGGAGAAGGATGTGTTTTGTGACTACTAAACCACTAAAGTGACCTCCACAAATTCCATCGTGGACTTCCTTAATGGTGTAGGGAATTTCAGAACTCATAAGGCATTGTAAGAGAATGTTGTTGAAGCCACACTTGTAAAGAAGACCACCCATGATGACATAACGGGAGACACTTTTAAGAAAGGCACGTTGTCCATTATGAGTGAGATCAGTGGGTAAAATGGAAAGGGAAAGATAGTCTGCATATTGCTTATACCAAAGGTCACATGGGTCAAGGGAAATGGTTCCGATAGAGTAAACTTCATGAGGTAAATAAGAGGGTGATTGTAGCCTTTGTATGGTGACAAATATTTTAGAGTCAGCGGGTGAAGCAGGTATCTGAGAAGCCAAGCAGGCCATGGTATCTGTAAATTTATTGGTAGAATGTGGGGTGGTTTGAAGTGTATAATGGTCAAAGGTGGTCAAAAGTATGTCTACGTGCTACTTATACTTTTGAAGGATCTCATTATGACACTGGTATAGACCATTGACTTGGTTTATGACCAACTGAGAATCACCAAAGATATTGATTGTCTTAACATCTAAGGCATATGCAGCCTAGAGACCCAATACGAGTGCTTCGTATTCCACAATATTGTTTGTACAATCAAAATCAAGTTTGAAATAAAAAGGCATAGGTTCACCCTCAAGGGGAATGAGGATAACACCAGCCCCACCCCCACGCTGACACTTGGAGCCATCAAAGAAGAGTGTCATTTGGTAAGCGGGTTTGTCTAGGGAAAGGGTAGCTATAGACTTGTCTGGGAAGTCGAAGTTAGATGGTTGATCCCTGGAAATAGGTGCGTCGGCCAGTTGGTCAGAAATAGCTTGGCCCTTGATGGAATTTTGATGAATGAATTCGAGGTTGAGGTCAGCAAGAAGCATAAGCCAACGTGCGACACGTTGATGTTGATAGGGTTTGGCATACATATAGTGTAATGGGTCAGTATTAGTAATGACGAAGGTTTTGTGATTGAGTAGGTAATGACGGAGTTTGGTGGCGATGAAAACTAAGGCTAAGAAAAGTTTTTTGGCATGGTTATATCAAGTTTCGTAGTCAATAAGGGTGTGGATGATGTAATAAAACGCTTGCTCTCAGTGCTGCTCGTCGTGATGCGCGATAATGACACCTAGAGAATGGTTAGTGACAGAAATATATAGTTAAAAGTGTTGGTCATCACTAGAAGGAATGAGCACTAGTGGTTGAAGGAGGTATTTTTTTAAGGCTTTGAAGGCTTTATGAAATTTGTCATCCCATTTGAAGGACACGTCTTTCTTGAGAAGATGATGAAATGGTTGACAACGATCAGAAAGCTATGAGATAAAATGACAAATGGATTGCAAATTTCCTTGTAGGCTTCGAAGTTGATGGAGATTAGTGGGTGGAGGCATTTCTAGAATGGCCTTGACTTTAGTAGGATCAAATTCTATGCCACATAAAGAAACAATGAAACCTAGGAGTTTTCTAGAAAGTACCGCAAAGACACACTTCTTTGGTTGAAGACGCACACAATACTTGATGAGTCAGTCAAAGATGACTTTAAGGATGGACAAGTGTTTGGTTCAATGTTTAGATTTGGCAAGAAGATCATCTACGTAATCTTCCAATATGTGATGCATGATGTCATGGAAGATGTAAGTCATGGCTCACTGATATGTAGCCCTGACGTTTTTGAGGTGAAAAGCATGACTCGATATCGGAAGGTCCCCCAAGGGGTGATGAAGGCAGTTTTGTGTTGATCCTTTGGAGCTAATAATATTTGATTGTAGCCTTAGAAACCGTCCATGAGAATGTTGGTAAAATTTCATGGCCAGCGGTGGACATCCACCAGTTGGTCAATTCCTGGTAGGGGGAAATCATCTTGGGAATCGAGTGAGGTTAAGGTCTACTTAAGTCCGGTGCAAATGCAAATTCCCCCTGTATTTGCATGCACAAGAAAGTGTTAGAAATCCATTGGGGATCTTTCAACTGGGGATCCAATGAGGGGCACTGAGAGACCCTGCTGAACATTCTTTAGCAATATCTTGCTAGGGAAGAATTTTTCTGGAAGTGGGAAAGGGAATGAGAATCGAGGTAGGAGAACCAATGTTGTAAGTAGAAAATTAGAGACTTGCACACACTAGTCAGAAGTTTCATCACGTGCACTTGAATTTCAGAAGAAAACAAATATGTAAAACAACAACAAGACTAAATAGAGCTTAATGAACACAAAGTACCAATAAAATCCTCAATCAAAGAGGCTAAAATTCCTTCTTCCTTTATTGAAGCTCAAGTAGAATTTGTACATAGTGTGGGAATGGAATAAATTGAGAAAGGGGGGGATAGAAGAAAATGGCTATCTCCTTTGTTCTCTCAAGGTGCAGGATATATCATCTTGAGTTTGAAAGATCAATCACCAACCCTTTGATCATCATGGGAATGGTATTACATTTTATAGGAGGAGAGGTGACTTCATCATCTTCCTCATGATCCCTCCATATGCCTGTATTTCCAACTTTAGACTATTCATATTGCCCTATCAAAATAATTAAGTCCCTTTTATCAAATCAAGGTGACTTAATTTACATTAGGTTTCTAAAGTCACTTTTGAGTGACTCTAAAGGCATATCAAAAAGTGCATTACCCCAACGATGAATTAGAACATTTAGAAGTGAGTAGAAACTTGGGGGGAAGAGGAGAGAGGAGAGAGAGAGAGAGAGAGGATGGAGAGAGAGAGAGAGAGAGATTGTTTAGAGAGAGAGAGAGGAGAAGAAGAGGAGATGTCCCCGATGAAGTCGGATTGAACCTCCATTGATGGAAAGCTTTAAATGCAGTGAAACTCTGAATCTTCGAACTTCTTGCACACTGTGAAACTCCTCCAAATTAGCTCACGAATAATCACTAAGTTGAATGAACTAAGGTGGATCTTGAATGCCTTGTGAAAAATGACTAGGATGCTCCTAAACAATGATGTCCCCTTGAATGATTATCCATGTACATCCCATTATGCCAAAACTTCTCTTTGAGTGTAACTTACTATTTTTAGTAAGTGTAAAAAAACAACTCCCTCGATCCTTTACTGAGTGTTGTGACCTTGATTCCCCTTTCTCCCTGTGTTCCTCACTCCTTTGGATCAAATTTCTATTTTTAATAGGTTCTCGAGGACCCACTTACTATTTTTAGTAAGTGCCAAAAATTTCCATTCTGGTGAATTCTCAGTTGTAGTGCACCTCCAATGTCTTCATCTCCTTCGTAGGTTCTTTTGTTGATGACTTTCCTGAAATAACAGTTCCTATGTAGTAGACCTACTATTTTTAGAAATTTGACCTCTGAGAGTCAGATTGATGTGGAACAAAGTTTTTTGATATGGGTTTTTTCCCAATATCATCCCTTTGATAATTTCGAGGCCCATCCATTGAATAATCCAGGAGATTTTAAAGTTTTAATTTTCAGACTTTGTGTGCTTCTGGGATGAGGACAACCATTCCAATAGACCTCAAAATTGCAGGTCACGGTTTTCTCCTCTGTTTGCAAAGATCCCACATTGTATTTTTGAATGTGGGATTTTTTTCTTCTAGTGCTTCACGTGTAATCTTACATTCGATCTGGCAACCTATAGTTTGACGGGAAATCCCACTTCTTTCTTTGGTGAGTTGGAAAGGAGATTTCTTTAGTGTGGATGCTCTATCACACATGGGGGAAGGTTGAAGGTGTATTATTTATGGCCTTTGGTAGAGTAATGAGCAGCAAAATATATCTTGTTGTTTCAGTTGTTGTTGCATCCGTTTGGGAGATTGCTTCAACTTCTCATTTCATGGCTATGGAGTTTTCTCCCGGCAATTTCTCCTTCTGTGTTTGATGAGGATTCCTTCTGAGACCTAAAAAAATTTCATGGAGTGGGAGGGGAGCCGAATTTTTATCAGGTAATGGTTTGATTTCTTGACCCAATGGTGGAGTGATGGAAGAAAGTTGCAAAGGAAATATGGAGGAATGAATATGCACATGTCAACCCTGTTATAAGTTAGCAAATCGAAAACTTGTGGTGGGCCACTTGGAAAATTTTCAAAAAGATATGTATAGGTAGGGCTTGGGTAAATTTTTACATGATTGAAGTCCCTGACCTCAGGGATGTGAGGGACATCAATTTACACAATGAGCAAGATGGTGACACATGGCACTAGATCTAACGGCAGGGAATGAACAGTTGAAAAAGTTGATTTAAAGCACTGAGAGCTTTGAAAGGAGGTCACATGGGTGTCCAAATGACTCCCTATCGGGGATGGGCACAATTTTAAAGATCTGATGTCCCCCACCTTAGGTGCATAAGGGACATCAAATTCCACAGTGGTCAAGAGTATGACACGTGGCGCCCGATCTGATGGCAAGGAATGAACACTCCAAGTAAGCACTTGGGGGTTAAAGTGCGGTCATGTGAGTGTCCAGAAGACTACCTATGGGGGATGGGATAATTTTTCAAGATATGATGTCCCCCACCTCAGGTGCATAAGGGACATCAGTTTCCACGGTGGTCCTAGAGCTGACATGTGGCACCCGATCCAACGACAAGGGATGAATACTTCACAAAAGCACCCGAGGGCCGAACTGTCAAGTTTGGAGGTCACATGAGGGTCCAAGAGGTCATATGAGGGATGAGAGGGATTCAAGGGGCCTGAGTGAAATTTTCCAACCTTGGTGTCCCTGACCTTGGGGGATGTGAGGGACACAAAATCCTGCCATGCTCTTGGTGCTAACACGTGTCCTCCCAAAAATTTGTCTAAGTCTTGAACTTGTAACAGTGATAAGTTGAGCTCCTGACATACTTTTTTGGAAAATTTTTATATGATCTTGACTGTAAATGGCCTTTTAAATCCAATGGTTAGGGTATAATGTATTTATTATTCCATTTGATCCCTGAAAAATCAGATTTTTGATTTTGTATTCCACTTGTGCCTGAGAAAAACTGCCTGCAGACCTGATGAGCCAAAGTGTTGTGAAAAATATTATTTCACCATAATGTAGGCATTGGAATCCTATTTTTGGAGATATTTTTATTTTATCCTAATTCCATCCGAAGCTCCTGGAATCTTCTTTTGAAGCCCAACAGTTGTTTTAGGCCTATGTACCACCTAGGCTTGTGAACCCTATTTTTTTACTTAGACTGCTCCAAGTATTGCAAAACTTCCCCAAACCTTCCAAGATCATTTCCATGATGTTATAAGGTCTTACCTCCATGTTGAATTTTTCCCTTATGTTCCACTCCAGGGGGTTGAATCCAGTCCTGTGAAGGCCAGCGATAACCCTTCCCAATACTGCCAAAAGATAGTATCTTTTCCGAACTCCCTAAAATCACCTAGGGGGATGAGATTAATTTATTCAGGAGGTCATTTGGACTGATTGGATAGACCCAGGGTGTCTTGGAATGATGGGAATTAAAAAAATTAACACTGGGGTATCGTTTTTGTGCTTGGAAATTGTCAATTTCCCTGTTGCACATTTGCATGACAACAAAGAGATAACATTTCATGGCTAGCAGTGAGATAAACTAGTTGGTCAATGCCTGGTAGTGGGAAATATTCTTTGGGAAAAGTTAGGTTGAGGTCATGGAAATCTGTGCAAATGTAGAGTCCCCATGTCACCTTTGTTACAAGAATGATGTTAGAAATCCATTGGGGATAATCAATGGGTAGAATGAAGGAAACCAAGAGAAGTCACTGAAGTTATTATTTGACTAGAAGAGCAATGTGAGGATGCATTTTCCACAGCTTTTGTTTGATGGGTTTGGTATTAGGGATGGTTACAATATTATGGACCATGATTTTTTTCTCAATACTGGGCATATCGGCATAGGACCAGGAAAATGCATTGCTATGGTCCCAAAGGAAAGAGGTGAATGCTTCCTCTTCAATAGGGTCTAAGCATTGGTCGATATTTAGAATGTGCAAGTTATCCTGAGTGTTAATGTTGATTTCGATGGTTGATTTGTTCAACGTGGTTTGTGTTTCAGAGGGTAACGACTAATAAATATAATAGTATTCCACACCAAGGTAAGTGAGGATGGACTCATCGTCTTGACATTGAATGACATTAATAGAAGGCATATCGTCATCAATCATGTCAGGATACAGGAATGGGAGAGAAAAGGGAGCTTTGCCATCCCATTGATAGGTCAGCAGTCCCAAGGAAATGGTGTTTATGAAGATTTTTTTTTGGGAGGAATAGATTCAGGATCTATGGACTCTGTGGGTGAAGATGGTAATGTGGGTGAATGAGATAGGAAAGATTTCTTGTCCTAGATGAGGTCGTCGTGAACCTTCTTAGAGGGTGAAGCATCAAAACCAATGCCACTATGGTCATTGTGTTTACAAGAGGTACACGAAATGACACTATGTCAGCCCTGTTCGTAAAAGCCAAAGAAAAATCCTTTCCATGTGCACGATTGGAGGAAAGTGTGAGTGAAGCATTGGTTAGTGAGGGAGTTTAGGTTAGATGAAAATGGTTGAGCTTTGGGATGGAGGTTCAGGTTTATAGGTGGCAATATCAAATCCCTCATATGTTAGATTGGTGTAAAGGTGGGGAGGTCCATAAGGAAAAACATCACCGATGTGGATGTCATAGATAGGGTGTTGACGCAGATTCCCATACTCTTGTGGGGTGAGGAAGGTACCAATATTATATAGGCGGTATTCCCCTAGAGTGAGGCATTGAAAAACACCTTCTAAGGGATTAGTAGTTAGTATATGGGTAGCAGGGATAGATGGCTTACTAGATGGTGGGGAAACAAGTGCGTCAGCGGTAGAGGCTACAGTTGTAGTGGGAATGCCAAGGTTAGATACAACAAAGGTAGTGGCAGTTTTGGTGGATGGGCTTATGGGTGAAGGTGAAGTAGTGATAGTATCATAGTGGCAGATGCCTTGACTGGTACAAGCACATCATTGGACTGATATATCATGTTACAGGTCTTGAAAGGTGATGGATTGGCAGGGATGGCATAATTGTGTCCCTCATGTTCAAATTTGAGGCATCGATCTAAAGTCAAAGGGACACAACCCATGACATGGACCTAAGGTCAGCCGAGCAGAAATTTATATTGGAACTCCCCTTCTAGGACATAGAAAAGTTTTGGGATAGTGTAGGGACCCATGCGGACATGGAGAACAATGGTACCCAGGGTAGAGGTCATGGCATCATTGAAGGAGTGCAACATAACTAGGTTAACAAGCATGTAATTGGCAGGTTTCCACATTTGGTCATATGCATGGGAGGAGATGATTTTAATGCTAGCACCACCATCGATCATAACACATCGTATGCATATATTATTGATAAAGATGGAGATGAAAAGAGCAGAGTCAGGGTCGTCAGACTGGAAGGGAGGGATCTCTCCATCTAAAAAGTTGAGGGTAGCCACTTGGCAAGTAGGTGGATATGTAGAGGAAGGCGATGACCTAGTGAGAGAGGCTACATGGTGAGGGGTAATGATGGAGGCTACATGTGTGGGGTCATTGGTAAAACTTCAATAGATTGAAGGACCTCCATGAGGTCTTGAAAATGTGACTCTGAGGTTTGGATGAGGTCATATAAATAATTTTTGATGGGGGATTGGTGTAGTTGTTTTAGCATTGTGTGATGCGTGACCCCATCATAAATAGGATATACAGGACCTCAAATGGTGACTTTGGGTACGGGTGTGGATGGTATGTTGGGTACAAGGTTGGTTGATGGGACAGTTTCTTTTTCCTTTCCCTTTTCTTTCTGAGCATGGGTGGCAATGTTGATGATGTTAATATGAGGGGAGGTGGATGAAGAGGGTGTGTCATGGAAGGTATAGCGACATGAGGGACAAAACCCTAGTGGGGGATATGATCCTTGTGAAATGAGTAGGGCACAATGGCATTTGGGTGGTGGTTTGGCCAACTCTCTTATATAGACCATGTTAATCTCGAATCTTAGGGGTGGGTCAAATAGTTGTGGGGATGGAGATTTTAGTTATTGAGTTGGTAATGGGCGAAGATCTGTTGGAATTGGTAAAGGTGAAATGGGGTCCTCGTTAAGAAGATCATCGTCGTCAAAATTTTCTTCGGGAGGACAAAATTGGACAAGAGTGGGTTTTAAAGCCTTATAGTTTTCTACATTGTGTCCTAGTACACGATGGTAGGCACAAATTTTGGTTTCATAAAACCCTTTTGGTTTGGGTTTGAGTGGGTCGTAAGGTCTAAAAGGTGGTAATGTGATGACAAAAATTTTGAGGAGATTGGTTAAGATTTTGGCATAGGATCCTGCTAGTGGAACACAATGGGAGGTGAATGTGGGTTTGGGTCTAGGTACAACTGATTATGGAGGAAGAGGCTTTACAGGAGGGGGGATGGGTTGGTTTACTAGTTTGGTGTGTGAAGTGGTCTTAGGTCTTGGTTGCATTTCCTTGGGTATAGGCATGGTAGAAGAGCTAGCGGTAGAAGATTTGGTTGGTTTAACTACCTTATTAGAGGGCAGCAGATTTTTAGCTTTAGGTTGCATATTTTTTGGCAATGATGACACAAGTGTATGAGATGTGGAGGGGAAAGAAGATGGTGGAAGAGGACAGGTTACCCATGGGGGTAACCGAGTTGTTATGGAGGTGGGTGGTGTAGGTTGGGTAGGAGGCGTGAGTGAAAGAGAAGAAAGTGTCATAGGTAGTGAAGATGCTATGGATGGTAGTGGAGGTATGGGTGGTAAGAAGGTTACGGGTGAGTACATAAGTTGCACGGGTCATTTGGGTATATTAGAGGCCTATGATGAGGAAATGGGTTGCTGGGTTCTTGGTTTACCGATGGACGGAGGTTGCTTGGCCAGGGTTGAGGGGTAAGGTCCTAGGATGGATGGAAGGGGTGAAGGTGATAATGGCATGGTAGGCGAGGTTGGTGTATGAGGCCTAGGAGATTGGATCTTCTTTTTAGGGTTCAGGGTAAGTTTAGCGTTATTTTTGGAAGATGTGGCTAAATCTAATTTGATGGGTGGGTGAGTAAGGCTAGCTATCAGTATGACCCCTAAGGTAGTGATATGTTTAGGTAAGGGAGATGATATAAGAAAGGGTAGGTGTTTGGGTGTAGATATATGTTGGGTTATGGGAAGAGGTGTGAGTTGGGCCATGGGTGGTGATGTGGAAGGTGTTGCAATAGTCATAGTTGTGTTTGGTTTGGTCGCTCGAAACACTTTTGGATAGATAGTGGAGGTGTCAGCGAGGGACAACTGCATTTGTGTTAAAACAGGAAGTAGAAGGTGTCCCCAAAGTAAGGCTCTATTGACATAGTCTAGGAAATCAGCCAAGCATGAAAATGGTGCTGTTGTAAGTGGGGCCAATGTGGATCAAGTTGCAATTCCCATAAAATGTGTTTGAGACATAAGGAAGTGGCTAGCCTCGGACTCTGTGGGTAAGAGAGTTGAAAGAAGATCTGCGGGCTCTTGAAGGTCCAATGGTGAATGGTCATCTAAAGGTAATGTTATTCCTACAAGATCCTCTATGGGTAGAGGAGAGGATGGGCCAGACAAGGTGGAATCTCCTTGTGATGGTTTAGGCGGTGGACATGCATCTCCTATGAGTAGGGGAGGTGCTAATTACAACTGCTCAGAAATTTGAGGGGTCAAAGGTAGCATGATAATTATAGGCTCTTCCATGGGTGAAGGAGAAAATGAAGGGGGTTCATTTGTGGGTGGAGGATTGGATGAAATAGGTCCTTATGCAGATAGTGGAGCTCAGGCTAAGATTTCATCTATGGAAGGAACATGAGGCAATTGGGAAGCAACTAGTATGTCTTTGAAAATAGCGTGGACCTCGCAGACATTGCTATCATTGCTTGAAGTGTCCCCAGATTGGTTGGAATATGGGGCATGATTAGGAAATGGTTTCTTGAAGATATGTAGGTTTTGGTTAGCGGGTACATTTGGGCTATCCAAGACTAGATCTCCATTTTCTAACATTTCTTCAAAGATATTCTTGAAGGTGATGTAGTTATTGTCATTATGACCTTTGGCATGATGATAGTTGCAAAAGTCATGTTCCTTATACCATGCGGGAATGATTCACTAAGGGTCAAAACCAGTATGTGGTTTTATAGGTGGAAGGGTAATGACACCAACCTTAACAAGATTTTCCAAAATAGAAGACTAATATTCTCCTATCGAAGAGTACTTTCATGTTTCTCATCTGAACTAGAAAGCTTGGAAGGGAGAGAGATTAGAAGGAGGTTTGGCTGGGTTTGATTGATGAGGGGGACCAACCTTGAGAACTATGACATTGGCAGATCCTTTAGGTTTTGAATAGTTATTTTGGGGTTTTGAAGATGAAGAAGCATCATTTGATTTGAACACGATGTTCTTGTTACGAAGTTGAATTTTCTTCTCTTCGATAACACGAATTTCCAATTTCTGTGCCATGGTGAATGCCTCATCAAAAGTGACAAATGTCTGCACCTATAAAGTTAGTGAGATGTGTCTTACGCAAGCCCATTTAAACAACTCTATGAGTTTAGTTTGAGGTAATTGAAATGTGAGCTAGTTAATTAGGCTACGCCAGTGAGTGACAAAGTCAACGATAGACTCATCATCGTACTGTCATGTAGAATAAAGATCAGTCATGGTAACCTTCTTAACAATGTTGATGGAGAAATGATCTAAGAAGGCTTGGGATACTTGATTAAACGAGTAGATGAAGTGTCTTGGTAGCCCACTGTACCAGTCCAAGGTAGGTCATGTTAGGTACATTGGGAAGGTTGGTAGGAGTAGAGTGTCGTCATGGACGATTAGGTAACACCCATGTTTGAAAGACCACAAATGTTGTTGTGGGTCTTCTTTAGTATTGAAATGGTTGAATTTTAGCATTTCCCAATGTACAGGGTATAGGTGAATAGGGATGGATAGATGAATGGGCTCATTGCAGATTTCATCATAGGTGAGAGAATTGTGTGAGCCTGAAACCAATGCTTCTAGTGTCTGCATCCTTTCCATCATTGATTTGATGAGGTCGTTGGTAGGTTATGGTGGAAGGGTCCTCATGTGGCATAAGGGGGCTGGTATTGAACATGTGATGTGGGAGGCATTCCATTATATGGTGATGCCGAATATGGAGGTTGATAATAAGGGAACGATATAGAGGGTATGTATCCATAATGTGTGACAAACGAATTAGGGGGTTGTTGATAATATGTGTATGTAGGTGGGATGGTCGTAGTGACTCTAGTAGTGATTGGGGGCAGTGTTTGTGGGATGGAGAGGACAAGATTTTGGAATGGAGTAGGGGTTACCGATACCACGGGAGGTTGTGTTGCAATGGGTATTTGTGAGACAATGGGTGCAGACAAGGTTATGGTCTAGGTGGTTGATGAGGGGACAACAAATACTATAGGTGTGAGTGATACTGCAGACATAGCAGTCATGGTGGGTATGGGTCCTAGCTGTGAAACCACTAGGGGTGAAGTAGGTGAAGGTAACTCTGCATTATTAGGGGATGATGCAAAAGTGGGAATAAGGGCATGAGAGATGGATATAGGCTTGCCATATATCAACTGACTTGAAGAGTCCTAGGTGGAAGAATGGGAAAGGTAGAACTGTAAGGCTGTAGGATTCTGATCAAGGATTCATGAAAATTCCTTGTCACCTCCAGCAATGGTGGTAGGTAGGGTTAGATCCTTTGGTGATAGGGCATAGGGTGGTGAAGGACTATATGGGAGTGGTTGATGACTCGTGTGAAATATAAGAGTGTTAGCTTGGCTGCGAGTCAACACCATGTGAATGGATGTATATCAAGTGATATTATATCCTACAGGTGACACATAAAGCAACATGAATTAAGAAAATAAGTATTTATAGGTAGATTTTGGTAATATATCAGTTGATTTTCAATACAGGATAATCGATGCTGGTTAAGGATGACCGATGCCAGTTAAGGGGTAATTGAGGTTAGTTACTATGAGGTAGGAACAATTTTATCAAATGAGGAAAAGACTAGTGACAGTTAGATGAAAAAGATGTATGATGACTGTTTATCAAAGTAGAGAGAGTATAGAGACTCATAGGAACTTTCACAACAAAGAAAATTAAATAAGGGTTCTTTTAGGCAATTTAACCCAAAAGAATAGAAAACCAATGCTGGTTAAGAAAAGCTAATGCTGGTCAGGGGTAACTGATGCTGGTTACTGTGAAAATTGGAAAGATGTAGAAAAATGGATTGTTATGAATTTTAGTGAGATAAATAATCAACCCAGAGGTCTGGAGATGATACAATGAAGTCTTGACACACTCAGAAGAATTCAGAATACTCCAACTATTATTGTGGAGTGTGTAAGGCAACAAAATGGAAAAATGGAGAAGCATATCCTCACACCTCAAAATGCACATCAATCAAACACTAAAAACACGTACCTAACAAGTGATTTTTAATGTGTTGAGATTATGCTATTTAGAATAATGAATCATGAATTTAGAATAGATTTTTTGGTGAGGAAGGCTTCCTATGAAGAAGGATATCTAAATGGAGAGGTTTCAGGTATGTTATGGTGGGGGCATGCCATCCTCTGAGATAATGAATCGACAGAGGTAATGAGCTAGGGAGTACCTGCTAATCGGATTGTGTGATCACTGACAAGTGTTCCTAGGTAAGATGTTGTTTTAAGAAAGATGTGTATATTTCAATTTTGTGCAAGTTTGGTAAGACACACACATAGAGAGAGAGAGAGAATGTTCTTTCTACGATTCTTTGTGTCAACCACCAACTGCACATGACTTCTAGCATATAGGTTACCCTCATTTTAATATGAGCTGAATGTAATAAATTAGAATGTAATGTAACCAATTTTAAGCCCAAATCAAAAATATTACGTTCGATGAAGCAAATGATGAATATGAGAGTGTATGCTCTTTCACTAAATGTTGATCAAAGAACACTTGACATAACTTACACAAGAAGTCCACAAGGGAAAACAAGCTAGGTTTAAGGGCACAAATGGACGGGAAGAACTTGTGCATGGAGGGTAAGTTTAGCATTTAGGATTTAGCTTATTTTGAGCATGAAGACCAACGATGTGCAGACCACACATTGTCTATCTTTGGAGGATCGTATTGAAGTGTTTTGCATGGAGATGAGCTAAGAATAGGATTGTCACTTCAGGTAACTGTAAGAGGTCTATAGATAACACACTTGCATGTGTGGCTATACCTGTAAATGGCACATGGCTATTAATAGCATGTGGCCTATTTTTGGAATAGATAAGCGGTGAAGGGAAAGTCCCCACCCTATATATATGTAGTGAATTACCTGAGAGAGAGGAGGGAGAGATATAGATATATGAAGAGCATAAGAGGTAAGCATAAAGAGATATGTGCACATGACTAGAATATTGTATTAGATCCATGTGCGCATTAGTATAGATTGCCATTATTGTAGGGATCTTCTATGTTTATTAATAGATGGAAGATATTGGCTGAATCTAAGTGTCATTCGTGTGTGTAATTGAGTAGTGCATGTTCTTGATTTAATCTTGATTATTATTTAAGCTTATTCTTTTATAGATCTGAATATGGCATGCATTGTAGAATGGTGGATTAGTTATTGATCTATATGTTTCTTCCTTCATCATGCTAACATCCTGCTACAACAACCCTAAAGAGGGACCTGGTACCTTTGCGTGCTTTGGGTGAGCACCCAGTCTAGGCTGAGTGATGTGCCAACGTGTCTAGGGTGTTATCTGGTAAATTCTAGGCTACATCATTAGTTCTATTTCTGGGACCTATTTTTCAGTTGTTTTTAAGATGGTTTGCAATGAAGACTTACCAGTTAACTCTAGCAAGTATTGAAGAGTGGATACATGATTTGGAGGAAGAATATGCACAATGTTTCAACATTGGATCTGAGTTTAAGACATGCACTTGGGTAGAACAGAATCTGTATAAAAACTTATATGAGAGCTTTTTAACCATCTTTCTAGTAGAATTATACGAGTGGCTGACTACCTATGCATCTCAGTGGAATTGGAGGTATTACACACTTGAATGGACACAGGAAGAATTTCAGGCCCTTTATGATGTTGATCTGATCTAGAATCGCACTGTGGATATGTGGTTTCATGGTGTTCTAAACAATTATATTTGGGAATATTCAATTTTGACATATTCTTGCCTGGAGGTAGCTGAATTCCAGTTTTTGAGGTATCCAAGAGGAGAATATCTGTAAGGTATTCCACTGATGATCAAGATCTTGATGGTAACTTTGAACTTGAAGAGTAAAATGATGCCTAGCTAAACCTCACCTCCCGCGAGGGTAGGCACAGGTTTGGTGAAAGATGGCAGACCTAGCGGTAGAAAGGCAGAGAGAGGAAAGGCAACTTAAGTATAATGAGGCATGCGAGAGGGAGATAGAGAAGTAATGTACTGCTGCAGAAAGTATGGTGTTGAGAAGAGAGATGGTTTGTGAAGGATTTGAAGCTCACGTAGAATACATGGAGCCAGAGCATCAGGAAATCCCTCATCTTGGAAATCATGATAGAGATCCCCCCTTGGCTTCACATAGAATTGCACCAGCAAAGCCTGTCTGGGCCATGGGTGCGCATCTTAATCCACCTGGTGAGCTAGCCCTTGCGCTTGTTTTTCTTGTATCTAGTATGACAAGTAACCAACAAGATAACTTGGGAAGTAGGAGAGTAGGAGTAAGTCAAGGAGAAATTATATCAATGGGAGGATAGATGGATTCAATTTTATTTGGAGGAACATTTTTAGGCCTGTCATCCACACAGAACGTGAGAGCGTAGAATGTTGGATTAACATCTGGAAGTGGATCTACCTCACAAACTGCAGGGGTTCAGTATAGTACTACTGCCGGATCATAGGGGAGTATATCTACAGGTCCTATTGTAGCTATAGGTGGAGGATCAAGAGGTCTAGGTGGTTCTAGTTTTGGTGGATCTGGTGGTTCTGGAGGTAGAGGAAACAAACGAGGTTCTAGATCAGGTGGTCAAGGCTTTTAACAACCACATAATATCTATATGGAGATGTCTCTTCATCTCCTAGATTATAGAGGTATAGAGGATACTGCCGAACATGTGCATATGTGTGAAATATCTTGGCGCGTGAAAGGGATCATGGCTTCTGAATGCAAGGAAAGTCAATTTGCTACTACATTACAGGGATGTGTACATAGCTGGTATAGGAAGTTTGAACCTAATCAAACTTTCATGGATTATGAAAAATTGAAGGATGATTTCTTAAAAGAGTTCTATATCTTGGATTTTAAGCAGAAGAGTATCAACATGCTTAAAGATATCAAGCAAGGCACTAATGAGAGTGTACGTGAGTATAATGCCTATTTTAAAACACTTATATCTAAGTTGTCTTATGATATTCATGCCAGTCAGCATGCACAATGGTTTTTTAGAGGATTGATTACACCATTCAGAAGAACATTGTCACATAAGACATACACTGATCTACGTGAAGCACTGGAAGAAACTTTACGTGTTAAGGTAGTTGGGAGCATCAAAACTGGCATCAGTCCATTCTTAGAGGCACAAATTGCAGCTATGGAAAAAAAGTTAGAGAAGCTATCAGCAAATTCAACCCATGAAATGCGCTCAGGGATTTGGTGTATAGATTGTGAAGTGGAAGGTCACACCTTGGATAGTTTCCCTCACAGATCTATACGTTCATTGATGTTAGACTATGAAATATGTCATTTGAATCATGATGCTAGCCACTATCCTTTTTTATAGTGTGTGATAAGGAAGAATGTATCCTTTTTTGTAATATTTATAGGTCCATGACCCATGATACTGGGGATTGTCGATTGATTGTTTAAATCCATGATGCTATAGAAATTGGGGTATAACAGAAAAGTATAATGGATAACTCTAAGAACATGGATGAACACCAAGATCGGGATCATAATCAACCATGCTATAATAGGAATGAGGGCCATTTTGAAGGAGGTCATAGAAGAGGACATGGATATCGAGGTGGATATGGAGGATAAGGTGGTGGTGGAGGAAGACGTGAGTTCCCGCATAGAACATGTTATACATGCGGATCTCCTAACCACTATAGGTGTGAATGTCCCCAAAATATTACATGTTTTTTCTACGGAAAGAACCATAACTATGAAGAGTTCCCAAACTTATATGAGCATATGAGTAAGCAACATAAGTAAGAAAACAAAGGTGTCAGGATGGTTAGAATCCAACGCGCAGTCGAAGATCAGTGGATGCCCAAGCTAGCACCAGGATCTGAGGCATTGACAGTGAAGATTGCTACATGAGCTGAAGTGGTGCACATAAGAGAGGCATTACACCAAAAGCCTACGATCACCAAGGAGGAGGTTTTACATGCAAGGTACCCATATCCTGGCCATCAAAAGGAAGTTTACTAGGATACCATGGAAGTGCTAAAGAATCTTTAGGGTTAGATATAATACTTAAAGGAGCAGAAGAAAGCATCAGAGACAATCCAAACTAATATTGATGATATGAGAGAAGTGTGTAAAATTTTGCGCTAGGAGAGCATAAATCCACTATTAGGAAGTTGGTTAAAAGGGAACACTCCACACGTAAGTATTGAGATCAGACGACAAATCCTGCATGCGAATATTCCCCCTAATAGCATTGACTATGATAAGTAAATTACTCTGAATGGTGTTGTGGATGGATGGCTGCTGAGAAACATATTGATTAATATAGGTGCGGAAGTAAATTCGCTTACAGTAGATGCATGGGTACAAATAGGGAGGCCTCCATTGTAGTCATCATCTAATGTGTTTTTTATGGCAAATAGGACTAAGGCCACTCCCATAGGAGTCTTGAAAGATGCATCTATAACAATAAAATGAGCCAAATTCACTTGGGATTTTGAGGTATTAGCACTTATAGAAGAAAATAGTTTTCCATCCTTACTTGGATGCCATTGGTGTTATGCGAATAATGCTGATTTGAGATTCAATAAGGGGTATATTAACTTTCAGAACAAAGAGGAAACAATTGTAATACCTTTGATAGATATAAATTCTACACCATATGTTGAACCTCTAAATGAGGAGGACTTAAACCGAATCTATGTATGTGTTATTTAGTACCTAGAGGTCAATGAGCCATAAAAGGAAGGCATCATATAGTGGGAGGATTGTCATTCTATTAGTGATACTATGAGTATTGCTTGTGAGAATTGGGCTCATGGTACATATGAACTAGTAGGGCATGAGGTAAAAAGTGTGGTTACATGTAAGAATGGAATTCATTTTGTTCGATGGATAGGTGGCACAGTACCTTGGTATACAGGATCAGAAGATCATCCTATATTTTTGAAAGCCATGGAAGCACAATGGATAGATCAAATTAAGAGAAGAGACATGTTAGCATATATCTTATGTGAGGCAATAGTGCACTGGTGGGTAGTTCACAAAGATAATCTTATAGAGTGGAAGGAGATTTGAGTCACCCTATCTACTAGGTTTGTGAGGAGTAATGCACCTGCTTAGATCTACATTTATAATGGTGATCAACATATCTAGCATCACATTTAGCAATTTCAGAGACTCTGGACAGCGGGACAAGAAGCATTACCACCTTCACTTTGGGTGCATAGATTGTACTCTACTCTACAAGGATGTGCACGTGCTTGGTATGTATACGCAGAACTACATCAAGAGACTAGAAACTAGCAAAAATTGACTACAGGAATGATCTAGACATTTGACTACTTTTCTTCCCAACCTCCAATAGAAGAGGCATTAAAATTTGTCAAGGAGTTAACCATGGGAGATAGTGCAAAGGTGGAGGAAATCATACAGGAATTAATTGGCAAGATAGAATTAGGCACGCATTTTGAAGAAGGAGAAGACTCCATATTTCTTGAATGTGATTGTATTGAGAAAGAAAAAGGAAATATAGTGTACATCGTGGATGATAAGGAAGTTGAAAACCTAGATATTGACCATTCAAAGGGGGCGCACAAGGTCTTGGATAGTGCAGACAAGGATATGTGTGCATACCATGAACCAATGAAGACAAATAAGGTCAATAAAGGATTAGATACTGAGCCTAAGGAGGCCATAATTGGAGACTACTGGTAGGAATCGGAGGTGGAAAAGATCATTGAGTTACTCAGGGATTATCAGGACTTATTCCCATGAGGGTATCATAAACTTAAAGGTGTGCATGAATCACTTGGGAAAATGAAGATAAAGCTTAAGGATGGTGCACGTCCAGTGAGAAAGAGACCTCACATAATGAATCCTAATTTGCGTGAAAAGGTAAAAGAAGAAATTGATAAAATGTTGACATCTGGAATCATTCGACCTTTGGATTAGTCAGAATGGGTTATTCCAATGGTGATCATTATCAAGAAGGATGGTAGAATTTGAATATGTATGGACTATATGGAGCTAAATGTTGCATGTGTAATAGACCCATTCCCTATGCCATTTACTGAGGAAATACTAGGAGTTGCAGGGTGTGAAATATATTCATTCACAGATGGGTTTTCCGGGTATCATCAGGTTAGGATTGCTTAGGAGAATCAAGAAAAGATAACTTTTACTACTAAATGGGGTAGCTTTTCCTATACTGTGATGCCTTTTGGATTGAAAAACGTGCCTATTGTATTCTCACGCTTAGTTGTTTAGGCATTCAAATATTTTATTCATAACTTCTTACAGGTCTACCTCGATGATTGTATAGTATATGGGCTTGTTAAGGATCACTATGACAATCTGCGCTTAACGTTTGAATGGTGCAGAAAATTGAGTATCTCTTTGAACATCAAGAATTGCATATTTACTACACCTTTTAGAATACTATTGGGACACATAATCTGTAAGGAAGGATTGCTTGTTGATCTAGCTAAGGTTGCAACCATTTTAGGGTTGGAAGTGCCTACTAGTCAGAGTGAGGTTTTTATGTCACACGGGATATTATAGGAAATTCATAAAGGGATATGCAAAAATTACCGCACCTTTGGAGGAGTTACTAAAAGGAAAATGTATATTCTATTGGGGAGAATCACAATAACGTGCATTTGAAACATTGGTTCTGTGTTAGCTCAACCTAAAGAAGGTATTTCAGATCATCCAATTTGTTTTTCTAATAGGAAACTGACTCCTATTGAATAGAATTATATAACTATAGAGCGTGAATCCTTGTCAATGGTCTATCCATTACACAAGTTTAGACAATATTTTCTAGCTACACCATTTGTATCCTATACGGATCACATGGCCTTGAAACACTTGGTAATCAAGCCCATCTTACAGGGGTGCATATGTAGATGGGTCATCTTTTTTCAAGAGTTTGACTTCACAGTTGTGGTGAAGCCAGGGAAAAGTAACTCTAGACCAGACCACTTGTTTAGAATCAACTCAGGAGAGGAAGCATAGACAATTGAAGAAACCATGCCAGATGCCTAGTTTTATAGGTTACAGCACACACCATTAGAATTAGAAGACATTGTTGTCTTTCTTAGGACTGGTGTAGCACCAGAAGGAATGAAGGAATTAGAAAAGAAACAACTTGCTATACGCGTGACACCATTTATGTTGATCAATGGTGACCTATACAAGTTAGGTAGAGATGAAGTATTACGTTGTTGTGTATTAGAGCATGAGTGCAAGGATATAATGGAAGAAGCCCATGGTGGTATTGCTGGAGGCCATTATCCAAGTAATGTGATTGCCTAAAAGATCCTACTTGATCAATTATGGTGGGAGACATTATATAAGGACTGTAAAGAATATTGCAAGGCATGTGACCATTCTATGCACCTAGGAAAACTAGGACAAAGAGATGAGATGCCTTTGAGACCAATTACTAGTGCCAAACCATGTGAGAAATGGGCCATTGACTTTGTAGGACCTATTTCGCTAGTCGTGCATAGGACTGGATCACACTATATCATTACTTGCACAGATTATCTCACACGGTGGGTGGAAGCAACACCTATAAAGGACTATACAGTAGCTAGGTTTCTATGGGAGAATGTTCTTACAAGGTATGGATGTCCTTTAATTTTGACAAGTGATAGGGGTACACAATTTTTAAATGAAACCATAAGGATCCTATTAGATGAGTTTATGTTTACCCACCATAAGACTACACCTTACCACCCTCAAGCAAATGGAACTACTAAGGATTTCAACAAGATTTTGAGCCAGACATTGAAAAAAAATTGTGATGTTGGAAGAAAGGATTGGGATGATAGAGTGTCAGTTGTTCTTTGGGCATATAGAACAACTTATAAGAGATTGAACAAAGCCACACCATTTCTATTGGTGTTTGGCACAGAAGTAGTTCTCCTTATAGAATTTATGTTACCTTCTTTGTGCATTACGCGTGTTGGAGGTCTAGCTAATGAAAATGATTTAGAAGATTGGATTGAAAAGATGATTCAGTTAGATGAGTGACAAGCCATAGCACGTTGGAGTCAAAAGCAAGAAAAGGCTAGGAAGAAAGCATGTCATGATAGAAATATAAAGGATAAGAATTTGGCGGTTGGATAAATGGTACTTCTCTATGACTCTAAGTTCTTGCACCATCTAGAAAAGCTCAAAGTACATTGGTTGGGGCCATATATCATCAATTACATACTTGAATCAGGTGTTTTCCAGTTAGAAGCACTTGATGGAACACGGCTACACGGTTACTTTAATGGGAGTAGGATGAAGTCCTATTATAAATAAGTCTTCTTGGTGTTTGTAATAAGGTAGTATTGTCATTTAGATCAGGTTTTCAATTATGTATTTCCTTAATTGTCATTATGCTTTGTCAATTTAGTTATTGTTCATGTGTAATAAGCGCACTTACATTCATGAAGCTAATTACTACATGAAGCATGTTTATGTGCAGAGGACTACACATCCTTTTAGTGTGGGGTGGTTGTTGATATCCAGGTACAATACTGTGGGAATTGAAAGGTGAAGGGAATAAGCTGCTACGATTGCTTCTCAACAGTGACCAAGGTTGGAGATGAATGAAAGTATAGTATAATGCGAGGTAAGTAGAGGTCATGATAACTACTAGGAGAAGGCACAGTGATGAGGTACTCAGGCGCAAGGGTGGACACTGAAAAGAATACTGTGACCAAAGGGTAGGAAGGCACGCTAGAAGGTTATAGCTGGGGCGCGAAGATGTAAAGTGTAGAACAAATGGATTTGGTCAATGAATGAGAGGATATTTGGTAGGTGAAGGAGCAATAAATGCATCAAAATATGAAAATTTATATAAGGATGGGATGTGAATTAATTTTTACCTTTGCAACTAAGAGTATTTGAGGAAAGAGCTAAGTGTGAAGAGCCGAGTGATTAGGTTAAGGTGCAAAGGGTGTGAAACCAAGTGTGATAAACAAATTTGCATGAAAAGAATCTTGTGTCCATGGTGGTGAAGGGTTTGAGTGAAGAAAGGTGACATAGAGGAGTTAGGGAATGAAGTTTCCACCTAGGGCAAGATTGAATCGAGCTAGGGTTTGATTCGGAAACTGCAAAGTTAAAGAGGAGATGATTGCAAGGTAAAAATGACACCCAAGAAGGTAGTTGTAGTAAGAGAAAAGGGAAAGAAGAAGGTGGTCATCGCGGAGGAAGAGATGGAACCCAAAAGTGATTTTTCAGAAATGCAATATCTTGAAGGAGTCATCATTAGCCAAGAATGGGATTCACCCATCAGAAAGAGAAAAGTAAGTGAATACAATCACAGAACCGCAGAGAACAAGAAGGAGCTCAATTCCTTGCTCACGATAAGGAAAAACAAATGTATGGAAGATGACATGTTGGTTTATGATGATGCAAACAAGAAGCTTATGAAGAGAATTTGGGTCTACTAATTATATGAGCTTCCATATTTTAGGAAGTATGAGCCCTTGTACCAGTGGCTCTTGAGAAGAGTGCATGAGGACTTCTTATACTTCGCAAGACATAGAGTTATAATGTCATCTGCACTTATCTCAATGGTGATAGGTTTGAAGGCCACATGAGAAGATATAAAGAATGTTCTCACAGATAAAGATGTGATCCTAAAGACTAGAAAGGAGTTGGGGTACCTGAAGGGTCCGTGCGGTATGTATATAGACAAGTTGAAGAATTTTCTGATTGTGTAAGAAGTAGCACACCTTATTACAAAGTTGAATGACCAGGACCGGTGGTCACATGTAAATACTATGTGGTTATACGTTGCGTGCAAAATGTTAGAAGGAGAAGTGTACATTGTAGAGAAAATAGTCAAGGAAGCACACATAGGAGGGATGATCAGCTTTGGAGCTGTTCTCCTATCACTGGTATTCATGGAGATTGGAGTACCAGACATACCAAAGGAAATGGGATGGGAATATGCCATGGAGAATAAGTCGCTAGCTGAAAGGTTCAACAAGTACTTATGTAAAATATCCATGACAAATGATGTCAAGAAAAGGGAAGAGAAATGGTACGACAGGATTCATGCGGCATTTGGAGAAGAGTGGCACATCTCGAAGGACCTACCATCAATAGTGGGGAAACAAGTCTAGTTTGTTGTATATCATCATTTATGCATCGCATGTTTCCTAATGAGAGATGGAGACTGGAGCCCTTAGTGTAAATTACTATACGTATTCACTGTAAGGTATTTCCAAGCATCTCTTCATAGATTCACAAACATGTGATGATTTGTATTCAATGCAGATAAGGTAGAATACGACTACCACATGTTGAGGAAGAAGTATGTGTATCTAGGAAGAAGTGCCTATGTCGAGAGGCTCATTTCATAGGTATTAAATATTAAGACAATAAGTCTAGTTGTAGCAGATATAGGGGAAACATTAGTGTATCTTCAGTTAAAGCCCAAGATGGAGAACAATAAGTATGTGGAGAATGAATTCATGTTCCCAGGGCCACCAAAGGGTAAGAACACAATGGAAAACATACTAGTGCAAAGGCCCACAAAAATTGTTGAAGTAGAGGATTAAGAAGAGGAGCATGAAGATAGTGGAGGCTTGGAGTGCAGAAGAAAGCATCCATATGAAAGAGAAGAGTCACATCGTGTAACCACTCCAACTCAAGGACAAGGCAAAGAGGAAGATATGGAGGTTTAGTAGGGGGATAATATATTTAAGAAAGTTTTTAGATTCACAAGGACTTAAGGTGGAACCCCACAAATGGTAAGGAAATCACCTCGTCTCTCTCCACACAAGGAGACCGCTGATCTAAAGAGGAGAAGAAATTTGAAGTTAGTTGAAGAAGTGGAGGAATTAGGGGAGAGAGAGCATGCATCTCCTATCCCACTCAACCAAGAAGATGAGCCACAGAATGAGGAAGAGCAAAAAGATGAAGAGATGAAGGACGGAGAAGAAAGAGAGAAAGAAACCTCTAGATTTGCGTATGTGACTGTTCAAGGTGTAACGTGATAGGATCCTAACCTTAAAGCTATAATTCCAAAGGGTCCTAGATCAAAGAGGATGAGTAGGGAACATAATGAACCAATCATGGGCTATGTAGAGGACACTAGAAAAATCATCCACGCACGTTTCCAAAGCACTGTAGAAAAAAAGAATTTATTTGGCTAGGAATTAATAGATGGGGATATGGTGACTGTTTGCACTAGAAAGTAACTCACATGGTCAATGCATACCCACATGGATGAGACTGAATTTTATGTATGTGAAGAGTCATGCGTTTCGAGATGGCTGAAGCAGGCATCCCAAGCTAGACATATGATAGTAAAGCCTATTGTCATGTCAGATGAGTAGATCAATAACGCATTAGTGAAGGTTTCTACTGAAGTTGCTAGAAGAAACATGGACAAAGATGCAATGATAAGAGCATTGTGAGAGGAGCTAAGGACAAAGGATGTAGAGATAGTGCACATAACACAAGAGAGGGACTTAGCGTAGAGGAAGAACAGAGTATTTATTAGCATCACAGAGGAGATTGGAGATAATGTCATAAGAGATAGGCCACACTTGGAGCCTAAGGTACCACAAACATTTCCCTCAGTGATACATTATGTAGGAAAGTTGGTGGACCTATTAATTAAAAGATGAACCTCTACACATGCTAGCGCCAAGGAATCTAGAACAAGAGGTAGAATTGGAGAAAGCTTTAGTGATACGAAAGATTACATCCTATGAAGGGCTGTTATAAGCACTACAAGAAGTATTGAAGAAAGCAGACCAGGCTTTGAAAATCTACACATCTCTAGAGGTGCTTATCAACATAAAGACCCTGGAAGAAAACAATGAGGTCTAGAGATCAATGAAGGAAAAAACATTGGGCCACGTAGAAAGATTGCCAATGGTTAAGCAGAAGCGCGTGGCCCTGGCAAAAACACAAGAGCCATGCTAGAAGAGCTTGGGAAGCTCATTGTGTAAAAGATGGATCTTCTAGAAGGAAGAATGGTCTCAATGTCTAGCGTTTTGTTGGTTCTGCAAAATGAAAAATGTGAAATTGTGAGGGATGAATTGGAGTCCATTACTGTGGACATTCCAGAAAAATTAGAACAATCACTCACTGAATGGCAAGCCTTGGAGGTCAAAATAAAGGAGTATCCATAGTTAATACTTCAAAATGATACAGAGGATTCTACCTCATAAAACTTATTTATTCATCTACATTCTTTCTTTCTTATTCTTTCCATTCTTCTATTATTTACTTCACTTTTGGAGATAACCATTGTTAGGGCGACAATGAGATTAGTGTGGGGTAATGTTGATCAAAGAACACTTGACATAACTTATACAAGAAGTCTACATGGGAAAACAAGCCAGGTTTAAGGGTGTGAATGGACAGGAAGAACCTGCATGCGAAGGGCAAGTTTAACATTCAGGACTTAGCCAATTTTGAGCATGAAGACCTATTTTTAGAAGAGGGAATGTGGAACACACCAAAGATGCAGAGACGTGCACGCCAAACATTGTCTATCTTTGGAGGATCGGGTTGAATATTTTTTCATGGAGACGAGCTAAGAATAGGATTGTCACTTCAGTTAACTATAAGAGGTCTATAGATAGCACACTTGTATGTGTGGTTATGCCTATAAATGATGCGTGACTATTAATAACATGCAGCCTATTTTTGGAATAGATAAGAGGAGAAGGGAAAGTCCCCACCCTATATATATATGTAGTGAATTACCTAAGAGAGAGGAGGGAGAGCTATAGATATATGCAGAGTGTAAGAGGTAAGCATAAAGAGATATGTGCATATGATTGGAATACTATATCAGATCCATGAGCGCATCAGTATAGATTTCCATTATTGTAAGGAGCTTTTGTGTTTATTAATAGATGGAAGATATTGGTTGAATCTAAGTGTTATTCCTATGTGTAATTGAGTAGTGCATGTTCTTGATTCAATCATGATTATTGTTTAATTTTGTTCTTTTATAGATCTGAATATGACATGCATTATAGAATGGTGGATTAGTTATGGATCTATATGTTTCTTCCTTCATCCTGCTAACATCCTACTAGAGCAACCCTAATGAGGGACCTGGTACCTTTATGCACTTTAGGTGAGTGCTCAGTCTAGGCCGAGTGATGTGCTAGTGCATCTAAAGTGTTATCTGGTAAATTCTAGGTTGCATCACTAAATGTAGAAAGAAAGAGGAATGATTCCTTTTGAATGCACCAAGAGAAATGTTTCTTTTAGAGAAATTAGAAAGAAGAGAGGATTACTAGGGAAGAAAATTACTATGTAATCCTTTTAAAGGGAAAAAAACACACAAATTTTTCCTAAAAATGAAGAAAATGCAATAAGCCCTTGATGGGTCCCACCAGGATTGCCAAAATGTTTCACCATTTTCTTTACATTTGTTTTTTAAATGACGAAACATATAGGGTTATGGGCTAGGAGGAACACCTGTTAAATGGGTTGGTTGATGCTTGTTACGGGCGTTCTAAATTCTTGATCTAGCGCTAATTGTGAAATCTTCCTTTTTCTAGGAGGAACTACCTGTAATAGAAAACAAGACCACAAAAGAGAAGTTAAATGATATATGATAGTGAATTACCTAGTGTATGCTAGTTCCAGGAAGTGTGATACTTCCTAGATGGCTGTCAATCCACTATTTAAAACAAATTAATGTGAGAAATAAGTAAATTCCTACTATAGTTGATATGATTTAGGTATCTTATTCAAGTACAATAATAAAATCCAATCACAACAGGCTAGGCTATAGTTGGATCTAAAAGATGAGGTAACTGTCAAGGTATTGGGACTGGTCAGGGTCTGATTTTTGGTTATTTAGGTCAATTGGTAGGAGGTTATTTGGCTCTATTCTTGGGCAGGGTATAAAACACAAAGACTAATTTCCGTCTAGTATGATTGGTGATGATTTATGTAGAACCGACGATGGTTATGGGTATCCAGCGTCAGTAAGGTCGGGGTATATGAAACTCAAGGGGATCTAATTAAAAGGTTTGATCTAGGATTTAATAGAGATGGTAGGGTGGATAAGGAGGTTTATAGAAGTCTCAGGTGTATTCAAGGATGCACAACAGGTGAGGATGGGTGATTTGGTGGTGTGGGTAAGGCAATGGTTGGGTTACATGTTGGGAAGGGATAGAAGAATGGGCATGCAAAGTGTATATTAATAACATGAGTAACTAAAAGCTACTAACTAAAATAACAATGTTGGTTAGGAATATAATTACTATGATGTAGATTGGATGGATGAATGGTAATGATAGTTGATCAGAAGGATGGTATTTGGTACTGTAGCAGTGAATCTTGGAATGCTTCTATGAGTGTAATTCTTCTGGATTTGTCCTAGTGTTGGCTGTGGGTTTTTGGGTATGTGAAAAGACTCTGGTTTTGCTTGCATGTAGCTCCTTTCTCATCTCTTTCTCTTAGAAATGTGCTAACCCCTCAAACAAGCTTGATAAGGTGAATAAATGGTAACCAACGATGGTTCCATCTTAACCAGTATCGGTTTAGGTTTGATCGACATCGGTTAAGGTGGGATTCCTTAGGTTTACTAAAATGGGTAGATCTTTCTAATTTCTTGGGCCAAGTTGGTTTTGTTGCCACAGATCAAAATGGAATCTTCTCTTCTAATGAGCGGGAATGTGGTTAGAGAAATCTTAGGCATTCATTTTAGGGTTAGACCAAATCTTTGCTCATTAAGGAAAGTAAGACTTAGTTATTGTTAGTTATGGAAGCATGCCAAGAATACGTCTAGGGTGAGGTGTCTAGGTGAGGTGGAAATTAGGTCAATTAAGGTAATAAAATAACGAAATTTGTGAGGATGAGGATTAATTTAATTAAAATAATCAAATTAATATTAATGTGGGGTGAAAGGGGCCATGGTTAGGTTCCCATGTTTAAGTTGATTATTCGATCAAGGCCTAAGGGGAATGTAACCAAATTTAGGTGTCTACATAGAGTTCCAAAATGCCACCAAATTGAGTTACAATGAATTTTCTACAACCTCGAGTGTTTATATTATCTTGCATATGTAATTTCATCATCAAAAATTTCATTTCTTCTCCATCACTATAATGTTAGTGTTTTGGGAGGGTTTGGAGCACCTTACCTTGTTAAGGATTGTTTATAAAGCTTAAGCCATCATTTAAACTCATTCCACTTACTAAGGGACCTAGAATCCATTCACTAACACTAGTGAGTGGCTTAGAACACCATGTATAAATTTAACATACCTTTTATCTCTTTAAATATGACCCTCAAGCAAGGAGAGAGCATTCATGGGAGCTCAGTACAGCCAAAAAACCTTTTAACTTGAGAAATCCTCTTCACTTTTACATGAAACTTTGTCCACAACATTGGATTACCCTTTTTCACATGTCCCAAACCTTATTTTCTCATAAATGGGCTTGTACCATCTTGGCCAACACCATTTGTACATATAATTCTTGTTTGTTCTCAAGGATAGTCATGAAAATATCAAAAGTTCATGAATGACATGTAACATAATATAAATACTCTATACAAGGTCCATACACACTTCTCATGTTTGCATTGGTCTGTCATTGCTTTATTTTCTTCATACTCTCATCCAAGATTTCATTAGGTCCTTAAACAAGGGCTTAATGAGATAGTCTACACCATGACCCATAATACTTGACCTAATGATCATCCTAGAAAATCCCTTGCACATTCTTGAAACATCATTATAGACCTGTAGAACACATGTGAAGTTCAGACCAAGCACCTCCCGGTACTAAGTTGCTTGCTAATGCATCAACCATGCACATAGACCTTGTGTACACACCATGAATTCTCAAGAACCTTCACCAAATCACTCCAAACAATAATTTGAGGGTAGAAGAAGGAAATACTAATAAAACTTCATACTCCTAAATATTTGACACCTCATCACTCACTCTTTACCATAAATGCACCATGTCATCAATGACAACACCAACAAGACAAGGTTCAACAATCTCCCCCTTTGTCATTGATGACAAAAAACACCTGAAGATTTGATGGAAAAAAAGTTATACCAACACTTTCCAATCCATATTTTCTTTTTTATGAGAACCTTCTCCCCCTTTAACCTCTATGCCAATGGTTCATTCAACAAGCAACATACAAGAAATCATTGACAAAGCATAAAATTACCTGTATAAGCTCCCTCTTGGATTAGGCTTGTTATCTTGTCATTTATGGCTTAAGAAGATGCATATATTTCTTCACCAATCAGCCTCAATGCTCCCCCTAAACATATTCTCTTCAAACTTACACTTTTCACTCTTTACACATGTATTCCTTCAATCTTCTCAACTTGTACCTTGAGCCAGTGAACAAGCTCCCCTATTTTTAACACTTCTTGAAACTTCTTGGAGAAGATATAGCACTTGAGCTACTCTCCCTTGATGGCTTGGAGCATTTAGTGATTTCTTGGGGTAGGGATCACCCCCATTTTTTGTCTTAAATGTTCAAAGGTTACTTTTGGAAGAGGTTTTATCATGATATCTGTTACCTCCTCCTTGGTTGATATATGTATAAGTTTGATCCTTTTCTCACTCACTTATTCCCTCAAGAAATGGTATTTGATTGGTATATGATTTGCATTAGAGTGAAATATTGGATTCTTGGACACACTTATAACACTTTTTCTATCACAATAAAAAGGAATGCAACCATCAATCTCAATTTTGTATTCTTCTAAGATTTTTTTCATCCACATCACTTGAGAAAAACATAAGAATGATGCTACATACTCTACTTCACATGTGGATAGTGATACAAAAGATTAATTCTTACTTAGCTGAGTAACAAGGAACTTACCTACAAAGAATGTTCCTCCCATTGTTCTCTTCCTGTCATCAATTCTACCTTCCCAATCTACATATGTGAAAGCTTTTATCTCAAAATCATTACCTTTTGGATACCACAACCCATATTCAATGGTCCCCATGAGATATATTAATATTTTATTTTTTGAGAAAAGTGTCATAGGTTTGTTATTGATGTCAAGTTTTCAGTGATGTCAAAGAATGTTATGTATTTAGGCATAGTCTAGGTGCATGGTCAAGAAAAAAAGTTGTGATATTGAGTCCTTTGATTCCTCCCAATGTTGTATGAAGAATTCATAAGGTCAAATGTGGTCCAGGAGATGTGGGTAAGGTATTATTGAGTCTATAATAAGCCAGCATGGTAAATTCATGAAGAATTGGGCACCTCTAGGATTAATTCTAGTCCTAGGTCAAGCAGGGGCATGGAAACATGAGAAATCTATCAAGGTAAAGTAGGCAAAAATGGTTGGAGTAATATGAGCTAGCATAAAATGCATAAGAGGAGTATCAAGTTAAGAATAAAGCTTACATGGCATGAAGATGGTCATTCTGAAGCTTTTTAGTAAATAAAAGCCTAATATGTAAGTGAGGATGATGATCCAAGGTATGATGATGCAAACCAAGCATGGAATGAGAATAATATGATGATATATGATGTGTACATGGATTCACAAGTGTCTAAGGAGGTGAATTGAGAACCTATATAGGTATGTATAACACACTTTCTCAGAACTAAAGATCAATGCTACCCAAATGAGATAGGAAAGATATTTTTCAAGTGAACCATGGAAAAGTGGCCATTGGGTATCATGGAGGAGGGAGTTGTGATGGTGTGGTAAAAATTTTATGACCTAAGAATGAATTTGGTGGAAGATATTAAAATTTTACTAAAACCGGGTTAAGAAAGATAGGCTAAATCAACAACCCATCTTCTTAGCAATAAAAAAATTGAAAAGCATTCTTCACGTAAATAATAAGAATTTTTTTTAAAGAGCACAAGCATATACAAAAATTTTGCAAAATGTTTGAGGTCATGGTTTAAAGGACAAGAAAGTTCTCTTCATTTTTTTTATCACTATCCAAACCCTCATTTGAAGTGATAGGAAATAAATGATTTTTTTGGTCATAAAATCACTTGTGAAAGTTGTGAAAACCTCTCAGGGTTGTATAAGAATCATTCCATATCAAACTGGTGGTATTTTTTCTATTCAAGGATGATTTTACTATACAAAGTATGCTTTAGTTTACAAGTTTTGTGAAAATAGTCTTGTATTTGAAGGTCCCAAGGTGAATCTCTAGGTTTGAAATCTTGTGTATAAAGTGTAATTTATGTTCTCAAAAATTTTAGGTATTCTCCTTGTTCATTTTGTGTGAATTGATTTCATATTCCACTCCTATCATTAAAGGGAAGTCTAGAAGAGCAGGTCTCCCTGAATAAGTTTTGAATATCATGCAAGTTTTGATCCTTTGGATATGAAGTGGAGAAAGATATAAATTTGAATAACTACATAATAAATTTGAATAGCTACATAACATCAATATCCCTTATGAAATGTGCTTTTGAAGTCATGTCTAATTGAGCTAATACATGGTTTAGCTCAATCCTTGAAACCATCTCATTGTACATGAAAATCAAGTTACTTCTTGTTCAAATGAAGAATCCATGAAGTTAATAAGATAATTTTACCTCCTCATGTCATTTTAAGGGTTTATAAAAATCATAAACCTCATGTCCAAGCTATGTTTAGGTTTTTGAAGAATCTTTCTTTTGTTTATTCAAGATTTTCTAATGTTTTTTATAAAGTCCTCCATGACAATATTTTGAAACCTTTGAAGGAAAGTTGAATGAATGACACCATGCCCTATTTTGATAAGCTTCAAGCTATTGTGTTTGTTGTACACATCCTACATATCTGATGACCATGACTGTATATCTTGATATGAACTCATAAACCTCTCCCCTTTTAAGTTTTCAATAATGTGATTTGGATCCTCTGGGATTGTGACTGATGGATGTGAGGGAGAGATGTATAAGATACTTCATACTTTGTTTTGATGATCCTAAATATCTTGGAGTTGATGAATTCCTTTTTCAGACCTAATATACCTGAATGCATGTTTAATATAAGTTCATGAATATACATCTTCTTCATGCTCAACTTTGTGTTAACTCTTCTAGCACCTAGTTCTATCCTTTGTGCTTCAATGAAGTGTGTGAAATAAATGGTGTAGAATGAGGATTGAAAATAGGTCATAGGGAATATTTAAAGGATCTTGTAATGTTCTATCTTAAAAAAAAATCTTAAAGGAGTCCTCTCTAAGCTAAAAGACAAAGTTCATTCAGTGGAAGATATGACAAGGTCAGAATAACTGTTATAATGTCAGAGAAGAATCTCAACAATTAAAGGTAGAGAGAAAGGGAGTTCATAATTCTTCCTCAGTTATCATTTACATCCAAAAATCAGGATAAGGGACCTGAAAATTTAGAATTTATAACTACCATCAAAGTCAGTTCCAATCATTGTTAAATGGTAGTTTTTGGGTGAAGGTATGCTTCCTCTTTGAACTAGATCATGGGTGAGTATTTGAATAGTCATGGAAATGGAAATGAAAATAGCTTTTTGAGGATATCTTTACTATTGTTAAAAATACACTCTAGTGTTTTGAGGATGTTGTTGTTACAAAAGGAGCTAACTATGCTAGAATAGTAAGTGAGAGTGAATACAAGAGTATGAGATGATACTTTGCTTGATGGTCATGTTTTGAAGAAGTAGAAGGATATGAAAAGAAGAGAAAAATATAGGAAGTGTGAAATTATTTCATGACTGTTTAGTTTGAGCAAGTTAAATCCCTATAAAAGTGAGTATCTGAAAGGAAAATTCAAGAGAAGAATCATGTTAAGAGTTGTGTATAGTAAAAACCTTGTGAAATAGTGATTACAATAGATTGAAAGAGGGAAGCTTGAAAAAAATAAGTGTGTAAAGATAACTTATATGAAAGATATATGATACTGATTAGGTGATGAGAAGGAGAGTAAAAATAGAAGAAATGTGAGCTGAGAAGTGATCACAATATGTAGTGAGAGACAACACAAGGAAAGTGATAAAAATTTATTGTAAAAAAGAATGTGTGGATGCTCAACACTCAAGGAGTTGAAGCTTCCTTATAAGTGGTAGCTTGCAAAATACCAAGTTGAATCTTGGTTGAAATTTTGGGAGTTTTAGCTTCTAAACAAGTGGTGGCTTATAGAAGGTCAAGTGACAACTTGAATTTTGTTTTGGAGTTATAGCTCCATGTTGAGTGGTTTCTCAACAGTGAAACCAGTTGTAACATTTATAGGAAATTATTTTCCATGCTAGTTCTATGGTTTTAGTGGGTTTTTCTCCTTTTAAGGGTTTCCCACATTACATAGTGTGTTGATGTGTTTTTGTTTCTCTCTCTCTATCATGTTTGAATGTTCATGCTTCATCATGGTTAAGATTGTTTAATTATGGTTGGTTGAAGAATGGTAAAATGGTTCAAAAATTTGTACACAAAATGATTCACATACTATCAGTGTCTAAATTTCCAACAATTGGTATCATATCTTTGTCCTCTTGAATTAATTTTAACATCTTGGAGGATATATTTGGAGCACAAGTATGAGTGCACTAGTTGAATCAATTCTGAAAAGGAATTATGAGATTGATCGGTCACTGATTAATGGAATGAAAAAGGAAATCAATATTGTGGAAGATAACCATGGCTAAGCAATCAGAGAGATGGAATCATCTGTTGAGAATGTGTCAAAATCCTTGAAATATAAGGAATATTCTTGCCTTAAACATGAAGAATAATTGATAATCTTGAAGGTTGAATTAGAAGAAGAAAATGACATGTTGAAGATGTATAATAAACTTGAAAAGAGTTCTGAATCTCTTGATGGAATTTTGGATGATAAAGAACACCAAGTGACAAGAAAGGACTAGGCTTCAAAGGATGAAAATTCTATTCTAAGCATGCAAAAAATCATGAAGATGACCAAGGAGATAAATACAAGAAATTCCAAATTGGTTAGGCAATCAAATGCATCTAGGTATGAAAGGAATTTCAATGGTTACTATTTTTCTTGTCATAACTATAGACATAGAGCTAAGGAATGTAGGAAGGATTTCATAAATGACCACCCATGGAGGGATATTTGAAGTGAGAAAGAGAATAATATAGATTTCTTAAATTTCCAAGAAAAAGGTCACATTGCCAAATATTGCTTAGAAGAATCATCAAGTCAGCTTTGGGAGGAAGAAGACTCAAGAAGCAAGAACTATGTTGTGTTTTTCAATTTTCATGAGCAAGGGAATTTTGCAAGACACTGTCACGATACCCATAGATATAGAAATATTCTTCATGAATTTAAAAGGAAAGGAAAAAAGGTATTTAAGGTGAAGGAAAATCCTAAGGATGAAACCAAGTCAGCCATGCTTTAAGGAGACACTAAAAATAATAAAGTAAACTACATATATAGAGTCAAGGAAACCAACTCTAGTCTTGAAAAGGAAAAGAGTGACAAGAAAATAGTATGGGCATATGATGAAGAGATAAGAAAATAAATGACAATCATAGGAGAATCAAGTTCAAGCAAGGTAGAAAAAGATAATGAAATCCAAGAAGAAATATTACCCTTAGCTTTGGTAGAACAAATATATGAGATGAATCACAAGTGCTTGTCAAGCATCCAATCAGAAGAAGATGACATAGAAAATGAGGTTCTCACACCTAGAATTTCATCCAAGAAGATTCATAAGGTCTTAAGGAAAAAAATATATAAGATAGAGTTATCATGTGTTTTAAATGACTTTCTACTACTCTAAGGCACTTCAACATGCACTATGTGCCTTCTCTAGGCTTCTAGAAGGCATGTATCACTTAAAGGAAGAATGATGGGTTTGTGAAAGAAATTTATTATCTTGTAACTACTAAACCAAGTCTTCTCCATGATGATCTTGAGTAAACTAATAATGTAACAACCACTTTCCAATCCTCATAATTACGAGATTTTTTTTTGTTTCCCAAATTAAACATATGCCTTCAATGATTTAAATGTACAAACTAACATTTAAATCCAACATCATATAATTAAAATTCTTCAAATAACAAATCAATAAGGCATGTACATAATATATGGGTCAACTAGATCATGTTGGATCTCCCATAAAGTACTCTTTTGAGTCAGTATAAAAAGCATACTCATTCGTGCCCTTCTTGAAATTTATTTTACAAGTGTTGTTTTAAGTGTCTACTTGGGGTTCAATCAATTGAATCCCATCTGATATTTTACACTTTAGTTAGAAATAGATGAATTTTATAGTGTAATGATATAAACTACTTTGGCTAAAGTTTATGAGTCATGCATCGCATGCACTGCTTCTAGACTGCACATTGTCTAAGAAACATGTCCTATCACCAAGTCACTTAGTTCTGTTATCAAAATTGAATCATTTGTTTAATTTGATTAAATTCAATTCATGTACATGATACAAAACTTGTTCATCCAGTAGGACAAAACATGACTATGCCAAATTAGGTTTCCTATGGGTGAGAAAGAGATCACGTAACTACTTGTGTTATCACGCGATCAATTTCTTCCCCGTAACCAACATAAATTGGTACAAAGGAACTAGACATAACTAGACAGAAAATCTCCACATCATAGCACAACTCAGTTCCTTATTGATTATGACATGTATAATAAATGAAGATCAAGGGATAAATTAGGAAAACTGTTGTATGACAATATTCATTGAATGACCTGCATAATTTAATGAACACCACACTACAACAACCATCTGAAGTTGGCATGCAAAGTACCATGTATCAGGTTCATCATAACTATTCACCTCATTGAATTAGTTTTATGAAATATTCATATTTCATAATGCAACGATATTCCATCACATTAATTATTCGATCCTAAGGTCCATATCTTAGTTTCAATTAGTTATTCATAATCAAATCCTATAAGTTTTTTTATGTACATTCATTAAGCATTTTAAGATAATTAGGGCAGAAAAATACATTATTTACATAGTCCCTAGCTTATTTAAGTTACGACATTGTCATTATAATTGCTTAAGTACAAAACTATTGAGCTTATCAACTGCATATAATACAATAATTTATATCCATACAATTTATATAATTATGATTAAATAATAAATAATCATTAATCTTATATCATCATAAAATAGTCCAAACATACAAATATAAAATAATGAACACATTCATTTATTTTAATAGATTGCATCTCATACCCTTAGTATACCTTTAGTTCATTTTATATACTTAAAGCTAATACACTAAGGATATTATTCAATCATTGTTCATTATTCCACTTAATAATAGTACCTATCTTATGAAATTATATTGATTAATTCAATCACAATCATATCCTAACAGATACACAAAACTGAATAATTGATAGAATCAGCCATGCTCAATATTAGAATAATATTTAAAACTTGAATATAAAATTTAATTTTCTCTTCCAAAAATGATACAAAATCTCATAGGCCATAATGTCTTTAAAAAATTTATTTAGTAAAGCACAAGCTTTCTTTTACAATAGTCAAGTAAAGAATACATATTTAATCATAACATCAAGAATTCAAATTAATCACCCGCAAGATAAGATCTAGATTTTTCCATCTGTAAAAATTGTTAGGAAATCGTTAGTTCAAAAGAAGTGGAATGAAAATTTCTACCATCTTATCTTTACAATTTATAGCACTCAAATATTTCAATGATCATAATTCAACTAAACAGCATAATCTGAAAATTATATAAGATAACAAATTATCATTTCTCTTTTTCCTTTCTTTCATAATCTACAAAATAAACATATGATTTTTCCAACTCAAATCATTAAGAGAATAATCCAGATTAATAACAGATAACAAATATGAATATCAATTCCAAAAACACATCAATTATGTCATTTATACCCGGATAAAGTTATTAAAAAACATTAAACAAGTATTAACTTTATACTTAAACATCCATACGTGTTTATATCATCATCGTATATTAATAATTTGAATCAGGTAACAACCATACAAACCACACAATCTTCATTTCAAGATCATACAACTATTTATAAAGAAAAGAGTATAATAATACTTTATTCACGTCTTATAAATAACAACATTAAGAGTCTTATTTCAAGAAGATAATAATTAAAATATCAAACACCGTATTTTAATATTAACCTAACCATATCGATTAATATTTTCTTATCAAAATTCATTATTAGTTTTCACAAAATAGAAGCATGTGCACTGTTATATAATAATAATAATAATAACTATTGTACTTAATTTACCATTGAATACCTTAACCCATCTGAATATCTAAAACCATTTGAATGAACCTTAACTTATTAGAACCAAACAAACAACTAAATAACATGAAAACTGCATAAGAGGTGATACGACCAAGTCTAGGAGTAGGCTATATGCCTTAATCATACGATTGAATTCCATGTTTTCTCCATGCGCAAACACCATTACAGTCACTAGTTTGAATGAACCATATTTATAAAAAATATCATAACCCTTCACCCTACAGTGAACAATAATCCAAGCACATGGCGTATCGACCACAAAGGGGTCTTAAGAATAAACGAATAGACAAGTAGATTGGTCTAGCTGATCAAATAACCCATCAACTTGAGAAAATAGCTCGGTCCCCATTGAATGAAAATAACATAGTCCCCAAAACTGGCAGGTTTCTAAGATGCATATTGAACATAATATAATGATTTGATTAAACATAAACCACTGTGCAACTAAATCCGACCAAGACTGAGTTGAGTATTCTTGTACCCTTATCATTTTTATATCAAAACAATGAACAAGTGGAAACAATGTTCAACTAAAGGTATATGATGTTGAGATCAAAAATGATATCCACATGATCAATTTATATGACCTGTGCATAAAAACAAAAACAACCAATTAATTACAGGTAATGAAATGAAAAGAAACATATCATCATCCCGATAATGATGTCCAAAATGATAAAGAGTAACACTAAAATGTTATGCTACAGGCTATTGAGATTAAGCTCAAAAATAAGAGCCTCACATTCTTTTTAAATAGCTTTCTCTAGTAAAAAAAAAACCCACCGAATATGGGTAAACGTAATGCAAATAAAAAAAGAACCCATTTTTTTATAAAATTATCACAGTAACCTGTAACCATACATTCGATGTTTGGGTAACACTGCTAGTCAAGAGATCACAAAAATAACGAGGCCTTTTTATATAAATATAGCAACCTGCATATAACTTTTCTGAAATCAAGGTAAGACATATTTTCATTCGAATACACACACACACACACACACACACACACACACACACACACACACACACACACACACATATAGACAAAGCCTACAAAGCCAGTATAAAATCAACCATGGCTTACAAATCAAGATCTGAACATACCCATAATGAAAAAAATGAAAACACAAAAGGGAAAAACTTTTTTTCTACATTAACATTCAAATATCTTATTGCTATAAAAGATAAAGATGAGCAAGAGATGATTCCATTCATGTAATACATTTACAGAAGGCCGAGACCACTTCCTTTTCTTCCCAAGAAACCTTCCAAGCTCATCCACAAAACTAGACAGAAGGCAAACTTGAAATTCACATAGGAGCTCAATAAAATCCGTAACTTTTATATGTATTTCCTCATAATGAACTAGAGTTAATTTTTGCATGCAAAGTCCCAATAGTATGTCCTAATAACCATGATAAACTTACATGTAGAGCTTGCATGGTGAGCCAATAAAGAGAAAAAACAAAAATTCAAGACCAAATAACCACTTAGCTCAGCAATGGCTTTGTCAAGAAGCTTCCTGCTTCTCCTAAGGCTACAGAACCTCATTAATTTCATTAAATGAAACTCTCCATTTTCCTTCAAGCTTCCTCTCTAATTCTGTGCTAAACCATCATCTGCCAACTTTGGCATTTCCACCTAAATACCTTTCATTTTTTTCCGTCCAATGATTATCCACCATCCAATAGATGGAGATAAAACACCAAACAAAACCCTAACTTCCACTTGCTAACACATTGACCAATGTGAAAGTTAAACATTCCAAAGGTTGGCTCAGTTTAAAAGTAAAAACCAACTCAATAAGAGCTCAGGTGGGGCTCGATCGAGCTAGCTGATCCACCCATAACAAAATAGCATGCATTTGCATTTCCATTCGAATATGGCTCGACCTTATTAAGGTCCTTGACATATGTTAAAACATAAGCCTAATCAATAATATTAATATATATACATACATACATACATATATATATATATATATATATATATATATATGTCTGTGTGTGTGTGTGTATCCATCTATATATTTGTGTATGTACTCATGTACATACATATATATGTATATTTCTCCATCAGTAAGATAGAATTATAGTCATTTTATGAACCGTTCAACATTATTAATAATTCCTTATAAAGGCTTTTTAAAAATATCATTTTAAATAGAATCCTGGGTCTATGACCATATCAACTTATACCTTTGTTTTCCAAAAAGGGTCCTTACAAACTTAATTAACCAATCCAAGATCATAAAATTAATTAACTACATACAGTTGCATAAATGTAAATTAGTACATAAGTATAAGATCAACCAAGAAACAAACTTACAAAATAAATCACGCCATCATTATAACCTCATAGATAATGAAACCAACATTATTAAACAATAAACATACCATTTATACTGTCATCCAATCAAGTCAATAAATATAATCCACACAAAAATTTACCAAAAGTCGGGAAAGTACCTATTAATCCAAGATAGACTTAACAATGTATGACATACCTCTCCCCTTAAGTATCATCACCCCTAATGATTAATTCATATCATTCTTAGAAATCAAAATAAACGGATAAAATTACACATACAAAAATATCATAAACTCATAATATCATAATTGAAGCTTATAATTAATCCACTTCTAGAACTGTAGCAATAGTTTTATCAGGTTGTAACATCCTTATTTTAACCAAGTTTTTGCTTAAAACAACAAAAATTTCATGATTTTTGTAGTCATTCAATCAATAAACATATCAAATGTCAAATCCTTGGATTTATCACTCAAATAAATTTAGAAAAGAATTTTTAATTTCTTCTAGATTCTACCAAGTGACACTTTCTTCATAAAATTGGTCCCACTGGACCTTACACTGACTTATTTCTATGATTTGCAAGTGCAACTTGTGAGTTTCCAATACTCTTATGGGTTCAAATATGATGAAACCCAGATCTAGAACCTATAAAGAGTTCCAATTAAGCACATGTGATAAATCTGATACATAATTTTTAAGAAAAAAGATATGAAAAACATCATGTAACTTAGACAGTGTGGGAGGTATCTCTAGCTAGTATGCTACAGGCTGATTACTTCGATAATCTCAAAGGGTCCAACATAGCAAGGTGATATAAGGCTACCTTGGAAAAAAAATTAACTTTTCATAGGCTTAACCCTTAAGAAAAATTTATCTCCTTGTTAATTTTTTTTGTCAACTCTCTTTAAATCAATGTAGCTTTTCTATCTATCAGCAGCCTCTTTCAATCATTCTTGTATGAGTTTAACTTGTTCTATTATGGTCAAAATTTTAGGTCCTATAACTTCTCTATCTTCCATGTTTTCCCAAATGATTGGTTTTCTACACTTACACTTATACAAGGCCTCAAAAGGAGTCATTTTCAGTGAGTGATAAGTGTTATTGTAGGAAAACTCAACCAGTGAAAGGTATTCTTACCATTTGTACTACTAATCTATGTAGTACATTCTAAGCATGTATTCCAACATTTGATTTACTCTTTCAATCTATCCATATGTTTCCGTATGATACACAAAACTAAAATTTAGCTTTGTTTCTAAAGCGGTATTCAAGGTTTTTCAAAAACAAGAAGTCATCCCAGGATCTCTATCTAAAATTATTAATTCAGGTACACTGTGCAATCTGAAAATATCATGCACGAACCTTTTTGAAAGAATAGGTTAATCGTCCGTTAGATTCCCTTGTATGAAATGAGCCACTTTTGTTAACTTTTCAACTAAAAAAATAATTACGTCATGTTTATTCCTTGACATAGACAGTCCTTGCACGAAATCCATACTAATTACCTTCAATTCATAATGCAGAATGCTTTGAGGGTACAAAAAACCTGTTGGATGATAATCAATGCAAAGCCTAAGTGTTTCATATTTCTTCTTTACAAAGATGACCGGTGCACCCCAAGGAGACACTCGGTTTGATCAAAAAATTTGATAAAATTTCATGAAGTTGTGTTTTCAGCTCAACTAGCTCTATTGTTGTCATTCTGTAGAGAGACTTAGAAATTATCTCGGTTTCTAATTTGATGTCTATTATGAAATCAAACTATTTTTTAGGAGGAAGACCAAGTAGTTCTTTAGGAAATACATCATTGTAATCATGTAACATTGGGTGTTCCTCCACAAAATCCTTACCTTATTCACCAAAATCTATAATTTTTACAGCATATAGTACGTAGCCTTTGTTCTTAGCTTTCTTAAGCTACATTGCAGTGATTTTTCAAACTGAAAAACCTCTTTTTACTCCCTAAATTTCTTCTTTTTTCTACAAGTCATCAAAGCACTTAATTCACTTTTCTAGGCAATCTACAGTTTCCTTATGCTAAGATAACCAATTTATGCTTATGACTATGTCATATAAGCATAAAAGGGATAAATATAGGCCAACTTCAGTGGTAAAGATTGATAATTTGAGAGTTGTGCCAAATAGGCATTGTTTAACAATGTGGAGAGCGTTGTTCCCATACTAAACAGTCCATGATTATTTCATAATACCAACTTTTCTTTTAAGTTTAGATGAGAAATTTATTGAAAAGAAACATTTAGTAGCACCAGTATCAAATGAAATCATTATAGATAATCCATACAACTTACCTAGAACTTCTATTTGTATAGCTTATTTTTCAGCTTGTTTGTCTGTCACTACAAGATGAATATGATGTTGTTGGTTTCCATCTTTCTTTATTTGAGGAAAATTATTAGCATAATGATCTAGACCGCAGATATAACAACCCTCAAATGGTCCTTTATTTTCAGATTTGTTCTCATAGTTGGCTGTATTTTTCATCCCATTCTTTTTGTTATTTACAACAATATTACCTGTTGTATTTTTTTTCCATTGCCATTATTATTTCTATTTTTGTTGTTAAAATTCTTTCTAGCATCCTTTTTAGGTGCCAAAGAGGATTGAACATTACCAGATTTATTTTTCTTCTCTTCTCTATGTGTAGAAATAGCCTACAATTTATGTTCTTGTCTAATTTCCTTCTCTAAGACAACTTCCATAGTTGATGGCCCATGGACATCAACTTCACCTCCTATCACTAGGTTTAACCCCATGATAAACTTCCTAATATAGAAATTTTCAGCTGTTTGATACTAAGGTACATACTCGAGAAACTTTGTAAAATTCTCCCAAGACTTAGTCACTATCATTTTACCTTGTGTTAATGTCTGAAATTCAGACATCTTCTGATCATAATAAAGCTGGAGTTACCAACGTTATCTTAAGTATGACTTGAACTGATCCCGAGTCAAAATTGCTTCATCTACTACCAATTCAACCTTCTAGTTTTCCCACTATGAGTATGCTTCATTGGAGAGTTAATAGGCTTCCCAAAATACCTTAGCTTCTTCTGAGAATTTCCTTATTATAAAGTACTCCATTTCACTAAGCTAATTCTCAGCTCCATCACCCAAGGTAGTACCATAAAACTTTGGTGGGCTGATCCTCTTGATACCATTTGACAGTTCAGCTACCAAATGATCCCTCTTATTCTCAGGTGGGTTAACTTCATTAACATTCAGATTTGTATTAGCATTTTAATTAGCAATGTTGTTATTTGTTGCATTAGGATCTTCAACATTGTTATTTTCAACATTTAGATGCTCATGTGATGATTGTTCACCATCACTTTCATGATCACTAATGTTTTCTAGGATTTTTTATTCCTAAATAGCCATCCTATTTCTCGTGTCCTGAAGGGTAGTGAGAATCTCATCTAATTTATGTATTGTGGTAGCCTCGCCATTCACAAGTTGGTTATTCACAACATTTCCTCTTGTTCTAACCATGTTTTATATTAGAAAATAATTTAAGTTTGTGTTAGTGTAAGGACTCAACAGGTCTAAGAGATGCAACCTTTAGCTCTGATACCAAAATGTAAAACCACTTTCCAATCATCATAATTACGGAATTTTTTTTGTTTCCCAAATTAAACATATGCCTTTAATGATTTAAATGTAAAAATTAAAAGTTAAATCTAGCATCATATAATTGCAATTATTCAGATAACAAATCAATAAGGCATGTGCATAATTTATGGGTCAACTATCTATCCTGCTCGATCTCTCATAAATTACTCTTTCGAGTTAGTATACAAGGTATATTCATTAGTTCCCTTCTTGGCATTGATTTTACCAGTAATGTTCTAAGTGTCTACCTAGGTTCAATCAATCGAATCCCATCTGACATTTTACACTTTAGTTAGAACTAGTGAATCCTGACAGTGTAATGACATACACTACTTTGGCCAAAGTTTATGAGTCATGCATTGCATGTTATGTTTCTAGATTGCACATTCATATTTGAAACATGTCCCATCACCATGTCACTTGGTATCGTTATCACAATTGAATAATTTATTTAAGTTAATTAAATTCAAGTAAGACACAAGATAAAAAATTATTCATCAAATAGGATGAAACACGACTGTGCCAACTTAGGTTACCTATGAGAGAGAAAGATCTCACGTAATGAATTTCATCGTCACATGATCAATTTATTCCCATAGCCAACATAAGTTGGTACAAGGAATTAGACCGAACTGGACAAACAACCTCCTCATCATAGCACAACTCAGGTCCTTATTGATTATGGCACATGTAATAAATGAAGCTTGAGGGACAACTTAGGATAATTGTTGTATGGAAGTATTCATTGAATGACCCATGTCATTCGATGAACACCACACTACAACAACCATCCAAAGTTGGCCTACTGAGTACCATGTATTAGGTTTATCGTAACTATTCACCCCATTGAATTAGTTTTATGATAGGTTCATATTTCATATTGTAGTGATATTCCATCACATTAATTATTCGATCCCAAGGTCCATAACTTAGTTTTAATTAATTATTCATAATCAAATCCCATAAGTTTGTTTATGTACATTTATTAAGCATTTTAATATAATTAGGGCAGAACATATGCATTATTAACATAATCCCTAATTTATTTAAGTTACGACATTTTCATTATAATTGCATTAAGTATAAAACTATTGAACTCGTCAAATACATGTAATACAATCATGTATATCCATAAATTTTACATACTTATGATTAAATAATAAATGATCATTAATCATTATATCATCATACAATAGTCCAAACATACAACTATAAAATAACAAACCACATTCATTTATTTTAATAGATTGTCATCTCATATCCTTACTATTGCTTTAGTTCATTTTATATAATTAAATCTAATACACTAAGGATATTATTCAACTCATAGTTCATTATTCAACTTAATAATAATACTTATCATGAAATTAGATTGATTAATTCAATCACAATTATATCCTAATAATACACAAAACTGAATAATTGATATAATCAACCATGATCATTATTACAACAATATTCAAAACTTGAATATAAAATTTTATTTTTCTTCCAAAAATGATACAAAATCTCAAAGGCCATAACTCCTTTAAACAATTTATTCAGTGAAGCACAAGGTTTCGTTTTACAATAGTCAAGTAAAGAATACATCCTTCAATCATAAAATCAAGAATTCAACATAATCATCCTCTAGATAAGATCTAAATTTAGCCATCTGTAAAAGTTTTAGGAAACTGTCAGTTCGAAAGAACTGGCATGAAAAATTCTACCATCTTATCTTTACAATTTATAGCATTGAAATATTTCAATGAATGATAATCCAACCAAATAATATAATCTGAAAATCATTTAAGATAACAACTTCATCATTTATCTTTTCTTTTCTTTCATAACCATAAAAGAAACATATGATTTTCCAACTTAAATCATTAAGATAATAATTTAGATTACTAACAGATGTCAATTATGAATATCAATTCCAAAAAGATATCCACTATGTCATTTATACTTGAACAAGGTTATATAAAAACATTAAACAAGTATTAACTATACACTAAAACATCCATACTTGTTTATGTCATCATCATATATTAATAATACGAGTCAAGAAACAATCATACAAACCACACAATCCACATTACGAGTTCATATATTTGATTGTAAAGGAAAGAATATAATATTACTCAAGTCAAGTCTTAATCACAATATTATTAAGAGCCTATTTCGATAAGATAATAATTAAATTTTTCAAACTTAATAACTTAATATTATCAAAAATATAATCATATTGAATAATATTTACTTGTTAAAAAGCATTATCCTTTTTCACAAAATAAATTTACTTATACTGTTATAAAATAATAATAATAACAATAAAAACTATATTATTTTACCATCGAATATATTAACCCATACAAATACCTTAAATTATCTGAATGAACCTTAACTTATTCGAATCAAACAAAACTACTAAATAACATTACAGTTTGCAAAGGAAGGACATGACCCAACTTGAGGATAGGCTATAAGATTTGTTCTTATGGACTAATTCCATAGTTTCTCTAAGATCCTAAAACATCACAGTCTCTGGTTCAAATGAACCGAATTTGGAAACAAGGATCTCATCCCATACATATACTCCATTAATCATTGGTTCAAACAAACCAAGGTAAACCAAAAGATCATAAGCCTTCACTATTCAGTGAGATATAATCAAAAGAACAGTCTCTGTATCAATAAACAATGAACAGTGGAGACCCAAAAAACTAGTTTAATCTAAGTCACATATATGAAAAGACAAAATGAACAATGGAGTGGCTGAAATCTATCAAATAACTATGCAACTGGAGAAAATTCTTGGTATTCCATACCCTTACATTTTATAGACAAAATAGCTTAACCAGTAGGTGACATAGTTCATATACCTCATCATGCAGCTTGATCTTTGATATAAAACATAAACCACTTTGCAACCATATAAAAAAATGCTGAGCTAAATGTTATGTTTACATACCCTTATAATTTATATCAAAAATAGTGAACAAGATGTACAATAATAAAAGTTAAGCTATCAGGCATGCAAGAGCTTGAGCTAAAAATAAACTATCAAATTTTATTATTAAACCTGTACCTTTGATTAAAAACAAACCCAAACATATTTTTTCCCAAAATCAACAAAAATTTACAAATAAAACTAATTCCCAAGTATTTTACAACACTTCACATAGTAACATACAAGCATTTGTTTGCAATATGGGTGATACCTAGAATCATATTCACAATAATAACATGGCCTTAATATAACGACCTAAACATAACTGGTCCATATGCAAGGTAAAACATAATTACATTAAAATACACATACATATAGGAAGAGCCATATATAATATTATACTTCAACCATGGCCTTAAAAACAATATCTACACATACCCATAGTGAAGAAAATGATAACACAGAAGGGAAATTTTTTTTCTACATTAACATTAAAATATCTTAATGCTATAAATGATAAAGATGAGCAAGAGATGATTCCATAAATGTAATGCATTTTCAAAAGGCTGAATCCTCTTCCTTTTATTCCCAAGAAACCTTCAAATATCATGCACAAAACTAGACAGAAGAGTAATTTTAAATTGACACAAGAGCTTCGATAAAATCCATAACATCGACTATACAATCTCCTCAAAAAACTAGAGTTAATATTTTACATGCAAAGTCCCAACAGTATGCCCCGAAAATAGCCATAAAAATTGCATAGCTCACATTGAGCCAAAAAAGAGCAACAACAAAAATGAAAGAAAATATAACCACTTAGCTCGGCAATGGTTTCCTTGAGAATCTTCCTGCTTCTCCCAAGGCTATGGAGCCTCATAAATTTTTCATTAAATGAAACAAGTCCTATTCCTCCCAAATTCCCATCGAAACCTCAATCATCGAATTTGGCATTTCCCATCATCTGAATTTCCATCACAGCCATCTGTTTGGGTGGTTATCTGCAATACAATGGATAAGGATAAAAAATTCCATAAAAAACCTTAACACCCACTTGCTAGCACATCAACCAATGCGTTATTAACTTATTCAATGTTGTTTTGGGGTTTTACAACTGAATATCTCATTTTGAGATCGGGCAGGGGATCAGTCGAGTTGGCCGACCCCAACCCAATAACAATTAAAACATCACATTTCCATTCAAATATGGATCAAACTTTTAAGGTATTTGATATGTAATTAAAACATAAGAAAAAGCAATATTAGTGACAATAATATATATTCATATATCTATATACATATATATGTATATGTGTGTGTGTGTGTGTGTATATATATATATATATATATATATGTGTGTGTGTGTGTGTGTGTGTGTGTGTGTGTATGTGTATATATATATATATATATATATATATATATATATATATATATACGTATACACACACACACACACACACACACACACACACACACACATATATATATATCCATATATTTGTGTGTGTGTGTGTTGTGTGTGTATTTTTGTACATACACACACACACACACACACACATATTTCTTTGTCGCTAAGAAAAAATTATATTCATTTTTCGAACACATCGACATTAGTATTGACACCTTATAAAGGCTTTTAAAATTACATTTTAAATAGAAGTATGGGTCTATGGATCTATCAACTATACCTTTGTTTTCCAACAAGGGTTTTCATTAATTTATCCAATCATACCAGGATCATAAGATTAATTAACTAAAAACAGTTGTAAAAAGTAAATAAGTATATAAATATAAGATCAACCAAGAAGAAACCTTACAAAATAAACCAAACCATCATTATAACCTCGTATATAATGAATCCAACATGATTATACACCAAACATATTGTTTAAAGAGTCACCCAATCAAATCAAGCAAGATAATCCACACACAAACTCACCTACATCCAGAAAAATACCTATTAATCTAATATAGACTTAACAAGGTATGAAAAATCAAGGTATGCTTATTAGTTCCTTTCTCAAAGTCTATATGCAAAGTTGATGTGTATAGAAATCTCGAGAGTCAAGGTTGTTCTCCCATGTAAAGAATTTTTTTTCCATACTGCTAGATAAAGTGTCAAGGTCTGAATAGAATGGTTAAGAGGTCTTACTTGAGTATCCAAGTAAAGGAAAGACAATAATTTTTCATTAGGTATTCCTCACCATATCTAGACAAGGTTTTCAAAAGTTCAGCCCTTGTAGTATTCATTCCCAAGAAGATATAAAATTGTGAAAACATGTCTTGTGATCATAATTTTTCACATGGTTATCAAGAGTCCATGGTATGATTGAATGTACAAGAAATTCCCTAAATTTGTTAAATTCTCCACAAGGTGTTCAAGCCTAGATACAAGAATGAAATTCACAATTTCATCATTAGGTTGTTTGTGAAGAAGCCATCATCAAGTTGTTTGAAAGTTTAAGGAGTGTTTGTATGATTAAATCTCAAGTGATTTGATCAAGATTACATGTCCACTCTTCAAACACGTGATATTATTAAACAATGTCTTTGTCAAAATATGGAATGAGGAAATATGAGAAAGGATGATCCAAGAATGAAATTGATACAAGTTCATAAATTGAAGGTTATCCCAGAGAGTGTTAGAGTAAAGAGGTGAAGTCAGATAACCTATACCTCATGCAAATCACTATCTCATTTGAAGAAATTGTGAAGAGACTCAAACTTTTTCCTCTATGAATAAAACAACTAGAAATGAAATTATTTCACAGTTATATGTAGAAGAGTTGCCTCACTGCCAAAGCCATTACATGAAAAAAGAGAAAAATTTCATCAGGGTTAAAATAAGGTGGTTTTCACTTTCCTAAGAAGTATTTATAGGAAAGAAAGAAATTTAGTACAAGGAAAACTTAGTATCTCAGTTTGTGCATGCTTAGTTGAAGGGTCTAAAGAGTAATTTTTCAAAGACGATAAAGGGAGTTTCAAAATTTGATAAAGTGATAAATAACCTTGGGGAAACGTGACAGTAAGAGAAAAAATATATAGGCAAAATATCATTCTCTAAAATGGACAAAATAGAGCATCAAGATTGTTAGTATTAAGAAATCAAATAAACCACAAGAGGGCTAAAACATGAAGTAGAAGGTGAGTGATGGAATAAGCACATATAGACATCAATAATAACATAAACAAGATAGAATTAGAGGTGCTATTAGAGGATCTGAGATATCTTAGAAGGTGGTAAAATGATAAAATCACAAAACCCTAGTATCTCACCATGAAACCCTAGCCAAAATAAGAGACTTGAATTAGAGGTGATGGAGAAAGAGTTGAAAGATTAAAAATTGCATGAAGGTATAACTCCTAAAAGTGTATCTAAAACATGGTTTGGTTTGGAATTTTTTTTGTACATTTCTCCTAGCTGCAAGTTTTGTCTCTCTGAAGGGCTAATTGGGAGACATTGTTTGAAATAGTAAAACAAAGAAAACATCTCATAAACAGAGAATTGGCTTCTAAAACTTTGAAATCATCTAAAAGAGAGAAAGTGGTACCTAGAAATATTACAAACAAAGCTAAATGATGTATATTGTGTTAAAAAATTCAAGATTTGTCATTTCCAAGAGCTAGTTGCAAGGTGGAAGGCTTAGAAAGAAGGTATGTGATGATGATTACCTAAGACTTTGGTAAAGCTCATTTTCAGAAATTAAAATATCCTTTATGGGAAATATTAGGTATGTTCATGCTCCTATTGATCAAAAAACACATATGAAGAAAAATGTATGTCAAACAAGATGGTGATATCATTGATCTTTTGACTGTGACTAGAAATGAAGAATTCTTGAAAAATAAATAGGTGTAGAGTATCTATGTGACTACCAGAGTTGTGTAAGTGAGTTTAAAATACTAATAAGACTCACAAGAGTGTATGTTTGAAGGTGGTTATACCTATCATAAATCTTGATCCTTAAGAGAGAAAAGAGAAAGAAGACTTTATCTTCTATGCCTACTCTGTATAGTCATGAAATGAAAAAGTTTGTAATGTATTAGTGTGTCCTAATGATGCTTGATGAATTTATATAAGTCCCAAGAACCCTTAGAGGATATTTAACATGACATGAGGATGTACATATGGTGGCCAAATAGTACAAGGTGCCTAACAAAATAGTGATTTTACACCTTGTAAACTTGTAGGTGCATGACTGTTGCTCAATCTCATAGTTTAGATGATTTACTTCCAATCTCACAACATTGAAGATGGCTGATGTGTCCATATAGTTTTTCAAAACTAGCATATTCCAAATGAGAAGCTAGTGGTCTAGGCATAATTGGTGGAGTTGGAGCCAATAATTGGGGATTGTTATAAAATATTGTGTAGGACATTGTAAAATCTCTTCAATACCTTGATAAATCTTATGTATGCTTTCTCGATGTGATGATAATGTTATAGAACTCAAATTCTGTGTCCTCAAGTAGATGTAGATGGCATATACCTAGGTGGAGCATTGGAATAATGTTTTATGAGATGGTGATGTCTTTAGAGGTTGTTAAAGTTCAATCAAAAAGCACTAAAGATATGCTATATATATATATATATATATATATATATATATATATATATATATATATAAGTTTGAGGAAAATATGGAGATAATAAGAAGATAAGGGTCTATGCAAGCTTAGATTTTCAAAAATGGTATTTTCTCTCAAAGGAGGTTGTCCAAGTCTAAGGGGAGCCTAGTTTAGTCAAAAAGGGAGACTTTTAAAGCTAGTATAGGTGCTAAACACTAAGAAAACATGGTATGAAGGAAGAATATGTTGATTTGGAAATGGTTTCTTGAAAGGACAAGTTTTGAAGGTGGTTTATAGCTAAGATGAAGATAAGTAAAAGGAATACACTCTCAGGGGGAGATGTTTTAATGCCCAAGATAGGTCCATGAATTCCATTTTCTGGTGGCTAGAGTCAAGAAGAAAGAGTAAAATTCTATGGGGATTCTATGAACAAGTAAGTCTACCTATATATATACGTGTCATTGGTTGTCATTGCTTTCATGTCAAGTAGTCAAGTAGCCTTTGTAATAGATGTGAAAGGGGAGAGTGAACCAAGAAACACAAGAAAGAGGTCTTGTAGTTGCTGGTTTTTTTGGTGGCAGTTACCATCTATGACAAAGGGGGAAATTGTTGAGAAAAATATTATAGGTTTGTTATTGATGTCAAGTGTTAAGTGATGTCAAAGGATGTCATGTATTCAGGCATGGTCTAGGTGTATGGTCGAGTAAAAAAGTTATGAGATTGAGTACTCTGAGTCCTCCTAAGGTTGTATAAAGACTTCATACAGTCAAATGTGGTCTATGAGATGTGTGTAAGGTTGTATTGACTCTGTAACAAGCTAGTATGGTCAATTCATGAAGAATCGGGTAGATCAAGGCTTAATCGTAGTCCTAGGTAAGGCAAGTTGGCATGGAAACATGAGAAATTGATCAAGGAAAAGTAGATAAAGCATCATTGGAGTAGTATGAGCTGGCATAACATGCACAGGAGGAGTATTAGGTTAAGAATCAGGCTTACAGGGCATGAAGATGGTCATTCTGAAGATTTTCAATGAAGACAGGCCTATTAGGCAAGTGAGGATGATAAGCCAAAGTATGATGATGTAAACCAAGCATGGAATGAGAATAATATGATGGAAGATGATGTGGATAGGTCTTCACAAATGTCTAAGTAGGTGAATTGAGCACTTATAAAAGTATGTATAACATATTCTCTCTGAAATAAAGACCAAATTATATCCAAATGAGATGGGGAAGATATTTGTAGAGTGAACCATGAAAAATTTTCCATTAGAAATCATGGAGGATGGATTTTTGAAGTTGTGGTCAAAATTTTAGGACCTAAGAATGAATTTTGTGAAATATATTCATGTTTTACTAAAACTAGGTTCAGGAAGATATGCTAAAACATCGACTTGTCTTCTTAGCATTCAAAAAAAAATTAACAAGCCTTCTTCACATAAATCATTAGAGGATTTTTTGAAGATAACTTATATATAGAATTTTTTCAAAAAAATTGAGGTCAAATGGTTGAAGGAAAAGAAATTTATCATCATTTTTCTATCATTGTTCAATCCCTCACCAAACCCTCATCCTGATGCGATAGGAAAAGAAATGAACTTTTTGTTCATCAAATCACTAGTGAAAGTTGTGAAAACATCTCATGATTGTAGAAGACTCATTCCATATCAATTTGGTGGTAGTTTTTCTATTCAAAGATGATTGTAATATACAGACTATGCCTTGTTTTGTAAGTTTTGTAAAAATAGTCTTGTATTTGAAGGTACCAAGGTGAATCTCTCAATTTGAAATCTTGTGTATGAGGTGTAATTTATGTTATCAAATGTTTGAGGCATGCTCCTTATTCCTTCGGTCTGATTTGATTCCATCTTCCACTCCTACCATTAAAGGGAAGTCTAGAAGAACAGCTGTGCCTGAATAAGTGTTGAAGATCATGCAAGTTTTGATCCTTTTCCTATGAAGTGGACCAAGATATAACCTTTAAGAGTTGCATATCATCAATATCCCTTGTGAAATGTACTTTTGAAGTCATGTATAACTGATATAATGCATGGTTTATTTCAATCCTTGAAACAATCTCATTGTACATGCAAACCATGTCACTCCTTATTGAAATCAAGACTCCATCAAGTGAATAAGATAATTTTACCTCCTCATTCCAGTTGAAGGGTTTCTAAAAATCATAAACCTCATGTCCAAGATATGTTTAGGTTTTTGAAGACTCTTTCTTTTTTTTATTCAAGCTTTTCTAATGTCTTATATACAGTCCTCCATGACAATATGTTGAATCCTTTGAAGGAAAGTTGAATGAATGACACCATGCCCTGTTTTTATAAGCTTCAAGATATTGTGGTTGTTTTACATATCCTACATATCTAATGACCATGATTGTATATCCTGATATGAACTCATAAATATCTCCCTCTTCAAGTTTTCAAGACTATGTTTTGGATCTTCTAGGATTGTGACTTGATGGATGTGCAGGAGAGATATATAAAATATTTCATACTTTGTTTTGATGATCCTCAAGCTCTTAGAGTTGATGAAATCCTTTTGAAGACCTATTATACCTAAATTCATGCTTGATATAAGTTCATGAATATACATCTTCTTCATGCTCAACTTTTTGGTAACTCTAGCACCTAGTTCTCTCCTTTGTGCTTCAATGAAGTGTGTGAACTAAATGGCGTAGAATGATAATTGTAAAGAGGACATAGAGAATATTTAAAGGCTCTTGTAATATTCTATCTTACGAAAAAATATTAGAGGATTCTTCTTTAAGATATAAGATAATGTTCGTTCGGTGGAAGATATGACAAGGTCAAAATAACTGTTATAAATTCATAGAAGAATATCAACAATTGAAGGCAGAGAGAAAGGGAGTTCATAAGTAATCCTCAGTTATCATTTACATTAGAAAATTAGGATAAAGGATCTGAAAAAATTTAGAATTTGTAATTGTCATCAAATTCAGTTCCAATCATTGCTAAATGGAAATTTTTGGGTAAAGGTATGCTTCCTATTTGAACTAGATCATGGGTGAGTATTTGAATAGTCATGTAAGTGGAAATGAAAATACCTTTTTGAGGATATCATTACTAATGTTAAAAATACACTCTAGTGTTTTGAGGATGTTGTTGTTACAGAAGGAGCTAACTATGCTAGAATAGTAAGTGAGAGTGAATACAAGAGTATGCGATGATACTTTGTTTGATGGCCATGTTTTAAAGAAGTAGAAGGATATGAAAAGAAGAGAAAAATATAGGAAGTGTTAAATTATTTCATGACTGTATATTTGTAGCAAGTTAAATACTTTTAAAAGTGAGCACCTGAAAGGAAAATTCAAGAAACGAATCATGTTAAGAGTTGTGTATAAGAAAAGCCTTGTGAAATATTGATTACAACAAATTAAAAGTGGGGAGCTTGAAAAAACTAAGTGTCTAAATAGAATTTGTATGAAAAATATTTGATTTTGATTAGGTGATGAGAAGGAGAGTGAAAATATAAGAAAAGTGAGTTGAGAAGTGATCACAATCTATTGTGAACGAAAACACAAGCAAAGTGATAAAAAATTATTATAAAGAAGATTGAGTGGATGATCAACACGAAGGGAGTTGAAGCTTCCTTGTAAGTGGTAGCTTACAGAAGACCAAGTTAAATCTTGGTTGAATTTTTGGGAGTTATAGCTTGCAAGCAAGTGGTGGATTACAGAAGGTGAAGTGGCAGCTTAAATTTTTTTGCAGTTGTAGCTCTATGTTGAGTGGTTGCTTAGCAGTGAAACCAATTGTAACATTTACAGGACAATCTTGTCCAAGATAGTTCTTTGGTTTTAGTGGTTTTTTCTCTCTTGAAGGTTTTCCCACATTACATAGTGTGTTCATGTGTGTTTTCTTGTCTCTCTCTCTCTCTATCATGTTTTAATATTCATGCTTCATCATGGTTAAGATTTTTTAACTATGGTTGGTTGAAGAATGGTAAAATGGTTCAAAATTTTGTACAAACACTGATTCAGCCCCTCTTAGTGTCTATAATTTCTAACACTCTTGACATCTTAAAGGTTATTTTTTCTAGGATATTCTTGAAATCTTCCAACTAGACCAACTTTCTACATGATATCAGGCCTAGATGCAGTTGAATATAACAGGTTGCCTATTATGGATTCGTATGTGGTCTGATTTACTTTTGGTGAGTTGTCATCCTTTGTGAGTTTTCATCCTACAACTAATTGAGTACGTATTGGTTTATAATTCTCCATTTTAAATATCTTGAGAATCTATTTGATGTATTTTTTCTATGATATGAAGATACCTTATTTGGTTCGACTTATTCATAGTCCTAAGAAGAATGAAAGTTCTCCAAGAATTGACATTTCAAACTCCTTCATGACCTCTACAAATCCATGTCACATGGTCTCACTATCACTTCCAAATATTATGTCATTAAAATAGACAACAAGTAATAGGTGACCTTATTCCTATTATGTCAACTACTCCTTTTCTAAAGCCTTGATCAATATAATATATCTCCAATATGTTGTACCAAGCCCTAAGAGCTTACTTAAGACCATATAAATATTTATTCAATCTATACATATAGTCCTTGTACTTTGTGAGTGAAAATCCATCAAGTTATTCAATGTAGACTTTTTCATTAAAGTTCCCATTTAAGAAGGTTGACTTTACATATGTTTGATTATACTTTGAATCCTTTGTATAATGCATATGCCAAGAAGAGTTTTATGGCCTCCATTGTAGCCATAAGATACATTTTTTTTATCAAAATCCACTCATTCAACATGAGCATATCCTTTGCAAACCAATCCTTCTTTATTCCTGTGACTTCACCTTTTTCATTGAGCTTGTTTCTAAATACCCACTTGGCTATAATGATGTTCTTATTCTTAGGCCTATGGACAAGTTCCTAAGTCTCATTTTTCTCTATTTGGTCCAATTCTTCATTCATTGCATCTATCCAATTCTGGTCCTTGATAGCTTCCACAACATTCTTTTGTTCAATATTGGATATGAGAGCAATGTTCTCTTGATCTTGAACACTTTTCAAATGTTCTTCTTGTTTGCATGCCTGCTTTCTTGTTACCTATGATTTGATTTAGAGTATGATCTCTCTCACCCTTCTTTGAGTGAGATTTTTTGTTTAGTCTTTATAAATATTCATCCTCTTCTTCTTGATTACCTTTTGTAACTTCATCATCATCCTGATTTTCTATCATGTGAGGAGTCTCCTTAGACTAAGATTTGGTCATGCTTGGATGTGTTTCATCAACTATGATGTTTGTAATCTCTACTATCTTTTTCAAATTTTTATTGTAGCACCTATATGTTAAACTTAGTAAGGAATAACCCAAGAAAATTCCTTCATCACACCTTGAATAAAACTTTCCAAGGTTATCTTCATCTCTTTTGATAAAGAACTTACTTCCAAACACTCTTAGGAACTTCACACTTGTAGGTCTTCCTCTTTAAAGCTCATAAGGAGCCTTATTGTTGTTTATTTTTATTTGATTTCTATTCAAGATGCATACTATTGTATTAACTACCTCCCTCCAATAACCATCTGACATATTTGACTCATTCAACATGGTTCTTGCCATTTCTTGCACCTTTCTTTTCTTTCTCTCCACTACCCCGTTCTCTTGAGGTGTTCTTGCTACTAAGAACTTCCTTCTTATCCCATGAATCTCACAAAACTCATCAAACTCATTCAACCAAAATTATCCTCCTCTATTAGATCTCAAGCACTTGATATTTTCTTTTTTCTTATTCTCAACTAGGGATTTAAATGTCTTGAACCTTTATAATGCTTCTAATTTCTCCTTAAGAAACAAAACCCAAGTCATTCTTGTGAAGTCATAAATTAGTAGCATGAAGTAGCTTCCTCTTTGACTTATCTCAGTCCTTCTTAGTCCAACAAGGTCAATATGAAGCATCTTAAGAGATATTATAGTAGAGTACTCCTTGGATTTATAACTTCTTTTGGTTTGTTTGCCATGTAGACATACCTTGTAAAGTGTATCAGCAGGTTTAGTAATCTTGGGAATGTTTATCACACCTCCCTTGGAGATAATCTTAACAAGAATGTCAAGATTAAGGTGTCCTAATATATTATGCCAAATCGAACTATCATCCACTTTAATTGTAAAGCATTTCTCCTTGTTCATCTCTTTCAAAACATACATGTTGTTTTTGGTCCTTTTAGCCTTGCCTGATTTTATATTCATGATATTACATCCTTTCTCACGAAACACCACATTGTATCCTTGCTTACATATCTGAATCACACTTAAAAGGTTATGTTTCATACCTTCTATGTATAAAACATTCTTATTGGTTGTATTTTCATTGTCAAGGATAAATTCACCCTTTCCTATAATGCTATTTGTGTTATAACCAAATCTTACTATTTTTGATGCATTACCTTCTAATGAGATGAAATTTCCCTTGTTCATTGTCATATGACTTGATATTCCACTATCTATGTACCATTCCGTATCTTCATTTTGAGTATGAAAACTATTTTGAGCTATTAGACATTGATCTCTCTGAGTGGAATCAATTTTAGCAACATATACCTTCTTGTCTTGCTTTGGAACTCTCTCATAGAAAATTTTTACCATGTGACCAGAACTTTGATAGTTATAATACCTCATTTCATTGTTGCTTCTCAAGTGACATGAGTTAAGGTGCCTTCCATGACCTTTTTCATGTCTCCTACATCTTTAAGCTTTATGTCCAAAAATATTGGAAGAAAAACAATAGCCATAGAAAGAATGAGTGTACCTTAGTGCATGATGTTGCTTTCTTGAGCTCAAACTTTTCTTGACATTATTGACAACAAAATTCCTGGCTTCATGTGGTTCTTGAGTGGTGTTGACTTCAATCTCACTGGTTGTCTCATCATTCTTGTGACCTGACTTGTAAACTATGCCATTTTTATCATCTAGAGACCTTTGATTCATTAAAAGATCATATAGAATATTTTAGCTCTTATCAAACCTCTTGAATTCATTCATCTTGCTTGCCATCTAATCTATTTCAATATTTATAACCTCCATCTCCTTGTTAAGTTTGAGACATTATTCTTCTTTAGCTTTAAAGGATGTTGATATCAGCTCAAGTTGTGATTCAATTTCTTCAATACTTTCTTCATGCCCTCTTTCATTATTTCTCATCTTTTTCTCATGAAGGATGATTTACTCTTCATAGTCTCTCAACATTAACTTCACCTTTTGATTCTTCTTCCTTTGGAGCTTCAATTCTTTAAGAGAAATGACTAGTTAAACTTCAAGATTTACTTTTACATCTTCCTCATCTGAGTTGTCTTCTTTAATCTGAATTTTAATTTTTTAGTTGCTTGTAGAGGTTGTTTCCAATACCATGAATAGATTCTTAGATTTAGTAGCTTCATATTCACTTTTAGACTTGTTGGATTCACTTGATTCAAATGAACTTGAGTCCTCTTTGGTATATAAGTTCTTGTTCTTTAAGTACTTTTTCTTACCTTCATTTTTCTTAAATTTATTCTTGTGCTTATGATAAGTCTTATCTTAATTTCCATGCTCATCTTGATATTCCTTGCTCTTGTTAGGAAATTTGGAATCAAAATGCCCCACTTGACCACAACTAAAGCATTTGAATGAAAGCTTCCCCTTGTATTTTTTGGCATGTTGTGATTTAGGTATTGTCCTTGATGTAAGATCCCATTAATGACAAAGTGGATGATGGAGTAGGGTAAGATAATGCTCAGAGTGATGATGTCATGGATATTTAAGTATGTTCTTGATTGTATAAGTTGATTCAATGATAATTTCTTGTTCTAGCAAGCCTAATCAAGTGACCTAACTAGCCTAGGTGATGGTGTATGGTGGTTAGAGCTTATGGGTGGATTGAGGAGCATGTTGGAAGCATGGAGAGCATGATTGGAGAGTTTTTAGGAACTCATAAGAGTTTCAGGGTACATGTATAGGTTCAAGACCAAGTTTCAAGTACTCATTTGAACCAAGTATGGGTGCTAGGAGGTATGAGATTGAGTTGTGGAGTCATGTGATCTCATGGATGAATTTAGGAAGTTGTTTCATGATGTACCAAGTATGTTAGGAAATTTTGGAGAGTTTATATGATGAGTTATAAGGTTGTTTAAGTTGACCCTAGCCTAGACATTACAAAACCTTAAGAGCTAGCTATGAAAATGAGATAGTATGGAGAGATATTTGTGACATGGTAATGATTGTAGATATTAGTAGGATGTGTCATGATGTTGTGGGAAAAATTAATGTTTCCATGATGATTAATTTTCAAGTTATGTCAGTTTTGGTGAAACGGGGTCAAGAAGAAGGTAATTTCTAACTCCAATTGCAACTTCTAATGCTCATCCTGGATTGTGTGATTTGCATGGGACCTTTTAGATTTTAGGGATATTTATACATTGAGTCCAAAAGGTTTCAAAAAAATAATGAGGTCATTTCATCATCACATTTTTATAAAAGAATATTAAGAAGGTAAATAAATTTTTGTGTGCTTGAAACTCTAGCTCAAAAGTGGTATGAGAGAAATTCATCCTAAGTGGCTAGAATTGCTTTATAGTCCATGTATGATTATTGGATCATATATATGACTCTTCCAGGTTTATAGACCGATATGGTTGAGATTTTAGTGATAAGTCAACCCCACTCAAACAGGCATGTTTCTGAATAAGTTCAATTTGGGACAAGATTGTTTAAAGGAGTTGTAAACTAAATGGACATTATGGTGTGTATGTGAGTTTTTATTGATGTAAATTATGGTTTTATGTCATGGCTAATCTATTAAATTTTCAAGTATGTTTCATTTTTGTTGATTGGCAAAAGGGCAGTTTCACGCATTTTTCATAAATGCCCTTGGTTGAAGGCCTTCCACTTCAATTCATATTTTTTTTAAGCGGTATAGTTTTGGTATCATTATGAGTTGATTTGATGAGGGTTCCAGGTCATTTTGTGAGTAAGAAGGTTTCTTGCTTTTCATGATAGGACTGATTTTTCTGAAAGTTTGAGTTGATTGGAGCATGAGATGAATGATTTGATGATTTCCACCACTAGTAAAATGCATAGGGTTGAATTTTGAATCTATCGAAGTAATTTAGAGGCCTTGAAAGTATCAGAAAGGGTACAAACTAGTTGAGTTTTCAAAATGGGTTTTTGGGTAGCCTATTTTGGGGAATACAAACATAGCTATGGTTTGAGCATATGAATGTTTCATGAGGTATAAATTTCATCTATGTGTTCTACATATATGAAATTTGGTCACATGCCATAGTTGAGATCATCATTTGTGGTCTTGAGGCCCAAAGGTGAAATCAAGATGCTGATAGTAGCTATTTTGTGGAGGATATGAGCCAGTGGGCCCATTAAATGAAATATTTGATTGGTTACAGTAAATATGTGATCATGTATGATGTTTTTATGATATATTACTCATGTATGGTGATTTTTGTAGCTTTACCAAGTATGGTTTTGGTATTAGTGGATTTTTCTCATCCTAATGATGGGGTTTTGATGTTTTTTGGTGCCTGGCTGATGAATTTAGGCATGGCTAACCTTTATGGGTCTTATGTGAACATTTTTATGATTAAAATGGGATTTAATTAAGTTAGTATGGTATAAATAAAGGAGGGAAGAATAACCATTTTGAATTCAAATCAATGAGAGCTTATAAAAGTGATGTTTTGGGTGCAATTTGCAACTATTTGAGTGAGCATGAAAAGTGTGACCTAGGTGTGATATTTTTACAGCTAAAAATAATTTTTTTGAGATCTGATAAATTGTGTGAAAGGTTTAATAATGATAGAAAGAGTGTGTGTAAGGGTTTGTTGTATTGAAAAGTGAAGAAAGTGCAAGGTTGTGCAAGTTTAAAGACCTAGAGTTTGAGTAAGAGTTTGAATGTGTTTAGAGCCAAATCTTGTGATCACCATCAGCTGATTTTTTACAGCATATCATCATTTATATCTTCATAAAAATATTTTGTAATGATTCATATTCATTCATGTATCTTGTTTTGAATAATGTTAATAAGGGTTTAGGGGTTGGTACTCCTTATGGGGTTGGTGCCTCACTAAACTAAATGCTCCTTGTGATGGGTAATAGCGCCTCACTGAAATTTGTTAGCATGTAATATCAAAAAATTTTCAATGTTTTTTCTTCCCCATCAGGGTTTCCCACTTAGATATGGTGTTCTTGTGTTGTGTACTTTGTTTCATTCTCTTGTGATTGATGTTGCATATCTTAATAAACACACATGGTTATATGTTGATGGTGGAAAATGTTAATGATGATGTATGGTTTGGTTAATGAAATAATATATTTTTATTACTGATTCACCCCCTCTTAGTCCATTGTATTTCCAAAATTTTTTATTAGAGCGGGTCCTTGCAAAGTAATTTTAGTAACTTGAAGGAGATCCTTTGGAGCACAAGAAATGGGTAAGTATTTAGATTATTGAAGCTATATTAGGAGAAGAGGAATGAAACAACTCAGTCTATGTATTAATTCCTACCAAGATCGAGATCAAGGAAATGGAGATAGAGCATGATCAAGCCATCAAGGGTTTGAAATCTCAAGTGAAATGTTTGCCTAAATACCTAAGGGAGAAAGAATATCCTTGTTCTAGGTATGAGGATAAATTGAGAGTCCTAGAATCATATTTGGAGAGTGCATCTAATAAACTGAAGATGTATGAGAGACTTGAGAAAATATCCAGTTCTCTTGATGTTGTTTTATTAGATGAAAGAGCCATAGGTGACAAAGAAATCCTAGGGTTTGAAGGAAAACATGCAAAGAGTGATGGTGATGTTGGTCCAAGTACCAAATCAAATGAGAAGGTGACCAAGAAGACTAATTTGAGAAGGTCTAACTCAGTTAGACAAACTATTGCTATGAGGTATGGTAGTTCCTTCAATGGATATTGATTTTGGTCATAGAGATAGAGATTGCAAAAGGAGGTATTTTGAGAATTGTAGGTATCTTCAAGGGTGAATGCTATTCTCATGTTGTGAGTATGGTCATAAAGCCAAGGATTGAATGGAATTTTAATGTGTTTTAATAAAGAAGAAAGAAGAATGGTTTTTTGTGTCATAAGTGTCATAAAAAGGTCATATTGCTAAGATCTTGTCATCCAAAGTAGGATCACTTTAGGTTGTTGATGCAGGTTTCAAGAATCAAAATGGAAAGTTTTTCAAGAAGAATACTCTTATGAAAGAGTCCAAGGATGTCAGGTCAGATCCTAAGGGCATGAAGATGGTTGTTCAAGCAAGAGAATTTAAGGAAACTGAATCTCTATCTAAAGTGAATTCTAATCAACTGAGATTTGTCAAAGAAATGTCCAAATCATTTTAAGGAGGTATGTTTTCCTTAGTGGAAGGGCTTAGAAGTAAAGAAGACCACATGTGCCTAATAGAAATTCATTATCCTATACATAAGAAGCTGAGGATTCTAGGAGTTTGGAACACTTGAAGTGTTATAAGGTATGTTAAGTGACCTATTCATGTGTTCACGAGTCTTTGAGTCACTTGTTTGATTATTCTTATATCTATGTTTCAGAATGTGTTCTTGCATTCATTGGTTTTTCATCATGTTCTATCAAGAATTCAGGAGTCTATTGGTTCTTGTCAACAATATGTTTTAAGTGTCTTAAACAAATCTCAAAGGTATTGTTTTGAAAATGGTCAAGAATCTAAGTTATGATCAATTCTATCATCTATCAAGTATTCATTCCAAGTATTCACATAATGGTATGGAGTTGGTAGGAGTATCTATAAGGTATGTGTGTTGAAGGTGTAACTTGTACCTTTTCCTGTGTTGTCAATAAATATTTTCTGAGTTCAAGAATAGGTAGTGTTCCAAGTTGTATAAAGTATGTCAATTTGTCTACATTTCAAGATGAGTAGTTGTATAATCATAGTGTGATTATCCTTGATTATGGATTGAAAACAATATATAAAGGTCTTCAAATGTTAAGTCAAAGAAGGATAAGAGTGTATATTGTCACTATCATGAAGTTGGGTCAAAGCTTAAAGGTTTGATATTTATGTTAAATTCTACTTGGTCTTAGACATATTAGATTTGTTTCATATCATAAACCGATGTAAAGGAGATCCATTGTATTGGTCATTTGACTTGTTTAATCCAGTATGTAAGGTACCTAAAGTACATTGTTAAATTGAAAGGTGTTTTCTCTCTAAAAAGAAGTTATTGATTTTGATTAGATAGCTGAGATCTGGATATGAGGTATTAGTATCAAGAATAGTTAAAGTACATAGTGTATGCTCTTGAAATTCACTATGTGGAGATGATGTAATGTAGGAATTGATAGTCATGCAATGTACATGTATATGTCTTGCAATAGCTCTGTGTCAGCCTTGATGATTCATCCATAGAAGTCATATAAGGTCATCAAGAGGGTCAAGGTTCAGTGGTCTAAGAAGGTTTTTTTGACCTTAAATTTTCAAAGTAGTAAATCATATCTTCCAAAGTTCAATAAGTGTCATCTCAGTTATAGGTTCATTGTAATTGTTATTCCAAATGTTTGACTTGTATGAAATGTTGTATCAGAGCCTTGATCATGGTTGAGTTGTTTAGGGTACACTACACTATCATGAATAATGTAGAGTACCTAGGGTGAGAAGAGTGATGTATGATTTTAAACATGGAAAATCTTTGTGTTACAATATGTTAGGAGGTTTATGTGAGTCAAGTCTATCAAGGAATGTCATTAAAGACTTAGAGAAGCATGTCATGTTATTGATTTTTTACAGTGTACCTAGTGCATGAATTCTTATTAATGTATTTACAGTTGTTGTGCTCTGTCAAGTCTATGTGCCCCCTCTTGAATAATGAAAATGAAGTTCTTGTGAGTTAAGTATTCTTGTTATGATATGGTGTGATTAAGATCTGTAAAGGAGGTAATATATCTAATTTACATTCTCAAGTGATCCATAGATGAAAAATATATTGAGCTACAGGTGAAAAAAATTTGATATAAGGATTCAAGGCATGAATTTTATATATGGTGACATAAGGATCATAAATAAGGATGTTACATGTATTGGTAATCAAGAATTGAACTTAGTGTTCAAGAATGGTTTCAACCAGTATACTTCATACAAATTTTTCATCTCTACAAAATTTTAGAGAGCAGTTCAAAACTAGCTATGATTGAAACTCAAAATGTCAAGGGGTTGGATCCTCCCTAATAATGGAGACCAAGTATGATTCAAAACCTAATCTTGATAATGACAGTTCGAAGGTAATTGAATGATCATGGACATATATTGAAGGCTACCAAACTAATATGAATTCATCTAGAGGAAGTAAATGAAGTCTGAAGAATCTACTTTTTAGTTTATATGAAGATTAAAACTAGGAAGGTGATGTTATTAAGGTCAATCACATAGTCACTTATCATCAACTATGATGTGCATCAGTCATTATGTATATAGTTTCATGAAAAATAGATAATGAAGTTCAAAATTAAGAAAGTTGTCATAGCGTAGGTGAAATGAAGAAAACAAAGTGATAAGTCTTGAAATTGAAAGTTGAAAAGACCGAGTATATTGAGCACCTCTAGATGAGTATTATAAGAATGACTGATGAATCTTAAGGAACATCAAGTCTAGATCTATGACTGAATATGAATTTCTACAGTGTATGATTCATTTCATTATGAGAGTTATCTTGTGATCTATTGACAAGATTATGGGGCTCTACATGTATAATATGCATGAAAAAGAAAACCAATTTTGTGTCTCATCAAGTTAGGTAAAATAGCATCATGGTGTAAAATTTTAATATTTAGAGGTAGATTTTTTTTGCATATTCAGGTATTATGAAGGTGGTTAAATAGAAAAAATTTCCTATGATAGAGGCTTCCACTTCTTGTATAAACTATTTGAAGAGCTTAGTGTTCATTGTAAATTATGAAGTCTATGTAGTGTTTGTTTTAGAATTATAATTCATCATAAGGTCTACACTTAAAGACCTTAGAACAACATATAAGGTCTCATAATGACATGGTTTCAATTAGGGGGATGCTAAATTTTATGTTAGAGACAAAGTCTGTGATTAGGTGATGCATATGCAAACTTTTTTATACATTCAAGTATGTGCATAGTTTGAATACTCCAAGATATTATTTAGAAATGCAAGTCTAGGGTGTTTAAATGACTAAAGGAAGGTTTATACAAATATGTTACATGTCATTTAAGTTTAGTAGTTTTTTATATGATGGGTGTTTTTCATTACAACATGATCCAAGGATGTGTATTCTTCAAGTTAAAGGATCAAGAAAGGAGTTTCATTAGGATAGGCTCATATCATAGTATGGTTTTCATTCATAGGTGAAAAGGTCATAAATGATTGTGTGTGAAGAAATTTGGATGCATTTAGTAAGATTACCTCAGTGTGAGAGATTTATAGAGGATAGAAATGCATCAAATATTACAAAATGAGGGTGAAAGAATGTTTCCCCGGTTTATAATTTCATGTTGATAGGGAAATGAAAAATAATAGTGTATTGAGATGATTATATGAAGTATGTTACGAATGTCTTTAAGGAGGAGTATAAGGATCCATCATTTCAAGGAAATGAAGATTTAAAGGATGTGTTTGTTTGGATTACAAAATATTTTATGTCTGAATCTAATATTGTTGATGTTAGTATGGATGGACATTTCATGAAAATAATTACATGGTATAGTACTATGAGTATCAAACAACAAGGAAGAGGGGGTAATTTTGACCTTAATTGAGATAATAAATATAACAAGATAGCATAATTTGGTAAAAATATTGATGGGAGATACGAATACTCAAAGGTAAGTGTTTTTTTTTAAGAAAGTTGAAATTACATGAAAAGAGGTATAATACATTGAAAATATGATTCAAGGACTATGATAAATGACCTGGGCATCTACAATGCATTCAAACAAGGTAAGAACCATAATTTTTGTATTTTAAGTGAGATACAGGTAGTACGCTTTGAGGAGAATCCCTAGATTGATGATTCATGAGGTATATTGGTCTCTAGAGCATGCCAAATATTTTCAAGAATGCACTGAGAATGTTGTTTAGGGACAATGGTCCTAAAGAAGGTTTTGTAAGCATTAGAGGAAAATATAGAGCTTGGGTGTACAATGCCAAGATTTGCATGGTTGAAAGGTGGATGATGGTGTTATATCAAAAATTATAGGTATGATGATTATTTATTCATGATTATTGGCATGTTTAGGTTTTGAATATGATTTTCCCAAGGGGAGTACTATGTTTTCATGCTTGGAAAATGGAAAAAAATAAGTTTTTGAGTAAAATTTCAAGTTTTGTGAGCTAGAATGAGATCTTTTGTTGATGTTTCCAAACAAGAGGTGACCATATGAATCTGAGAAAGGTGAAGAATATGCAAACACAAGTATTCCTTTTTCATTATTGTGATAAGGGGGAGAAATTTAGGTGTTTTTCCATCAATGACAAAGGGGGAGATTGTTGGCATATTGTGATTTAGGTGTTGTCATTGATGTGAAATCCCATTAATGAAAAATTGGATGATGTATTAGGGTCAGATGATTCTCAAAGTGATGATTTCATGGAGATTTAGGGTTTTTTTTTATTGCATAAGTTGATTCAGTGAGAATTACTTGGTCTAACAAGCCTAATCAGGTGATCTAGCTAGCCTATGTGATGGTGCATGGTGGTTGGACATTTTTGGTGGATTGAGGAGCATATTGGAAGCATGGATATAATTATTAGAGAGTTTTTAGGCACTCACATGAGTTATAGGGTATAGGTATGGGTTAAAGACCAAGTTTCAGGGGATCATTTGGACCAGCTATGGGTGCTAGGAGGTATAAGATTGAGTTGTGAAGCATGTAAGCTCATGGATGCATGTAGGAAGTTGGTTCGTGATGTAAAGGTATGTTATGACCTTTTGGAGGGTTTTAATGATGAGTTATGAGGTTTTTTAAGTTGACCCTATCCTAGACATTACAAAACCCTATGGGATAGTTATACAAATAAGATATGATGGAAATATGGTGAGATATAGCATGATATGGTGATGATTTTAGATTATATAAGAATGTGTCATGATTTCATGGGAAATAATTTATGTTTCCATGATGAGCATTTTGTAATTTATGTTAGTTTTTGTGAAATAGGGTCAAGAAGAAGGTCATTTCTAGCTTGAATTGCACCTTTTGATGCTCACCCTTGAATTTTGTGGTTTTCATGGAACCTTGTGGCTTTTCGGGATGTTTTTTCATTGATTTTAGAAGGTTTAAACAAATAATGAGGTCATTTCATCATCACATTTTTATGAACAAATGTTAAAAAGGTAAACAACTTTTTGTGTGCTTGAAACCATAGCTCAAATGCAGTAGGAGAGAAATTACTCCTAAGTGGCCATAATTTCTTGATAGTGAATTAATGATGATTGGATCATGTAGAGGATTCCTCCGAATTTCTAGAAAGTTATGGTAGAGCTTGTGGTGATGAGTGGACCCCACTCAAAAAGGCATATTTCAGAAGATGTTTAGTTTGGGACAAGGTTGTTTAAAGGAGTTGCAAACTAAATGGAAATTATGGTGAGTATGTGAATTTTTATTAATGTAAATTATATTTTTAGGTCATGGTGATTTTTTTGAATGGTCAAGTATGCTTCATTTGTGTTGACTGGTCAAAGGGAAGTTTTAGGCAGTTTACAGAGATGAACTTGGTTGAAGGCCTTCCGCTTGGAGTTGGAAGAAGTTAAAATATGTTATAGAAATATGATTTAGATTTATTTCCAGTGATATAGGTTTGGTATCATTATAAATTTATTTGATGAGGTTTCCATGTCAATATGTGAGAAAGAAGGTTTCTTGCTTTTCCAAGACAGAACTATTTTTTCGAAAAGATTGAGCTAATTGCAGCATGGGATGAATGATTTTATACTTTCCACCACCTGGAAAGTGAAGAGGGGTGAATTTAGAATCTAGTTAAGGAATTTATAGGAATTTATAGTATCAAAAAGGGTACAAACTAGTTGAGTTTGCAAAATTAGTTTTTGAGCATCTTGTTTTAGTGAAGACAAAAGTAGATGTGGTTTAAGCATATGGATGTTTCATGAGGTATAACTTGAATAGATGTGTTATAAAGGTTTTTGGAATTCCATATAGTGGTCACATGCCATAGTTTAGATCATCTTGGGTGGTCTTGATGCCCAAAGGTAAAATCAAGATGTTGATGATAATTGTTTTGTGAAGGATATGTGCCAGTGGGCCCATTAAATGAAATATTTGATTGTTTAAAGTAAATGTGTGACCATTTATGATATTTTTTATGATATATTACTCATGTATGGTGAATTTTTGAGCTTTACTAAGCATGCTTTTGGCATGAGTGGATTTTTCTCACCCCGGTGATATGGTTTTGAGGTTTTTTGGTGCATGGTGGATGGTTTTAGGCATGGATGACCTACATGGGTATTATGTGAACATTTTTATGATTAAAATGGTATTTTATTAAGTTTTTATGATCTAACTAAATGAGGGAAACTGATCTGTTTTGAATTTTAATCAAGGAGAGCTTATAAAAGTGATGTTTTGGGTGCAATTTGTAACTAGTTGAGTGAGCATGAACAGTGTGACCTAGTTGTGAGAGTTTTGAAGGTAAAAAAGTGTGTTTTGATATTTTAGAAAGTTTGTGAAAATTTTAATAATCATAAAAAGAGTGTGTGCAAGGGTTTAATGCATTGATAAGTGAAGAAAGTGCAAGGTTGTGCAAGTTTGAAGACCTAGGTTTTGAGCAAGGGTTTGAAGCTGTTTGGAGCTGAATCTTGCGATCACCATCAACTAAGTTGTTTCAGCATATCATTCATGATATATTCATCAAAATATTGTGTGATGAGTCATATTCATTCAAGTCTCTTATTTTGATTATTGTCAACAAGGGTTTAGGGGTTGGTGCTCCTTGTGGGGTTGGTGCCTCATTAAAGAAATTTCTTGTGATGTGTAATATTCACTTGACTATTTTTTGTGTGTAATATCAACAAAGATTCAGTGGGTTTTCTTCCCCATGATGGTTTCCCACTTAAATATGGTGTTCTTGGGTTGTGTACTTTGTTTCATGCTATTGTGATTGATGTTGCATATATTAATAAGAACACATGGTTATACATGATGTATGGACAATCTAATTGATGAATGCATGGTTTAGTTAATGAAGTAAAAAATAATTGTATGACTGATTTAACCCCCCCTCTCATTCCATTGTGATTCCAACAGTATTTTCTTAACCCAATCTTCAACCTTCTAATAAACATTTCTTCTATCTTCTCATCAACCTCCTCCATGTCAAAATCAGATTTGCTCTTCTTTGTTCTAGATTTTTTTATCAAATTTGAATGCAACCTATTTCTTGATAGGAATTGTTTATTTTGTTATAATTTCATAGGAATTTATAGTACCATGTAATTCATCCATCTTTAGAAGGCTCAAATCCTTTGTTTATTCTACTATTGAAACCTTAGAGTCATACTTAGGTGTTAACCTTAGTACCATTAGAACAATCATTGTTTCCTCTACCTTTTCTCCTAGTCCTTTGATAATGTTTATTATTTCATTAACCATCTATAAGTAGGATGTAAATCTTTCATATTCCTTCATTCTTAGGCTCTCAAATTGACCATGGTAGGTTTGCAATTTGGCTTGCCTTACTTTTTCATCTCCTTCATAGATGGTCTTCAACTTTTCTGAAATCTCTTCTACATCTTTATAGTGTATGAATTAAACAAGATATGATTCTGCCATTCCACATAGGATTGCATTCATTTCTTTTTTTTATCACTAGCCTTATTTCCTATTATATCAGTTGAAGGCGTGGCTAGAATGGTATAACCATCAAATATTGATTGTCATATGTCAAATCCTAAGGACATGAGATATGTCTTCATCCTAATGCTCTAGAAAGCATAATTGGACCCATTGAAGAGAGGAACCTTAGAAGTATAAAAACCAATTTGATTGCTAGCCATTCTTGTGCTTGTTGGATCTCCTTTACATTGTTAACATTACCCCTAAAGGACATGTTATCCAATTTTACTTCTCTGGTAAAAATGGACAACTTGGAAAAATTGGACTTGGGCAGCTTCATGGAGCTTCAATGGATGAATCTATAGATTTTAGGTAAATTTCATTATGTTTGGGAACTTGTAGTCATTTGATGATGTTCCCCTCTCAATAGGATTCAAAAGTCCGCACTTAGCCAAAAAATTACAAAATTGATTAAAATTTGGAGGTTGGTGGGTTTACATAGTTGCATTTCTTATCAAAAGCAACTCAAGTAAAACACCTCAAAAAACATGATCCATTACCTTCTTTACAGAGATTCGGTTGCTATACTACTTAAAATAAAGAAGTAAAGCAATTGTAAAACCCCACAAATCTAGGGAAGAGGAGTTGGAGTAATGTGGGTTTGTGGTGCTACTTTAATTCTCAAAGTAATCAAGAAAATAACTCTAATAAACACAAGTAGGCACTTCTGGAATCCTACACATAGGGAGGATAGCTTTTTATGGATTCGGATCGATCCAACTGTGAAGAAGTGGGGGCGCACAAATCCGAGTATATCTATCCCTAAATACCATAAAACAAAGTGGAGTTATGCAGGGTTTCAACGCGGTATTACTTTGAAGCACCACTTGTTTAGAAACCAGAGCATAGTAATCTAAAAACCCACATGCCAAGTGACGAAGGAATTATTACGGGTTTACAATCCACACTTACTGTCAAATAATGATAGGTTGGGATGCCACAAAGCTAAGAATCCCATAAACCACACAAAGAAGAAAGGAGGAGAGTATTGTGGGGATGTGACCCCTGCTTACTAAAAATTAGTGGGGCTCGTAAACCCACCAAGTAAAGTATTTTCATAACCCCGCAAAGCAAGTAAATGGTGAGTAGGAGTGATGCTGAGCTGTGATGGGTGTTTACTTCAAATCAAGGAACATGTGTAAACCTGAGAAGAGTAGTCGTTAAAACCCCACAGACAAAGAAGAAGGATAATAGGGCTTTGTGGAGATCCCAAGGGCATTTACTTCCAAGTGGTGGCACTTACTAAAAATGCAAAGCAAAGCAAAAAAGTAGTGTAGGGTCATAAACCCACAACAAAGAAACAAAGATAGTGGTGTGAGCATCCCATGGGCAATAAATTGACGTAATGGCACCTCAGGAACTTGATTTTCCATAACTCACTCCCCAATGCACCAAATCCAATAAAATTAGACTTTATGGAAACATCTTTCCAATATCTTCCTCATGAAACAATAAAATATGAAAAGTAGGTGGGGTTGGTGAGAAGAAAAAAAAATGTCTCAGATTCAAAATGCAACATTCCAGGCAGTTGAAAAGGCATTTAATGGAAGCATGGGAGTGGATTTGTTCTCCAACAAGCTAAAGAACATGGAGGGATGGGGTTTGAAGGTTCACCATGATGTTTTTTAGTCATTTAATGACCCTTAGTTAGTGGTTGGAAGAAGATTTTGGGATTCACATTTTCTCTCTTTCTTTCTTGGATATATTGTAAAAAAGGGTCTCATTTTATGGTTGGACGTTTTGGTTATGTTGTTGCCCTCTTCTCTGGTATTGCTTGCATGTAAATGATCTCTTAGCCCCATTTTATACATTGTATGGTGGATTCATGCTTCATCTCTTCATTGTAATATACTTTGTAACAATATGAATCAATAAACATAAGTTTTTTGGTTATTTCAGCGCCCTAGCTTTGTTATTACATTCTCTTGCCTCACTATCATATTTGTAGGTATTTTGTGCATGCATTTTTCTCCTTGAAGGTTCTAATATTGCTTTACTTTTATGGTGGTGTTTTGATTTCTGTTGTGGACTGTGGTGTTGTATTTTCCCTCTCCACCTCCATTTTCTCCCATTTCCACTCATTAGGAAGTTTCCACACCACCCTTCTCTTGGTGTTATCACCCCCTTAGTGTAGGATTTCTTTATTTCATGCATTTTCCTTCTCGATTGTCCCTTGAAATGATAGGATATGATTAGATGTATTTCCATCAATATGAGTACTTTTAGTGTTATTTTAGGAAGAGGAACCAACCTTATCTAGAGAATTATCTCAGTTTTAAGGTCCCACACCTGGAGATAATTCCATGTTTCCCAAAAACAATGATTACCCATTCAATCCACTTGCGATAAAATTTTTGGAACACCCAATGGGACATCAAAAGTCAATATTTCTATTTTTATCAATTTGATGTGTCCTTATTAAAATTATAGCCTTTACATTAGCAGGTGTCTGGAATATCGCAGGTAAAGCAACTGGGGTCCAAAATCCTACACGTAAAGCAACTGGGGTCCAAAATCCCACAGATAAAGTAACTGGGGTCCAAAATATCATAGATTAAGTAACTGGGGTCCAAAATCCCACATATCAAGTAAATGGGGTCAAAAAACCCACAAAGAAGCAAAGGCGGAAAATTTGAAGTAATGTATGCCCAAAATCCCACAACACTTCTGGTGACTCCAATCATCAAAATCTACTAGTTTCAATAGTAAAAGTGTATCAATCCATGAGAAGAATCCAAACAAGGTATAGAACAACATAATAAGGTGTATTTGAGTACCTACAACTATCACTAGTAAGAGGAAGAAGGGGAAGATGAGTTGAAAGATCACCATCTCCACCAAATAAAACTCTTTCAACACCACCACCTAATAGTCTATTCTTACAATCCACCAGAGTTATTATACCTATCATAATGGTTTCACAAAAACAAAATATAATATTTTTTAACTTCATAGGCAATAATCCACTTGCTCTCAATGTGCAGAATCCTATTCCAGTGGTAGCTTTAAAAAGAATTCCATTCTTTACTGGGGAGAATCACACTTCTTAGGCTAATCATATTTAATAAATTACAAATGTTTGTGCCATTCAATAATTTTTTGACATGGATGTAGCCATGAAACTTATAGCTTCCTCATTCAAAGGGAAGGCTTTACAATATTTTAGGAGTTAGACAGCATAGTCTATTCAAAATTGGAATCAATTGTGGACAACCCTTTGCAATTAGTTTGGAGAGAGGGGGATAAATTATCTCTATTAGATAAATTGGCCACCATTAAGAGGGCTCTGAATGAACTAATGGAAGACTTCAAGTTTAGGTTCTAGAGAACGTGGGATATAATTCCCACTTGCTCTCAATGTGCAGAATCCTATTCCAGTGGTAGCTTTAAAAAGAATTCCATTCTTTACTGGGGAGAATCACACTGCTTAGGCTAATCATATTTAGTAAATTACAAATGTTTGTGCCATTCAATAATTTTTTGACATGGATGTAGCCATGAAACTTATAGCTTCATCATTCAAAGGGAAGGCTTTACAATATTTTAGGAGTCAGACAGCATGGTCTATTCAAAATTGGAATCAATTGTGGACAACCCTTTGCAATTAGTTTGGAGAGAGGGGGATAAATTATCTCTATTAGATAAATTGGCCACCATTAAGAGGGCTCTGAATGAACTAATGGAAGACTTCAACTTTAGGTTCTAGAGAACGTGGGATATAATTCTAGTTCTTGTAAGAACAACTGATAAAGGGGAATTTCTTTACTTCCTAAAAGCCCTTAATTCTGATATTGTTGTTATGGTGTAATCTATGAGAGGTATAACTTTTCGAGGAGCCTATGCATTATCTATTAGAGATGAAAAATTTCTAATTCAAGATGGAAAAATTTCCCCTAGGAAACCAATGCCCATTTACCTAGATATTGGAAATCCTTTTTCTAGTCAAACACCTGAATTAGCTCTTATCCCTACTCCAAGAAATCAGAATTCAAATGAGGAATCTACCTCCTGATGCACCTCATTTGAGCTCTAGCAGGTCATGAAACAATTACAAAATCCAAGGAATGAGTTAGTAATAATTAAAAGGCAGAAGGCCCAAAATTTTAGACCATATTAGCCTCAATACAACCCAAACAAGCCCCCATATCAACCCAATAAACATTCTTCTCAAGCTGAAAATCATAACCAAATCCAATTCCCTCTGGCTAGGCCATTCCAACTTTATAATCCTAATGCAGCCTCTTCATCTAAAGATCTAGTTCCCATTCAAAATAACCTTATATAGGATTATGAATGGTTTTTTCCTTGTGGTCACACACATAACCAAGCAACATGTCCTAATGGCATCCTAAACAAAAATTTAATGGTGCAAAGTGCTTATGCTTCCAAATAAACAACTGAAGAAGAAAATCAGTAGCAAACAAACACTCAAGAGGCACCTCAAAGTGACACTTCACTCGTGAATTGGTGAGCAGATGATTTTTTTGGGATGAATCAATCCCTTCCATAAGGTGTAGTAACAAAAACAAGATTTTAGAAAAGAGATATCAAAGAGGGAAATCATCAAATGCATGTCCTTCCTAGCCTTCTCTCACACCCAAATTTACAAAATCAGCCTAATGTATCTTCTATATCGACTCAAGTTCAAGATGAGGTTGCTGCAAGTAAAGGGCAACAAAAGGATAGTGCAGCTCCATTCAATGTCATTAATCAAATGAAGAAAAAAAATGTGAGTATATCCATGTGGGAGTCATTGATAATTCCAAGATAAAGGGATTTATTGCATGCATCCATGGCTAACTTATCCATCCCAAATGAGCCATCCAAATATCAAGAAAGAGTCCTCACTAATGAAATGCAACAGAAGGAGGTTCAACCAAATAATAACATGAAACCTCCACTATACTACATGTCCTTGATCATTGGGAACAACCTAGTGCACAACCACATGATTGAATCAGGTGCAAACAACTAGTATTTCCAAAGCGGATTGTAGATCAACTAGGCCTCAAGTATGAGCCTATTTCAAAAGGAGTGGTGCAACTATATGGAAAAGTAGTGGGAATAGTTAATCAGAGGTCTAAACCTTACACTGCATGTATGTCCCAATGCCACAGTCCCTTAAGATATATATGTGATTGATCTACCTCCACTCTTTTCCCTATGCTTATCTAGGGATTTCACTGCTAAGATTGAGGGGTGATTTTTAGTTGAGTGGTCCTACATGCTATTCAGAACTAGATACATATCCAAAGACACCATCAATTTTGAACCAATTTATGCCTACCACATTGATCCTCTTATGCCAAGTCCAATCAATTATAACTAAATAATTTTTTATTAAGAAGATTGTTCATGTACTCAAGAGGCAGAGACTAAAATTGGAGGCATTCCAGATTTGAAAATTGATGAATGGGCACACAAGTGGCATAGATATGATCCATATAAAGAAATGGAAGAGGAAAAATTGGGTATTTACTACCTACATGAAGAAAATGAACCTCAACCTAGAGTCACAAATTCAGATGGTGAAGATGAGAATGGATTTTGGAAATTTTTCTTTGATGGTTCAATAAGCAGACAAGGTGCAAGAGGAGGATCAATGATTGTGTCTCCAAAAGGTATCAAATACTACTCTACTTTTAGATTCCAATTTAGTTTCCCAAATAACACAATAGAGTATAAAGTACCTATGCATGGATTACAGTAGGAAAGGAAGAAAAATATCAAGAACTTGCAGACATTTAGGGATAGTGAGCTGGTTGTGAATTAAGTTAGAGGAAAAAGTGCTCCCAAGAATGATCTTCTCAAGAGCTATAAGAACATGCTATGGGATCTCATATAATATTTTGAAGCATTTAAAATCAATTCCACACCAAGGAAGAAATATTAAGCTGTATAAAATCTTACAACAATTGGGGCAGTGTTTGACATTGTTGAGGATATCAAGAAGGACAAGGCACAACCCCATATTATGGTGGTAGTAATATAATATATTCAGATAATAACACAAGTTGGAAGGTGTTTGAAAGTGACCAACATATCATCAAATTCCTACAAGAAGAGGCTGAGTTATCTTCAAAAAACCAGGACAAGTTGGAAAATCAGTATGGAAATAAGGTGGTCCAGCTAAGAAAAAACAAGCTACCAAAAGGTCTAGTGACTCTAGAATCAATCTTCAATCCCAATGATCAATTCTGGAAAGAAAAATAAAACATCATGGTCAAATGAAAATATTTAGAGTCCATTTCAGTTGGGGAAGGAAAAATGCTCCAAATTAGCAAGGTGAGTACTCAACAAGAAAAGTACGATTTTATACAACTTTGTAAAGAATTTCCCTATATATTTGTATGGAGCTATGAATATCTTAGGGGATTTGATCCTAGTTTATCCCAACATACTATTGAACTATATTTCGAAGATAAACCTATCAGGAAGAAACAAAGACCGGGAAACCCTCACATAGAGCCTTTAATGAAGAAAGAACTAAATAAGATGATTGAGGAAAGCATCATTTTTCCTATCAAGCACCCATCCTGGGTTAGAAATCTTGTGCCATTCTGAAAAATAAATTGAGAAATCAAGTTGTGTGTGGATTTTAGAGACCTAAATAGATATTTCCTAAAGGATCACTACCCACTTCCCTTTATAGAGAAAATTATGCAAATAGTAGTTGGTTCGGAGAGGTTTTCACTTCTAGATGGCTACTCGGGCTACAACTAGATCATGGTGAGAGAGGAGGATTAATTTAAGATAGGTTCCCCCCAAAAGTGGGGCACATATACTTACAATAAAATGACATTTGGCTTATCCAATGCTGGAGAAACATTCCAAAGAGCCATGGATATGGAATTCAAAGGACTGATTAACAAGCTTTTTATTATGTATCTTGATGATATTATAATATTTTCCAAGAATGTAACTGAAAATCTTTCCCATCTTAGGAAATTGTTTGAGAGATGCAGGCAGTTTGGAGTTTCCCTAAATTCGAAGAAATGCATATTTTCAGCTCATGATGGTAAGCTCTTGGGTCACATTGTTTCAAAAGAAGGATTAATTACTAACCCAGAGAGATTTGAAGCCATTCTTGCATTGTCACTTTCTAGTCACAAGAAAGCTCTCCAAAGTTTCTTAGGAAGCATAAACTTTGTCAGAAGGTTTGTACCTGATTTTTTATATTCTAGTTAAACCACTGAAAATGATGCTGGAAAAGATAATGGAATTTAAATGGAAAATTGAGGGAAAATACAACTTTGAGGCTATTAAGAAAATAATTTCAAAGGCTCCGAACCTTATCAACCCAGACTTCTCAAAGTACTTCACTCTATATGATTTTTGTGGCTCATATACAATATCTGGAATACTGGTACAACTAAACAAGGAAGGTTTGAAGAAACCTATTGTATTCTTCAGTAAGATCCTGGAGGACTGTGAGGTAAGATACTCATTCATTAAGAAGCATGTTCTTGTTGTCATAAGAAGTTTGAAGAAATTCTGACATCTAGTTTCAAACAAAAAATCCACTTACTAGTATCACATGCCAGTGTGAAGGATTTCCTACTGAACAAAGATTTAAATGAGAAAAGAGTCAGATGGAGTACCCAGGTAATGGAATATGATATTGATATCAAGGTTACTAAATTGGTTAGAGGCAAAGGCTTGTGTGAGCAGTTGGCTTCAAATCAACATGCAAAGTCAAAGGATGAATATGGGGTTGTTTTAGTGCTCCAAGATGATCAAGAACAACAAGTTGATGATATAAACACATATTTTTGGACTTAAGATAATATCAACCTTATCCAAATATTTCAATACCCCCAGGGTTTGAATAAAGCAAAGAGAAGGTATTTTAGGCTCCAGTCCATTCCTTTTGTTCTTGTTGATGGCATTTTATTCAAGAAGGATGTGAGTGGAGTCCTCTTAAGGTGCATTATAGCAGATCAAACTAATAAAATATTACATGAGTTCTATGATGGGAAATCCAGAGGCCACTTTGCTCCAAGATTCACATCTCTCAGAATCATGAAGGTTGATTACTACTTTCCTAATCTCTTCAGTGATTACTATGCATGGATCAATAAGTACAAGAAATGTGAATTTTTCACATGAGAGGAAATGTTAGTAGCTCTTCCACTACACCCAATCTCAATATGCCAACCATTCATGTAGTGAGGATTTGATTTCCTTTGGGTCATCAATCTAAACTCAAGACAAGGCCATAAGTAGATTCTCACAGCAACTAACTACTTCACCAAGTGGATTGAAGTAGTAGCACTCAAGGAAGCAAATGAGTCGAGCATACTAGATTTATATGAAGGAATCGTAACAAGGTTTAGTGTCCTATATACTATCATATCTGATAATGCTTTAACATTCCTTGGCACTAGAATTTATGATTGGGTGGTAAAGAATGGGATATACTTGATTACTTCATCAAACTATTACCCCCAGGGTTATGGACAAGCCAAGTCTAAAAATAATAATCTCTTGAGAATCATAAGAAGGACATCAGATGAGAACCAGAGAACTTGGTACACCAAGTTGAAATCAACCTTGTGGGATGATAGAATCACAGCCAAGAGATCAACTAACAGCTCTCCCTACAAGCTAGTTTATGGAAAAGAAGCAATACTACCTATATCTCTTGAATTTCCAACATTGAACCTTCTCAAGCAACTGGAGTTATCTGAGTTTGAACTCATGGAGTTGTAGGAGATGAGAAACTAATAAATGCAAAAAATGGAAAAAGATCTAGCCCTAATCAAGAAATGCAAACAATGGAAGCATCCAAGAGGGGGGCTTAGTTCTTAAGTGGGATGCTGACAGGGAAAAATAAGGTAAGTATTGAAAGTTTGATTATATATGGAGTGGACCCTACATGATCTCAGGATGAAACACAAACAATGTTTTCTAGTTGTCAAAACTTGATGGAGAAGAACTACAGATTTCATTCAATGGAATCTATCTTAAACATTTTTACTAAAGTAAAATATCATCTCTGTACATATTAACTTATATTTCTAATTCCTCCAAGTGCTTTAAACACATTTTTTGTTAGTAGAATAGGTTTCCTTTCCCTAAGTTCTTTGAACATGTTTTATTGCTTCTGGATGGTCTCTTTGTACATGTTCATGGAGGTTGTGGAGTTGTTTCAAGAAGAGGTTCAAAGTTTAAGGGAAAATTTTCCATTTCCAAAAAATTTCAAATGTAGAATAACTAAAACTCAGATTTAGAGACAGTTTCAGTTTTCTCATCCTCTTGTCTTTTCAAATCAGTTGCATTTTGAGCTTCTACTGACCCTTATTTAATTAGAAAATCAGTTTCAGGGGAAGCTTAAGGAATTTTAGAACAAGGAAATGTCCATGGGAAGAAAGGTTTTAACAATTCCAAGTGCATTCAAATCAGCATGTGATTCTAAAGCTCAACAATGCATCATTTATCAAGAAATCATTTCTTTAGTTCTTTATACTTGGCATAAATCATTTTTTGGGAAAAATTCAGAGCTTCATTTTCAATCTCAACAAATCATTTTATAGAGGAAAGAGATGAAATTTAAGATTCTAAACAATTTTCCACTCACATAAAACTTTTTTCAGAATATTTTTATGATGTGATTGGTCAATTCAACAGAAACAGATCAACTCTAAGTTCAACAGTGCTTCAAGCAGTTCAAGGGTTGTTCTTCAAGATTCAGATCAATTCATGGTTATCAGGCTAAATCCATACCTAATGGATACTTCAAGACCACTGATCAACTTATCTAGCAAGTATATGTCCCCGTGAGTTGCCAAATTGTTATCCATTTTTACCCCTGGTAAAAACAGACAACTTGGAAAAATTGGACTTAGGAAGCTTCATGGAGCTTTAATGGACGAATCTATATATTTTAGGTAATTTTCATAATTTTTGGGAACTTGTCGTCATTTGATGGAATTCCCCTCTCTATGGGCTTCAAAATTCCACACTTAGCCAAAAAAATGTAAAAAATGATTAAAATTAGGAGGTTGGCGGGTTTACATAGTTGCATTACTTCTCAAAAGTAACTCAAGTAAAGCACCTCAAAAAACATGATCCAATACCTTCTTTGTGGAGATTCAGTATTTCATTACTACTTAAAATAAAGAAGAAAAACAATTGTAAAACCCCACGAAGCTAAGGAAAATGAGTTAGAGTCATGTGGGTTTGCAGTGTTGCTTTAATTCTCAAAGTAATCAAGCAAAGCACTCTAAAAAATGTGAGTAGGGCACTTTTGGAAGCTTGTAGATAAGGAGGAGAGATTTGTGTGGATTTTGTTGGTGTATATGACTAGACTTGTCATCATTCGACATTTTTTCCACCTAGTTGGTTAGACATCTCAATTAGTGAGAATAGGTCATAGTTTGAATAGGACATAAGTTATATAGGTCATAGGGTTGTGTACATGTTTCATGCACAAGAGTTACAAAACTGTAACATCCTCATTTTAAGACTTTAGAAACAAGGGAAAAAAATTTATCTTACATAAATTTATCTTTTCTAAATTAATATAATTTAGAACACACATTCCATTGCCAATCCATCTCATAACAGAAAACCATATGTAGTTGTAAATGACTCGGTGAGATACTGATATCTCATTCCATGACTCAGTATTAAACCGATCTCTCATGTTAACTTAATAATGTGTATACTGTGTATACTTGGTTACTATACCCTTTTAGGGGTACCCAAGTTTTATGTCTAAGAAGCCTATTTGAATATTTTTTTATCGATATTCATCTGAAATCCTGCATCATAGACTAAGTGACATAGGATAACGCAACCAACAACTTGTGACACTTTGGCCAAAGTTTTTAAACATGTTTACATTCCTAGACGACATACTCATCAAAAGGAATATGTCCCACACCACACTTGTTCTGTTATCTAGAATGGTCTTTCCTAACTTCTGTCAATTCAATCTAATTCAAGGTTTCACACTAGACAAGGGCAACAACATGCACTAGTGTGGAAGACTGCTCGTGATGACTAAGGATACATAGACATACTCAATTGAATTATGTCGATTGGGTGTGTCTAGTTACCCTAAGTCAACATGAGTTGACCTCAACACTAAATCATGTTTCTATCTTTGTTAAGGGTGGGACCATGATTAAGTCTTCCACTTATGTCAATCGAGTTAATCGAACTAAGTTGGGTGTTGAGGCATAGCAGGTTGCATCATAGTATCTTCGTAATGACCCCTGTCATTATGAAGGTATTATGCCGCAGTTTCTACGTTCCAACATCCAACTAAGTTTCCTCAATTGAACTAACATACTTAAGATTACAATTTTACTAACCCAATTAATCATTATCTTAAAGATTAATCATAACAACAATTTAAGAGTCAACTAAGGATCATTTAACCTAAAAAGGTTGCAAGGTGTAAATTACACGAGAGGTAGGTATACAGATAAAATCTACTTTCCTAACCATTATGACTACATGCTTATGTTTATCTTAATCTTATCTGTCTATTTCATATGTCGACATGATTGAACTTAATGTTATGAAAGTGAGATCAATAGATCTTTTACTTTAGTTTTGGTTGGTAACAAGCTTATTGAAACTTTACTTTAGACTTCACAATGTTGAATTCTAAATCCTTTTATTATCGAGTTTAAGCATTACTATTTCAATTATAAAAAAATTCTTAAGGAAAAACAAGCCAACCATCCTCATAATTTAATCATAACACCTAACAATATCTTAAATAAATCTCTTTGTTAATTTACAAGGAAAATATCATTTTTCCTTTAACAAGGACTAATTTCCTAATTATGAACATAGATCACATATACTTAAACACTACAAATAATTCATACTCATTTATATAATTCAATCATATTCCCATTTTTACTATTTAAGGATCCACTCAAGAGTATCAACTTAGTTTTTCTCTTTCACTGGAAAATAGATCAACTACTAGAGTAGGTCCTTAAACCAAAAATCCGATATATTATAAGATCTAATAAGTTTCTTAATCCAATATCACTTAAATATCTAACTTCCTCCTTCATGAATGATATTACTAACTAATATATCACAATTTATGTCAATTAAGGTATCACAATAAAGCAGTAATCAAAAATCAACTAGCCATTCATTTATCAAAAGGGGGTGATCCACTCACTGAACTTAAGAATATTTCAGGGATTACAAAATATCATTGGATCAATATAAAACTAGCTTTATTACATCTTTTTTTCCTGACAAAATTACATTTTAAGTAATATCGCTACATAATCATCATAATAAAGAGACAATTTCTTTAGTAAAATAGATGTAACTTTCTATATGTCTTTCTCCTTTCATCTTTTACTAAATCCATCTACAAAATTGTTAGCACGAGTCAATTCATATGAATTGAGCATGATAAGCGCTATAACATTTAAAACATTTTGATTTTATCTAACTGTTTCATAAAAGGAACCCTATTGTTAATGAAACAATTCCAAGATCACAAATAAATATTAAAAGAAATACTTTCCAAAATATAACAAATCAATAAGGAGAGAGGAAGATCCTAGAATCAACAAGAAGTAATATTTAAGTAAGAACTAATTAAATCAAGATAATCAATTCTATCTCAAACACCAATATGAACTCACTGCAACCTACTAGTCATCTAAACAATGATATTAAAGAAGAAAGAAATTCATATTTCCAATCTTAATCTTATCTTCTCAGTCAACTTTCAACTTAAGTTCCTCAACTCAACATTTTTTTTTCAAGAAGAAGTACAAATATATAAACAACTACTTTTCTATAATAAGTATATTGTTTTGTTATTCAAAAGTTAACAACCTAAATAATAACTAAAAGATCAATAAAAAATATAAATACCTTCCATCAAACAATGTTACCTATATTAGGCTCAATGCAGAGTTCAAGAATTATATTGATCAAGAACAAGTCCCAACACTAAAGGTGAAAAAGGTTTAATCAATTAGAAACAAGACCAAGTAACTCAAGGTTCAAGTTCTCAAATGTCTGCATTCATATCCAAATTCAAACTCAAAAGTAGCAATCATGGAAACACCATGCAATCCTCAGACATCAACAACTGTATGTTTATTGTTTTCACAAACCACAAAGAATATCAAGCTATCGTCTTAAATAACACACAATTCAAATCAATCAATCCCAAATCAACAAAAGGAACAGGAGAACTAAAAGTTCAGAACTAGCTCAAGACCTAAATCATTCCCATGGAAAAATCTTACCCTCATATCCATCTATATCAAGGTCGAGGAAACACTATGACCAAACAAAAAAATTCAAGTGCATTAAGATTTTCCCAACAAAAGAAAACTAAACCTCACTTAAGTGGTCAAAATTCCACGCAAGAACAAAATTTATGAAAGAAGAACTCCCAGGTTACCGTGAACCACCCAAAACTTCCAAGAAAGTCATCAACTCAAAGGTTGGAACCAAAATGAGGAGAGTAACAAAACAAATAATGGAGTTTACATTCTCTCAAGAAGAATATCAGGGTTTATTCAAACCTCAGACTCCTTATTAAACATTTATAAGTCAAAAATACAACTTAAAACACTCCATAATTTTGTTACCTGTTCCCAAGTTAACCCATGAGGGTTGTCATTCCAATTTATTCAACTATGAAAAATAAGCACATACAAATCTTTACAATAGTTGGTCCAACCAAGGAGCGCAAATACAACCAATAAAGATGACACATAAAACGTAACAGTTTTCCCCCAAAGACAATTGTACTTCCAGTGCTAGACATGCTTCAAATACCAAACAAGATCAAAAAAAATCTTAGGTATAACAACAACATAGCCTAAAATGGGTAATAATAAACAATTCAGTTTGAAAATAATAGAAATCCAAAAGTATACATAGGTATACCTTCCTATTCATTCTCCCACGAAAGATACAGTTTCCCACAGACAAATTCTATAAAAGAAAAAAATATTTTCTACAGTTCCCATTTCATGGAGAGGATACATATATTCAAAACCCAGAATAGCACAGTTGAATGATTCCAGAAGTAAAATTACATACATGATATCTTCGACCATTATTATTGGTTTCCAACAACTGTCAACAAGAACCCGTCCCAAAATGAGGAATACAAGTATTCTCCTAAAACACGAGCATATATCTTAAATTGCCATGATGAAGTATCCTATACAATTATTCTTCAACCATAATAATAAGGAGAGTATTCTATGTGAGAATCTACATATTCCAACCAAAACCAGGTTGTTATTAAGGTATACACAATACCCAAACAAGGTATCCCTCCAACATAGATATAATCACAACCACACATCAATGCCAAGAAATTTTATAAGAAAATAAGTTAACACAACTGTAAATCAATCAATACAACCCAAATTCCATATTCCACACAACAAACATGAAATCATATTGAATCCAAAAGAATAAATTCAAAACACCATTGAAGCAAGGAGAAGAAATACAAAACAAAAACAAAAAAGTTCCCAAAAAGAGAAAAGTTATTTTAATGAAAACATTTAAATAAAATTAGAATACTTAAAGAGATAGGGCCTATCATGCTCGATAGATCTCATGTCTTCTATTTCTTGTTGCAAATCTTCAAGCAGAGCCTCGATAGCAATTTTTCCACAAAAACGCCAACAACTAGCTCTGAAACTTTCTTTTCCTTTTATTATAACTTCCTAGCCTTATTTTCATTACCATCACTGCCATGTAAGGTGAATAAGCATGCACAAATTCAAACTAGAGGTTTAAAAATGAAAACCACATGTAGAGCTAAAAATCTCACAAAAACCAAATGAACAATGAAAACCAAAAAACCATATTTTCTTCCAACTTCCCCTACTTCCTAGGCAGTTTTTCACAATTTCCAAGATCAATTAATGCAAACAGGACTGACATATTCCTTCCTTCTTTCCCTCCTCCACCAACTCATGTTTGGCTATTACCAAGTTTAAAATCCCACGCAAATAATACTTTATCAGAGGTGCTAGCTCAGCCTCCACTAACCTTTCATGCACTCACCAAAATTGGCTACAACAAAGAGTTTAAAGCCCCATTTAATCCTCTTAAATTCTTAGAGATTGGTGTCATTGACATCCCTTTAGGTTAGTCCAAATCTTAGGTTAGGTTCATAACATTAGATTAGAAGCCAACTTAGGTCCTTAGGTTAACGTTTATTAGTTTAGTTTTAATTTATCCCAGTTACATGTCTTAGGATCCCCTTCCTCTAATAAACAATCCTGATTAATACAAGAACATAGTCACTTAGGATAAGCTTACAACTTAGGAACATATATTCAATTAGGTTCCCTTAATAATTGTTAAAATTATCACTTCAACATTACTGAATGGAGAACCAATATGACGTTATTGGATCGCTTGCGAAGGGTGCGAGCAGAAAAAGTCACCTGAGATCTCGTGGCAATCCTATGTTCAAAAATATAACATTCTTCCCATCTTGGTCAAGATGACCTCAACGTCATGAAATTGAAAGCATGCCTTGGATCACTGAAATTGATCCAAGGTATAGCTATCCTACATCAGATATCATGAATACTGAAACACAAGTTCAAGTGCAATAAAGACTATGAACACGTTTAAGTTGAATCAATTTCTTCTATCCACATGCAGTGAATTATTCAACATAAGAAGGAATGAAATACTTCATTTTAAATTCAAAATAGACATGACAGAATTGTGTCTATTTCTATACGATAACATATTATCTACAAAAAACATGATTACTTAGTTCACAAGAGTACGCCATCTTCAAATAAGAATCATATATCAACGTTTACAATTTCGAGTACAAAATTAATCATAGATATCAACCATGTTAGAGGAATTACATACCTTCCTCCTAAAAAGCATCATCATCCTAATGATTAACTTAGCCAATATTTTAACAAGAAAAATAATCATAATTATAGTTCTTTTATCCTCAAGTTCTCAAACAGAAACCAGATTTGAGAAATTCAAGTTTTCATAATTTATTGCAGCATTAATATAGTTGTTCCAGTACTAATAAAATATAGTACCTACCCAAAACTAGCAGAATTAAAGATAGATTTAAAAAAAAGTCTTTAATTGTTTCCAATCATCAAAACTAATTCTGTTCAAATAAATGAGGAAATTTAGTTTTCATGTCCTCAAGGTTTTTCCATGTTGCACTTTCTTCATTAAACTAGTCCCACTGAACCTTGCATTGACTAATTTCATGATTTCACAAGTGCAACTGGTGAGTTTCCAACACTCTTATAGGTTCAACCATTATTATTCCTGGGTCTTGGACCTGCAAGGAATCCCAATTTAACATATGTGATAAATCTGAAACGTATTTCTCAAGAAAAGAAATATGGAAAACATCATGCATTTGCGACAAAGTGGGAGGTAATGTTAAATGAAAAGCTATATGATTGATCACTTCAACAATCTCGAAAGGTCCCACAAATCGATGTGATAGTTTGTCTACCTTACTAAAGGTTATAGAGATATTTTTAGGCTTAACACATAAAAAGACCTTTTCACCAAGTTTAAATTTCTTATCGATCCTTTTCAGATCTACATAAATTTTTTGCCTATCTGTGGCTTATTTTAATCATTCACGAATCATTTTAACTTGATGTTCCAATTCAGTAAGGATTTCAGGTCCAATTACTTCTCTGTCTTCAATGCTTTCCAAACTAACTGGAGTTCTACATTTCCTTCGGTACAATGCTTCGAAAAGTTCCATTTTCAAATAGGCATGATATGTATTATTGTAATCAAATTCAACTAGAGGAAGGTATTCTTCCCATTTTTACTATTGATCCATGCAGTACATTTGTAACATATTCTAAAAAACCTGATTAACTCTCTCAATTTGAACATTTGTTTCCAGATGGTATGCGGAACTAAAATTCAATTTTGTTCCTCAGGTTATATTTAGCATTAGCAAAAAATGAGATGTCATTATAGGGTCCTTATCAAATATAATCAATTTAGGTACTTCATCTAATCTAAAAATTTTCATGCACATATATTTTCACTAATACAGGTGAATCATCCTTAAGATTACCAACAATAAAATGTACTACTTTTGTTAGTTTATCAACAATAACTAAAATAACATCATGTTTATTTCTTGAAATAAGAAGCCCTTGAACAAAATCCATGTTAATTACTTGTCACTTATATTGCGGTATGCTATGGGGATATAATAAACTAGTTGGGTGCATATGCTCAACCTTGACACACTGACATTCCAAGCAGTGTGAAACAAAATCACTTATGTTTTTCTTTATCCCTTTCCAAAATTCCTTCGTTATCGAAGTTAAAACCTTTATATCTTACATCATTTTAATTTGTAACAATTGTTGTTTCTACCTGCTAAAAGTAAAAATTAGATTCCATGATACTTTTTACTCATCCTTAAACTGAGTTCTCAAATTTAGAAGTGCAAAAATATGTTTCCTATGATTTAGTGCATCTACCACTTAGTTTTCTTTTCCTTTAATGTAACTTTGTCAAAATCATATTTTGATAAAAAAAATCTAACCATCTTCGTTGTATTGCATTCAGATTTGGCTGAGTGAAAATATACTTCAGCCTAAGATGATCAGTCTTTAATTCAAAAGGTCTTCCTAAAAGATAATGTCTTTATACTTGAAGTGCATGAACTATGGCAGCAAGCTCTAGGTTATGGGGAGCATAATTCAACTCATGTAACTTGATTTTTCTTCTCTTGTATGATATAACATGATCATTTTGTAACAAAATACCTCTGAGTCCTTCATTGGAAGCACCCGTAACTACTGTAAAGTTTCCATTTGGATCTGGCATAGCCAAAATAGGTAGAGATGTTAACTGATCCTTTAAATTTTTAAATTTTGATTCACATTTATCACTCCACACAAATGACGTCTAATGAAACTCCAAATGTGTTCCATATTGAAGAACTAGACAAACATGAAGGCCCCAGAGTGATAGCTTAGAACATGAAAGGATTGGATTGGGATGAAGATCGAAGTGATGCTTAGATACTACAAATAACTCTTGTTAGATCCCATTGAAGTTTGATATGTATGATGTTGAAGCTGAGTATGCCCCCAAGTAAATTTATATTTCGAAAGGGTAAATTATTGCTTTTCGTGAGCATAAAAATACACCATGGGAAAGAGAAGTGATTAATGAAATATGATCTGGAACAATCATGAGGATCTTCGTCAAATGGAAAAATCATTGAACTCTCTTATCTAGTTTCTTAGTTTGTCAAACATTATTTAAATTCTTTTCTTTTGTCATTTTTACACTATTTTTATTTTTGGAACAATTTTATATTGTTTTTGTATTTTTGAAACATAATTGAATGTTTTTTATTTTTAACTCAGTAAAAGGGGTTGTGTAGTCTGAACTCATGTTAAAACATTTGTAAGCATTTCATTCCATTGGGGAAAATGTAGATGATGTAATGATAGGATGTCTCACTCTGCTCATGACTCCACACAACCAGGAATATGTGATGGTTCATCACCAAGAGACATTAAGGATGTGAGAACGAGGTGAATAGTGATATGAAAATGAAGATGAAAGATGTTAAGACATAACCTGAAACAATTATCCATGTGAGAAAAATTTAATGCATCTCAAGTCAATATTATATGATTGATTCCAAGATTATTCCAATGTATAGGTTTTGACTTGTATTAGATCCATTCATGGCCTACTAATTGGAAAATTTTGGTTGAAGGAATTTTTGTCTCTCTTAACATGAGCTACTAAATTAATTCTTGGTATTTTTTTGATTAAGCATTTTTTATTCATATTTGATAAAGGATTTATTGGTTAATTTTTTTTTTGAATTACCCCCTACATGTTTCCCCATTCCACCAGTAAGAGACAAGGGCTTTACACCAAAGAAAAATGTAGATTAGTAAGGAAACCTACCTCCATTCCCATCCTCATACTACTAGTAAGAAGTATGGGCTCATCACTAAAGACTATGAGGAACAAAATGTGTAATGATTGATTTATATTTTTTTGTATTTTATGATTGATTTTTTCATTATTTGTTGATATTTTGCTTGTTGGGAAGGAATATTCTGCCCCCAAGTCTCAGCCACATGTGACTAGTAGGAGATAAGGGTTAAAAAATATAGAATGGGATGGAAGATAAAAAAGATCCATGTAAATAAGTTTGAGTGTTCTGTTAAAGAGATATCTTGATTTGAGAGGATTTTCCATCAGCAAGCTCTGAGAAAAAACCATAGGTAACAAGATCTGAAATAGTATAAACCATAACATGGATGAGACACACAATTCCTAATAGGAGAAAAATTAACCTATGTCGTGATAGGTGAAGAATGAAAAGCTATAATAATGGTATGATTAAGATATCTTCCAATAAATGAAATAATTAAAATTTAATGAATTATGATTTAATCATGCAAGCATCCTTCCTAGTGTGGAGAGAACCCATGTAATAAGATGTTTTTGCTTCTAGGTTTTGGATGTTCAAATAGTGTGTTAAGGAAAGGTTTGAGATGAAGTTTTATTCTCTTTGTATGCTTTTTGATTTTTTTAAAATTTGGTGGATGAAGGTTTGCAATGGACTCATCAGGAGATAGGTCCATGTTTATGAAAATTGAATGGTCCCATTTTGCAAGAATTGGGAGGATGAGATCCAAGTCAAAGGAGATAATCAAACAATTCAATGAGTTATGATTTACCAGACTTGGATAAATGAGATCCAAGTCAAAAGAGTGAATAAAAGATTCAATGAGTCATGATATATGAGAGTTAGGAAAATAAGGGCCAAGTCAATTGAGAGAATCAAATGATTCAATGAGTCCTGAGTTACAAAACTTGGATGGACAAGGGCCAAGTCGAAGGAGAGAATAAAATGATTCAATGAGTCTTGAGTTATGAGACTTGGGGGAAAAAGGGCCAAGTCAAAGGAGTAGATAAAAATATTTTTGATGAATAACCGATTGAAGTAGTCCTTATTTATGATACTTAGGTGGATGAATTCTAAGTCAAAGGAGATAATCCTAAGATTCGAGGAGTCCTAGGTTATGAAACTTGGGTGGATGGGATCCAATCTAAAGGATGTGTGATTCGATAGATAGTCGATAAGATCAAAATACCCATTTGATGTTAGAAAAGGATTGTTGATGTGGGGAATATGTTGAGATTCATATTCACCTGTGAGAAAAATAGTGCAAGGAAATAAGAATTGACCTCTAGATGCGCACACGAGGCTCCTTATAGGCCGTAGAGATAAAATATTCAATGATGATCCTTAGAGGAAATGGATTGATGGTTTTGACGATATATTTGTGATTATAGATTGAAAAGGTTGTATAAGGATATTCCTGGGTACACACAACTCATGGAGTGTACGCATGTAGATTTCTTGAGATGAAAGGGTCATCATTGATGAGATTCCTGCAAGAGTGATTGTTTGAGGGATTACGGACATGGGAGGTTGCATTGTCACAAGTGTCAAAACTTGTTGTGGTTGTGCTTCTACAAGAAGACTAGAGATATTAGGCATAGGAGGTGAATGTGAAAGAATAGAATCAATCTCAATGGTGCTTGATGATGGACCCTATTTGGTAGAGTATTCAATTATATCAACGGTTGAAAGGGAGTCTTGAGGAAAATTGAAGCTCTCATTTTATGTTTGAAGGTTTTCGTAAAAAACAGGTTCAATGTTTGTTTGAACTGTAGGAAGATATGTTGGAGAATAAATTGATTGGTTTTTGAGTTAGAGATACTCGACTTTTTTCATCATCACCTCGTGGAGTTTCAGCAAATACAGGAGGTTAGACAACATGTAAATCATCATTATAAGTTATGGAAGTTGACGTGTCTTTGGTTGCAATAGATTTTTCATTGAGATCTATATATATCTCTCCATTATCAATTAAGTCTTGGATGTAATTCTTAAATCACACATATATCTAAAGAGTGGCCATCAATGTAATGGAATTTGCAGTGTGTATGAGGTTTATACCAATAAGGCTTAGGTCCTCCTCCAACCCAAGGTCTTGTAAGTGGATATTTTATCATCCTATCCTCTTTTAGTTGTAGAAAGACACCAGAGAGACTTTCTCCAAGGGGTGTAAACTATCGTTTAACTTTGCACGGAGTGGTGTCTTTGCTAGGTTGTATGATTAGATTTTTTAATTTATTGTGCATGCATTTTGTTCATGTTTCAATTATTTATGACATCATCATTGATGACATTACGGTTACAGTTGAAGTTACAAGATTTATTGTGATGAGTGATAGGGTTGTTCTTATAATGGTAATGATTGTTCCCGTTGTCTTTAGAATGAGGCATGATCAAACCTTTAGAAATAATAGATTTTTCCATTTGAGTAAATATGATGTCGGAGTCAGGGTTGAAAGATAAATTTGTGATGAACTTATTTGAGACGTCCGCGAAGGTGGTGATAAATCCCTTTGGAAGGTGTAAGAACCAGTCTAAAGCTTATCCTACTAGACTTCTAGTAAAAATTCATAAGAGAGATATCGTTATATGTCACTTTGTGACATGTAATGAATTTTTTTTATATAATTTATAGGATTGGTTTTTCCCTTGTATTTTTCGAATTTGGGCATCTCGAATGATTTTGGAAAGGGTGTGTGTAAAATTTCCATACCGAAAGGATAGGGAATAATTCATCAAAGTTGAATTGGTTGCATTATTTTTGCATACCCGATATAGTTTCCTTCATCACTTTCCATTCCTGAGAAAATGATGAATTGTGTGAATCCACAATTGTAATGAAAAATGGGGGAGAGAAGAAAGGTGTGATGAAAAACTCAACCCTTATCAAAGTGAATGCTAAGATGGAAGAGGAGAAAAGGGTTTGAAAGTTCGACCCTTAGCAAAGTGAATGCTAAGATGGAAGAGGTGAAAAGGGGTTAAAAGCTTGACCCTTAGCATAGTGAATGCTAAGATGGAAGAGGAGAAAAGGTTGAAATCTTGACCCTTAGAAAATTGAATGCTAAGATGGAAGAGAGATTGAAAATATTTCATTTTTTTGATTCTTAACAATGTGAATGTTAAGATGGGCGAAGGATTTGAAAATATTGTCAAATTTGACCCTTAATAACTTGAATGTCAAGATGGAAAAAGAGAAGAAGATTTGAAAGTGAAATTCTAATTATGGGACTCTTAGAAAAATAAATTCTAAGATGGGAGAGTTATTATATGAGATAAGTGATATGCTCAAAATTTTGATAAAGTGAATGTACAAAAGAGATGATACTTTGACAAGGTTAGTTTTTTCAACTTTTAAAATGGATTTTTTAAAAGAGAAGAGACTTAACAAGATGATGTGATCAAATATTAACAAAAGGAGTGTTAAAAGAGACAAAAATGTTGGAAATGTTAACTCTTAACAAGGCGAGTTTAAGAGAGATGATAGGGGAAGACTTCACAACACTTTAAAAAATGAGTATTGCTAAGGTAGAAGATGGATTGAAATGTTAGCTAGGGGACTCTTAACAAAATGAATGTTAAGATTGAGATGAAAAGGTTTGAAAAGTTCCTTGACTCTGTATAAAGTGAATGTAAAGAGGGAATAGGTGAAAGGAGTTGGCTTTCTCAACTTGTGACCAAATGAGTGTTATAAGAAAAGACTTAGAGACATGATCAAATATTCTCAATTCTTTAATAAGAGGATTGTTAAAAGAAGAGACTTGAAAACACGATGAGGGTGCTCGACTCTTAACAAGATGAGTGTTAAGAGATGAGACTAAAAATATAGCAATATTTTTCAACTCTTAAAAATATGTGTGCTAAGAGAGTAGAATAAGTAATGGAAGGATAACACTCAAATAATAACAATATGAATGTCATAATATAAAGAGGAAAAATGATGATGAAAATATCGAATCTCCACAAAGTGAATGTGAGAGATTAGGGGAGAGTGATTAGTTAACTGTCTTGAATTAAAGCAAGGTGAATTATTTAAAATAGAAGTGTGAAGAGATATGGAGTTGTCAACAAAGTGAATGTGCAATGTGACAAAATGCTTGAAGCTCAACAATGTAATGTTAAACTTAATACTTAGAAAGACGATAGATCAAGGTGATCACAAAGGTGCTTGACCATAATAACTAAAGTATCACAATGTTAAGACGTGATGAAAAAGATGAAATTTCTTAAGTTTGGATATGGATGTCCACAACTCAAGACTTAGACACGTTTGTAAAGAGATGAAAATGAGACAAAAGTGGATCAAAATAGGGCATATTTGGAGATGTGAAAGTGAGAACACAAGATATGAGTGTGAGACATGACTCACTGAAATAAAAAGAGAGAAAAAATAATGTGAAAACAAACTTTTTATTTACAGATGTTTTGGCCTCTACCTTAGATTAGATTGGACAGTGTGTGGCTTCCTAGGTTGTTCTCTCAACTAGGTATTAATAGTATACCCGAGCGTGCATGGTATTGTTGCTAGTTGTTGGATTTACTTTACCCCCTTTGAAACAATGAGAAAATATATTGCTCAAATGAATCGCACTAGAATCTCCACTAAGGATATCTGTGACTCTAATATCACAAGGTGTACTAGTCAGTTGGGATGGGGGTACCCGTTTTGTCAGCTAGTTCCCTCAATGTGCTGACTACTTTAGGGTTCCAGTGGTACTCAAATGTTTTTTATGGTTTATGCTAAAGCACTTCCGACAATTATAGTAGTTGGGAAATAGCCTTGTCAACCGAACCTATAAATACAATGTGAATTGTTCATTTTATCTTGATTAAAGAAGTTCCCATTACACAAAGAGTTAGTAGTTTGCATAGCACGTCGAAGAAACTTGTAGTTAATAGTTTACAAGTGACCTCTTATAGAGCAGCTCTTACAAACAAGGGTTCGAACATTTTATTGAGGTAGATAAGACAAGACAAAAGAAGTGAACCCACGTTTATGGTTTCCAAGATTGCTTATAAAGTGCAATGAAAGAGCATATGCATGAGCTAGCTATGATTAAGAGAGAGAAAAAATTAGTTTCCCAAAAGCATATGAGAAATGATCATGTTTCTGATTTCCAAGATATCTTAGAAAATTCAAGGAAAGAGCATATGTGTGGTCGTTTCATGATTTAACCTCACTAAAATAAAAAATGACAACAAAAAAATTAGCAAAATCAGTCACAAAATATTATTTAATATTTCAGAACAATTAAGCGTTTGACAAAAACACCCAAAATATGATAAAAAATAAACAAGAATTCCTAATAACCCTGTAAAAATGAGTTTCACAATTAGTCTACTTCAAGAAAATTGAAGAAAATAATGCAAAAGGGGGCCTAATTTTGTGGAAAAAGGCTTAATGCAAGTAACTAAGCTAAGTAAGTGATTAAAATAAACTAAATAAATTCTAAAGATAACTAATTAACTTAATTAAAGAGACTAATTAACCAAGATTATGTTGAGTTAAACTCATTAAATTAAACTAAAGAACATAAACTAAATTACCCTAAGTTAAAAAAATTGACCTAAAATGTAAAATAGAAAAAAAATAGAAAACATATGACCTAAACAAACAAAGCATGACCTAAGGTTTTTAGGTTAATGCAATATTTCATTCTTTGTTTGTTTGGTTGACTTTATTTGTTTTTTATGTTGTTTTTTTTTTTTGCATTATCTAGTTGTGTAAGTTTGAGGATGGTGTGCATGGGTTTGGATCTTGGCATGGAGCTCAGGCTGGAAGTGTTGTGTGGGGCACGACAGTGCTGCAGTGGTGGTTAGGTGGAACATCGTGGGAATTGGGTCATATGTTGGTGACATGGGCAGTTGAGTAGCTAAATATCTTGGGAAGGATATGGGGAGGGAAGGGGAGTGAGGCTATCAGCCGAGTCATGACCGAGTTGAACTGTGAGGGGGGAGTCCAAGGTTGTAAACTGGTAGGTGGTCGGGATGTCAGGTTCGAGGATGAGGTGGTCTTGTGTATTGCCCACACTTTTTATAGCTCAGTAGCTTGTTGTTTCTTTGCTCAGAGACATGTTTTGAATTAATTTTGTTTTATCGTGGACATTATATTGGAGATTTGATCTTATTCAACATTGTGGACATTCAGGCGTATAGCGTCAATTTAGCTTTATTTCTATGTTGTCACATTTTCTTATGATGTCATGGATACTAATGGATATGATGCTATGTTTGGAACATAATTATTTTGATGGATAATTGTTGCATGTGGAATTCCATGGTTATATGTCACTTTATCATCTTGTCTAACTTTTGGAATATTTAGTATGATTGTGCACGTTGTCGTATTTTGATTTTAGTAGGATGTTATGCTAGTTTAGAACTTATTGATATCTTATTGTGTCATTGTTTTATATTTTATCAGACAGGTACGGTTAATGTGTGCAATGAGTGTGAAGGTGACAGGTTTACAGGAGAACATGGGAATTCAGGCCAACTACACAATCTTGCACGAGCAACCCATAGGCTGAGTCCTAGCCATGTTCATTGTGTGAAGCCTTAGTGTAGGAGATTATTATTTTGGGCACCATGAGTGACCCCAATTTTTGTAATGTATTGTGCTTTGAATTATTAATTTTGTTTAGGGTTTCTAGTGGAGTTGTAAACTTGTTTTGGGAGATAATAATCCCACTTTCATTAAATTTTTGATTTTGTTTAATGATTCACTTAATCACAAGGGTTTAGGGTCACATGTGAGACACTTGGGCAGTCCCCACACCCTCTACCCTTGGGCCAAAAATGCAAAACCCGAAATTAGGTTATTTTGGGCATTTTTGGGGACCCCTTTGTAGCTTGGGAGTTCCCCTAACATAAAAATGAGCCCTTGGACCCTACCTAATGGGTAGGGGGGCTTATTTTCAAGGCTAAAGGGAGTTTTCCCTCCCTTTTTACCTCTTGATTGGTCACATCCATGTAAGGGGTGTGGATTGGAGTGCTTATTAAAAGTTTCACTTATTTTGTCTTGCTAACATTTAGGGGAATTTGGGAGAAGAGGAAAAAAAAGACAATTTTACCCTTTCTCTCTTTTGTTTTGGCATACTTGACCTTGTAGAAGGAGAGGGGTGACACATGTCACCCTTGCATTTGTGAGGATGCTTGCTTCTCCTCTTCAAATTCCCATTCATGGGAAAAGAGAGGGACTTTTTTTTGGAACTACTTGCTTGGATGCTTGGGTGATTTGGAGCTTGTGAGTTGCTTGAGTCAAGAGTGGAGAAACCTTGAATTTGGAAAGCTTTTTAGAGAGCTTTCCTTGAGGTAGGATCTTATGTCTTATTATTGTGTTGCTTTCTTTTTAGTAGTTAGATTGGTTGCTTGAAATTGTTATTTTTTTATATATAGATTTTGGTTGCTTGCTTGTTTTAGTCCCTCCATCATATGGCATGATGGAGTTTTGGAGTGTGGGGAAAGAGAGAGGGAATTTTCCCTCTCAATCCTCAAGGCTCGATGGAAAAGCATTGTAGGGTCCTAGTGTTTCCCCTCAATGGTTGAGGTGGGGAAGTGGATTCATTTGGCTTGAATCTCCTTCCCCATTCTTGCTAAGGAAACTCCTTTGAGGTTTAAAATCCTTACAAGAAGGACTTGGAGAAAGGGTGGAGGAATAAGAAGGATTTTGATGGAATTTAGGAGAAATAAGGAGGGTAGGGAGTTTTTTGCTTTGTGAAATAATTTTGGAATATAATTTTTGGAGAACTTTCTCCTCTCTTCCCCACTTTTGAGGAAGAACATGGGTTCTCCTCCTTGTAAATTTTAGAGTCTTGTTTGTATGTGTCCTATTTTTGTGTGCTTGTATCATTGTTGGTTTACCATCCATCTTGTGCAAGTTTTGGTTAGTTGTCCTCTTCCCATGGGCTTGGGGGAGGCTAGCATGCATCCCAACCTTGGGAAAGGCATGTCATGATGCCTATGGTTGGGTGGTAAACAAGCTCTTTTCTCCTTGCATGGATTTCATGAAGACATGGAGGTTGGCTCTCAAGTTGGGAATTGGTGGCATCTTGGGCTCTCATTGTTCTTATCCTTCCTTGTGATACTTTCATGCATTATAACCCTATTTCGAATGTAGTTATGTAAGAAGTTACATCTCCTTGTAAATCCTCCATTTGTACATTTTGTATCACTTGGAATACTTGTCTTAGAAATTTTTGATTAGTTGCCACTTGGGATATAACATCCATATAGCCCAAGCTTCTAGAGGTGAAGTATTGAAGTAAATAATCTATCTACTTGAATCTTGATGTAACTCTTGTATTTATATTTACAAAATAAACATAGTTTGTTGAAGGTTTTGTTTGCCTTACCCCTTTCTTTCCTTGCAAACATTGATAGTATTATGTCAAGAGAAGAAATCTGTTAATTTGTTGCACTTTCTTGATTTTGTGAAAACTTAAGGAAAGATGTTATTTAGAAATCTAATTATTTTATTTTAGCTATGGAATCATGTGACTGTTATTAAACGAAAACACTCTCCTTCTTGCAATATATATCCTTTATTTGTAAATGTTGATAATGTTAACACATAAACTGAAAGTTGAAATTTTAGTTTTCATTTCCGTGAGGAGTTGGATATTTTGCTCTTATTAAACAATTTGTATTATGTAATACAAAAAAAATAAAATTAAAATCAGCATGTAACTAATGAGGTTCATTGTTTTAGATAACAACTACATTTTAGTTAAAAAGCAAATGATACTTAAAGTGTTATGTCATTTTAAAACTCTATTTTGCATATTCAAAAGTGTGAAGTAAGAAATACACAATGTACAATTTTATACCTAGTTTCTTTTAAAATTATAACATTATATATATTATATCTTGTGTTAATATATATATATATATATATATATATAAACAATATTTTATACACGATAAAATGTATATATATATATATATATATATAATATTAAAAGGGGTAAAAAAAACAGTTTTTTTAATTTAATAAAAAATAAATAAAAATAAAAACTTAAAAAAAAAGAGTTTGGTGGGGGGTTCGGCCCCCCACCCCTGCACAGTTCCACCGCCCCTACGGCTTTGTCCCACCACCCCATCCCCCCCACACTATTCCGCTGCCCCTAGCGGTTCTATCCCGCCACCCCACCCCTTGCCGACCTCCACGCCACCTCTGCACCTCCCTCCACGCACCCGACTCCCCAACCCGCGCCCCTTACCCTGCGCCTCCCTGCACACGGTTTCTCCTTAAAAAAAACGCAGCCCCTTCATTATAAACCCTAGTCACGTATATCCTCACACGGCTGCCCTATCTCTATCCCCCCCCCCCCCCCCCCCCACCCCCCCTCCACGATATCCATATATGCCTCTCCCTCTCATAAAAACACATGTCCCCCTACTTATGTATGTATAACCCTAGCCGCCCCTATATATATGTATATGATATATATATACATACAGATGTATATTGTTTTAGATTGATATATACTTATTTGTATATATAAATATAAAACAATTAGACATGGTAATTCTCATTCTTGGAGATCTCCATGAATCTAAATATTCAAGCTTCCTTCCCACCTACACCTTCAAGAGCTACAAAGCAAACATAAGATGAGAAGAGAATAATAAAGAGAAAGAGAAGAAAAGGGTTACATGGTGAAGTTAGGGCAAACTTTAGGGTGACTCCAAGGAGATCTAGGGACCAAGATTAATTTGATCCTATGGGTTCAAATGAAATCCTACTCATTTTTGAGTCATGAGTAATATTTTGTGGATTAAACCTTTTGAATGGGGAATTTTTTTTTAATAAAGAATGGGTAGATGGACTTATCTCTTGTAGGTTGTTTTGTCAATATTATATATGTTTTCTTTAAAATGTAAGTGAACATTATTAAAGATGGGTTTAGAATAGGAATCAAATGTAATTAGGGTAAATTACAATAGTCTTAGCAATTAGTGGTTATCGAGAATTGTACCATTAAGAGATGGAAAATTACTTAATGAAAATGTTCACCTCAAAAACAATAGTTCGCACTTAAATTTTTTTTTTTTGCCCCCAAATTTTAGAAATTTCTGGTTTGGTTCATTGTCCCATGAATGGGCATGACATTTAGTATCAGAGTGAGGTTTGCACTCGCGGACCCTGGGTAACTAATTAAATTAGTTAATGGTAATTTTAACAACACTAAAATAAATAAATGAAAAAAAATAAAAATAAAAAAAGAAAATAATTAGTTAAAAATCATCCGCAACCATTAAATTTTTGATTAATAACTTCTTCACTCACCGCGTGCACAGGATGGCACCTAAGCGAGGATGATCAGCTAGAGGTTTGAGGTGTGGTATACCTACACGGGAGCATTCGGCACCCGAATTTGGGCGTTGGATATTAGAGGCCTTATACCCGTTGATAGGCGTTGTGGAGCAACGTCTACCACCACCACAGGAGGTGAGAGTGGAGACACCATTTGGTAGATGAGGAGCCGATAGGTGAGGACGTGTATTCAAAGCCATCAGAGCACGATACACCAAGGCGGGAGAGGTCATGTATCCCTTCTGTTCATCACGAGAGGGTAGCCTCGTTCCGTTGTAGCCGCTCACACAACCTCGAGGGACCATTCGAGGATAGGTGACCCCCTTCGCCTATTGGACTACAGTGCCAGGATCAAGATACAGGTAGTGTGATCAGGGATATTCTTCACTTGTAGCTGCCCACTTACACTAGCTCTACAGATGGCTTTGGGGTTGAGTCATGGCTCCTTAGTTTGGATAATTACTTTGGCTTGCACTCTTACGAGAGCAACGTAAAGGTGAGGTTTCCCATACACCTCCTTTAAGACGCAACATGTGTTTGGTGGAGGAATGAGGAGCGGAAGCTCCATTTGAATCAAGAGTCAGTGATCTGGGAGATGTTCAAGGAGTGATTCAGGGCTCGCTATATGTCAGAGAACTTCGTGCAAAAGAGGATAGATGAGTTTCATGACTTACGACAGGGATCTGGCATAGTAATGCACAGTATGAGAGTAGGTTCTTGGATTTTCTGCAGTATGTGGACTACCTACAAGATGATAAATTACAGGTTAATAGGTTTAGTCGAGGGCTTAATGTAGATATAGCAAGATCAGTTAGGATGCTATCTCCTCCCACACTTGAGAAGGCCGTTGAGAAGGCCTACTTAGTTGGGGAGAACAGGACCAAGGCATAGGAGCACCATGATAGAAATAAGAGCAACTTTCAGGAGAGGATACATGCCTTTCAGAGTCATGAGGTCACGAGGTATTACACCACCCCCTAGAGTAGGATTTTAGCCTCCTGCCAGCAGCCACGAGGGCTCCACCACACCCACAGCGACAAACACAGCAGCAGGGCCACTTGCAGTAGGGGATAGACAGACACAGGGATTTTAGAGAGGTGGTTCTAGAGGTGGTTTTGGTGGAGCCAGGGATAGGAGGCAGGGCACTCAGTAGGCACAACCAGCTTGCACACAACAGTCTGCTAGGGTTGGACCGGTAGGGTCAATACACCAGAGTACAGGAGGGACACCATCTCAGAGGGGTACAGTAGGATGTTTCATTTTTGGATCTCCTAATCACTATGTGTGCATGTGCCCGCACAAACCCAATACCATGGATGTACAGAGAGATGCTAGATCCGATTAGATGGTGGGTGATGTAGGACGTGCGCCCATCGTGTATATGTAGCGGTTGACAACCGCCAGGCTAAGAATCAGGCCACAGTCATTGAGACAATAGGTACTATCAGGGGTATTTCTTTCTTAGTACTTTTTGATTCAGGTGCTTCAGCTTCCTTTATATCACCTTCTATAGTGGACCAATGTGCGCTAGTGGTGGATAGGCAACTAGATAGTTGGCAGGTTCAGCTGGCCTCTGGGGCCAAACTCGCAGTGGAATCGTATGTGGAGAGTTTGCATACTGGATTTAGGAGCCTTCTCCACTACTCTTGACCTCTGAGTTATCCCTCTAGTTTCCTATCAGGTAGTTTTGGGTATGGATTGGCTCGAAACTCATCGAGCTAAGGTGGATTATAGAAATAAGGTCATTGAGTGTCAGGATGATCTTGGGAGTGTAGTTTTTATATCAAGGATGTATAGGCCTATCTCCTTGCGCATGATATCGGCTAAGTAACCTCAAGTGGAGCATGTGTAAGGGGTGTCAGTTAGTTTTCTATCACCATCAATGAGCAATTTGAGACCATTCTAGAGACATTCACCCTTAGATGATCATGCAATTTTGAGGGAGTATACAGATGTGTTTCCAGGTGAGCTTCTAGGGTTACCACCCCGTAGAGAGGTGGATTTCACCATTGATTTAGTACCTAGATCAGCACAAGTTTCTAGGGCACCTTATTAGATGAAGACCCCAGAGCTTCATGAGCTCAAGATTTAGTTAGAGGAGTTATTGGATAAGGGTCTCATTCACCCTAGTGTATCTCCTTGGGGAGTACTAGTCATATTTGTGAAGAAGAAGGATGGTTCTCTCAGGCTTTGTGTAGACTTCTGACATCTCAATAAGGTCATAATAAAGAACCGTTATCCGCTCCCTAGGATTGATGACTTGTTTGATCAGATGCGGGGAGCGAGAGTGTTCTCCAAAATCGATCTCAAGTCAGGATATCATCAGTTGCGCATATCAGATGCAGACATTCATAAGACAGCTGTTTCATACACGTTATGGGCATTATGAGTTCACAGTGGTCCCATTTGGTTTGACCAATGCCCCAGCTGTCTTCATGAGCCTCATGAATGGAGTATTCAGGACATTTCTAGATTGCTTTGTCTTAGTGTTCCTTGATGACATATTGATTTATTCTCGTTCTGAGGAGGAACACGAGGAGCATTTGAGGTAGGTACTTCAGGTTTTGAGAGAGCAGAAGTTGTATGGGAACTTGGAAAAGTGCAACTTCTTTCAAACAGAGATTCAGTACTTGGGTCATATCATATTAGGTGAGGGTATCTCCATAGATCCCTCTAAGATACAGGCTATCTTGGACTGGCCAGCACCCACATCAGTTACTGAGGTAAGAAGTTACATGGGTTTGGCAGGGTATTACCACAGGTTCATACAGGACTTTTCTAGGATTGCTCACCCTATCACTTCTCTTCAGAGGAAAGGGAAGAAGTTTGATTGGTAAGAGAAATGTGAGCAAGCCTTTCAGTTGCTTAAGGAAAGGTTAACCATGGTGCCCATCTTAGCAATCCCAGACCCGACAGAGAATTTTGTTGTTTGTACTGATGCATCACTAGAGGGTTTGGGGGCATCTCTTATGAAGGAGTGTCGGGTTATTACTTTTGAGTCTCCTAAGCTCAAGGACTATGAGCTTAATTATCCTACTCACAACTTGGAGCTTGCAGCAGTTGTTCATGCTCTTATTCATTGGTGACATTTCCTTTTGGGTAGACCTTTCATTTTGAGGACAGATCATCGGAGTTTGTTGCATATCTTCTCACAGCCGAACCTCAACGCCCATCAACAGCGTTGGATGGATTTCCTATGTGAGTATGACATGGAGGTTCAGTATATCAAAGGGAAGGAAAACGTTGTTGCTGATGCGCTTAGTAGATGACGACATGTGCTTGCTTCTTTGACACTTCAGTCAGATTTGAGAGGCAAGATTCTTGAGCACCTTCCAAAGGACAGGTTTTATGAGGGAGCCAGAAAAATGTTGGAATCACAGGGTTCTTTAGAGGGCAGATATTCTAGGTATGTTTTAGAGGTAGATGGTTTGCTTCGGTTCCAAGTCAGGTGATTTGTGTAGCTTCATTCTCTCATAGGCTCATCGAGCCCCATATGCGGCACATCCAGGAGTGAAGAAAATGCATGCTGATCTGAGAGAGTTATATTATTGGCCAGGTCTTTGATGGGACATAGCAGATTTTGTTGCACGTTGCCTTGAGTGTCAGAGGGTCAAGGCAGAGCATTCACATCCCGCAGGACTTTTACACCCCCATGATATTCCCAAGTGGAAATGGGATGTGATTTCCATGGATTTCATAGTCAGACTTCCTATGTCTTCTTATCATCATGATGCCATTATGGTTAACATGGATAAGTTGACCAAGGTTGTGCACTTCTCACCAACCAAGGTCACCTATAATGCACAGGCCATTGCTAAAGTGTTTATGGAGGACATTGTTAGGTTGCATGGGATTCCGAAGACCATCATCAATGACATTGATACCATCTACACTTTAGTTTTTCGGGACTTCTTTTCAGGCCGCTCTAGGTACTCAAATCAATTTCAGTTCAGCTTATCATCCAAAGACAGATGGGCAGACAGAGAGGGTAAATTAGGTGTTGGAGGACATGTTAAGAATGTATGTCATGGATCAGCTGAAGAAATGGGAAGATTATTTTCATTTAGTTGAGTTTGCCTACAACAACAACTATCATAGTTCCATTGGTATGGCTCCTTACCAGGCTTTGTATGGACAGCCTTGCAGGACACCTTTGAGTTGGGATAGACTAGATGACAGGATTATTCTGGGACCGGCCTACCTTTAGGATCTAGAGCAACAAGTTGTTCTTATTAGAAAGCGTCTTGAGTAAGCCAGAGCATGCCAGAAGGCGTATGCAGACACTAAGAGGATTGATCGTCACTTCTCAGTGGGTGAAAAAGTCTTCTTGAGAGTTCGTCCGCATAAGAGTCTGATCCGTTATGGAAAGGGTTCTAAGCTATCGCCTCATTTTGTGGGGCCTTTTGATATTTTAGAGGTCATCGGTCCAGTTGCCTATCGCCTAGCTTTGCCACCACGCCTTGCACAGGCCCACGATGTGTTTCATGTTTCTATACTACGTAGATATGTACCTGATGCTTCTCATGTTTTGGATTGGTCAGCATTACAGGTAGAGGATGGAGGACAGTGGAGACTGGAGCCCGTATGCATACTGGAGCACTGGAGGTTGGCCCTTCGGGGTCGAGACTTGGACCAGGTTAGAGTGCAGTGGGACTGGTACGACGAGACAACAGTGACCTGGGAGGATGTGATACCTTTGAGGGCTAGATATCCCTATCTCTTTCAGTGACTTCTAGGAAGAAGTCTAATTTTAGAAGAGGGGGATGTAGTGCCCACACTTTTAATAGCTCAGTAGCTTTTTGTTTCTTTGCTAAGAGACATGTTTCGACAGAATTTTCTTTTATCGTGGACATTATATCAGAGATTTAATCTTATTAGACATTGTGGACATTCAGGTGTATAGCACCAATTTAGCTTAATTTCTATGTTGTCACATTTTCTTATGATGTCATGGATACTAATGGATATGATGTTGTGTTTGAAACATAATTATTTTGATGGATAGTTTTTACATGTGGAATTCCATGGTTATATGTCACTTTATCATCTTGTCTAACTTTTGGAATATTGAGTATAATTGTGCACGTTGTCGCATTTTGATTTCAGTAGGATGTTATGCTAGTTTAGAACTTATTGATATCTTATTGTGTCGTTGTTTTATATTTTATCAGACAGGTACGCTTAATGTGTGTAATGAGTGTGTAGGTGACAAGTTTATAGGAGAATGTGGGAATTCAGGCCAACTACACAATCTTGCACAAGCAGCCCACAGACTGAGTCCTAGCCATGTTCATTGTGTGAAGCCTTAGTGTAGGAGATTATTATTTTGGGCACCATGAGTGACCCCAATTTTTGTAATGTATTGTGCTTTGAATTATTAATTTTGTTTAGGGTTTCTAAAGGATTTGTAAACTTATTTTGGGAGATAATAATCCCACTTTCATTAAATTTTTTATTTTGTTTAATGAGTCACTTAATCACAAGGGTTTAGGGTCACATGTGAGACCCTTGGGTGGTCCCCACACCCTCTACCCTTGTGCCAAAAAAGCAAAACCCGAAATTAGGTTATTTTGGGCATTTTTGGGGACCCCTTTGTATCTTGGGAGTTCCCCTAACATAAAAATGAGCCCTTGGATCATACCGAATGGGTAGGGGGGCTTATTTTCAAGGCTAAAGGGAGTTTTCCCTCCCTTTTTACCTCTTGATTGGTCACATCCATGTAAGGGGTGTGGATTGGAGTGCTTATTAAAAGTTTCACTTATTTTGTTTTTCTAACATTTAGGGGAATTTGGGAGAATAGGGCAAAAAGACAATTTTACCCTTTCTCGATTTTGTTTTGGCATCTTTGACCTTGTAGAAGGAGAGGGGTGACACATGTCACCCCCTCATTTGTGAGGATGCTTGCTTGCTCCTCTTCAAACTCCCATTCATGGGAAAAGAGAGGGACTTTTTTTTTGGAACTGCTTGCTTGGATGCTTGGGTGATTTGGAGCTTGTGATTTGCTTGAGTCAAGAGTGGAGAAACTTGAAGTTGGAAAGCTTTTTGGAGAGATTTCCTTGAGGTATGCTCTTATGTCTTATTGTTGTGTTTCTTTCTTTTTAGTAGTTAGATTTGTTGCTTGAAATTGTTATTTGTTGTATATAGATTTTGGTTGCTTGCTTGTTTTTACTCCCTCCATCATATGGCATGATGGAGTTTTGGAGTGTGGGGGAAGAGAGAGGGAATTTTCCCTCTCAATCCTCAAGGCTTGATGGACAAGCCTTGTAGGGTCTTAGTGTTTCCCCTCAATGGTTGAGGTGGGGAAGTTGATTCATTTGGCTTGAATCTCCTTCCCCATTCTTGGTAAGGAAACCCCTTTGGGGTTTGAAAATCCTTCCAAGAAGGACTTGGAGAAAGGGTGGAGGAATAAGGAGGATTTTGATGGAATTTAGGAGCAATAAGGAGGGTAGGGAGTTTTTTTCTTTGTGCAAGCATTTTGGAATATAATTTTTAGAAAACTTTCTCCTCTCTTCCCCACTTTTGAGGAAGAACATGGGTTCTCCTCCTTGTAAATTTTGGAGTCTTGTTTGTATGTGTCCTATTTTTGTGTGCTTATATCATTGTTGGTTTACCCTCCATCTTGTGCAAGTTTTGGTTAGTTTTCCTCTTCCCGTGGGCTTGGGGGAGGATAGCATGTATCCCAACCTTGGGAAAGGCATGTCATGATGCCTATGGTTTGGTGGTAAACAAGCTCTTTTCTCCTTGCATGGATTTCGTGAAGACATGGAGGTTGGCTCTCAAGTTGGGAATTGGTGGCATCTTGGGCTCTCATTTTTCTTATCCTTCCTTATGATACTTTCATGCAGTGTAACCCTCTTTCGAATATAGTTATGTAAGAAGTTACATCTCCTTGTAAATCCTCCATTTGTACATTTTGTATCACTTGGAATACTTGTCTTAGAAATTTTTGATTAGTTGCCACTTGGGATATAACATCCATATAGCCCAAGCTTGTGGAGGTGAAGTATTGAAGTAAATAATCTATCTACTTGAATCTTTACATAACTCTTGTATTTATATTTACAAAAGAAACATAGTTTGTTGAAGGGTTTGTTTACCTTACCCCTTTGTTTCCTTGCAAACATTGATAGTATTATGTCAAGAGAAGAAATATGTTAATTTCTTGCACTTTCTTGCTTTTTTGAAAACTTAAGGAAATATGTTATTTAGAAATCTAATTGTTTTATTTTGGCTATGGAATCATGTGACTATTATTACACGAAAACACTCTCCTTTTTGCAATATATTTCCTTTCTTGTAAATGTTGATAATGTTAACACATAAACTGAAAGTTGAAATTTTAGTTTTCATTTCCATGAGGAGTTGGATATTTTGCTCTTATTAAACAATCTGTATTATGTAATACAAAAAAAAAAAAGTAAAATCAGCATGTAACTAATGAGGTTCTGTTTTAGATAACAACTACATTTTAGTTACAAATCAAATCATACTTAAAGTGTTATGTCATTTGAAACTCTATTTTGCATATTCAAAAGTGTGAAGTAAGAAATACATAATGTACAATTTTATACCTAGTTTCTTTTAAAATTATAACATTATATATATTAACATATATATATATATATATATAACAAAAACAAAAGAAAAATTAATTTAATAAAAAATAAATTAAAAAAAAAAACTTAAAAAAAAAGAGTTTGGTGGGGGGTTCGGCCCCCCACCCCTGCACAGTTCCGCCTCTGTCCCCACCCCCCCGCACTGTTTCGCCATCCCTACAGTTCTGTCTCACCGCCCGCCCCTACCGACCTCCACGCCACCTCTACGCCTCCCTCCACGCACCCGACTCCCCAACCCGCGCCCCTTACCCTGTGCCTCCCTCCACACGGTTTCTCCCTCAAAAAAAAAAATGCATCCCCTTCATTATAAACCCTAACCGTGTGTGTGTGTGTGTGTGTGTGTGTGTGTGTGTGTGTGTGTGTGTGTGTGTGTGTGTATTTGTTTGTATATATAAATATATGTGAATTAGAGATGGAGACTCTTCATCAAGATCCCCATGGGAGAAAATATTCAAACTTCCTTCCCACCTACACCTACAAAAGACAAACCAAACAAAATGAGAAGAGAAAGAAAAAAAAAAGAAACATAGAGAAGTTAGGGCAATCCTAGCGCAAAAGGAGATCTAAGGCCAAGATTTATCTAATCCTAGGGCTCAAATAAAACCCTGCTCACTTTTAGTCATGGGTATATTTGTGGAAATGGTAAATTAAATTAAGAGGGGTGTGGATTTATTTATTTTTGGGCCCTAATAAATTTAAAATATAAGTAAATAATTAAAGACGAGTTTAGACTAGGAATTAGTGTAATTAGGTAAATTAAAATAGCATACAATTAGTGGTTATTGAGAATGGGTTAAGAGATGGAATAGTATTAATTAAGCACCTCAAAAAAAAAATTACCCTAAATTTTTGCTTTACCTTGGTCTGGTTTTCCGGTACCCAGGAGAGGCATGACATCTTGGGGGAGGGAGATTGGGGTCTGCGGAGGTTTAGGGCTCACCTAGAGAGAAGAGGGCTCAATCGAGTTGGGTAGGGTGTAGGGAGGGTCGAGGTGAGGTAGCTTGGATTGAGCGAGCCAAGGCCGATTCGTGGTTGGAATGAGGGGTCGTTAGGGGTATTTAGGTTGGGCAGGTATGGTGTTAGGTCACCAGGGTATAATGCAAGTCACAAGATTAGCTCATAAAGTAATTTACACACCTTGGGGTTAGGGTGGGGAGGTAGGGAGGGTTAGCTCACAACTTAGGTTACGCAACTCAGCGAGCCAACTCACCAAGCTGGGTTTGTAGGGAGGTAGGGTGGGGTGAGTAGCTAGGGTTTACCTAGGTTTTTTTTATTTTTTTTATTCTAATTTTTTTCTTTGCTTATGTAGAAAAAAAGAAAAATAAAAACTCTACCAAATTTCAAAAAACCCCCCAGATGTAGTTGCAACTTGCTAAATTTGGTTGGAAAACACCTAGATCTGAAGAAAAAAAATTGTTATGGTTTTTATTACAAATTTGATTTCTTAATTTAAATGTCTTCTACTTGCAACAAACACTTATAAAACTCCCACAAAAGAGATTAATAATCAGCAACAACAATGTTGTTTTTATAACTTTTTAAATAAAATTTTGTTATCAAAACATCCCAGAATTTATCCTGCAAACAAAACATAGTAGAAAATTAAAAAACACACTAAAAAAATGTTAATCTGGTAAAAAATAGATACACAATGGTTAGTGGGAATTAAAAATATGAAATACAAGATGAAAATAAAATGAATGAAGATTGAGGGAGCAGTCCCACTAGGTTTGCCAAAATGTAAACAATGAAAATAAACAGATAAACAAAGATAAATGAATAAACAAAACAATTATACCTCCTTTGTAGATTTCTTGCAACCTCAAGTAAGATTGCAGAATCTTATAAACTTTTTTGATCTTGTTTATATTTTTATTGTAAATTATCTTGATTAGCCTCTCCAAGGTGGATGAATGCAATGTTATGAGCAGATTTCATAAAGATTTGAGCAATAAACGAGAAGAGATTTGTTGATTTCTAAGGATGATTTTGTGAAGGAAATGTCTGTTGTCCACTCAAAATTTCCCGCTCTGATAAGGGTAAAATTTTCAAAATTTTGAGTTGAAGAGTTCTTCTCTGAAGTGCCTAAGTCGTGAAGTTGAAAAAATTTGTGTTTTGGGTCTTTTTGTGTGATTTTCGGGCCTGTCGGAACTTTTTGTCCCATCTGTCCCAAGTACGAAAATGCACTTTGTTCCCCGATCGGCCGAAATCCCCGAAGCTGCCCCATTTTCGGGCCCGTCGGAAAGTTTTGTCCCAAGTGTCCCAAAACTTATTTTGCGTGTTGTTCCAATTTCGGCCGAATCATTCTTCCCGCGTACTTCGCACTTTCCTGTCCCAAATGTCCCAAAGTTAAAAAGTGCGAGCTTTCCCATTTTCGGCTGATTTGCCCGAACCGTGTCCTTCGAAACTTTTTGTCCCAACTGCCCCATTTGAAAAAGTGCGAGCTTTCCTAATTTCAGCCGAGCCGGTCAAGTCACCTACTTTGGAACTTTTTGTCCCAAATGGGCCCGCTGTTCCAATTTCGGCCAAAACACCCGAATCGCGTACTTCACACATTTTCGTCCCATTTGTCCCAAATGCATTTGTGCGTCCTCTCCCTGTTTCGCCCGAACCGGCCGAGCCGCGTGTTTCGCGCATTCGCGTCTCACATGTCCCAAGCGTACCTAGAAAACTAAGTATGATATTTTTCAAATTGGTGGTTGTGTATTCAATGCGCATTAAATTCATTCCGCTCCTCAAACGGCTATATAACCAAGCATACCACCTTCGCATTTTCGCATTGCTTCCTTGCTATCGTTTGCTCAAACCCTTGCAATCTAGTTCCCTGCACAAATATCCCTTCCCTTTGCAAATTCCTTCCAGAGTCTAGGTCGCAGCTCCGAATCTATCAATATGAAGATCAAGTTTCAGGGGCAGGAGCAAATTTCTCCGCTTGAGTCTGCCGTTAGCAATATCAGAGACAGTGAAGCTCGTCATCTCGACTTCGGCGATTTTTGGTCAAGAATGACAGATGAAAACCCTACGCCAATGGCACAGATGATTAACGATAGCGGTTTAGCTTTTGCCGGAGGATTCCCTATCTCAGTGCAGTGTGCTGATACTATACTTTCATACGGAACTCACTTCAACCCCGCTACGAGCGAATTGACAAATGTACACGAGGAGCTCATTGCCAAGCTGGACGCTGCCGCCATTAGAGCTGCTCTGAGGATTCCGGAGATGGACAATGCTATAGTCGTCTCTCGGGATCAAGCACAGGCCATGTTCGACCAAGACAATGATAAATATAAAGCTCGAGTGGCAAAGTCTTGGTTAAAGAACCCTAAGAAAGGTCCTTCTCGTCTGACCAAAACCCTTTTCCGGGAAGATTTCAATGAAGAACTGTCAGACTTCATAATCCTGCTGGCTCAGGTTATGGGTTTGCCCTCCACCAATGAATTTCATTTCTGGATGTGCCTGCTCATCAGCATGGTGTGCGAGGGAACACAAAGTATCAACTGGGCAGAGATCATCAGTATGAATTTGGCTGAGCAGCTATCCAACGTCCAGCAAACAAGGAAGTTCTACATGACTTCATATCTGATGTATACCCTAGCAACATCCAGGCAGTGGTTTGGTTTCTCCTATGTAGATGCACACAAAGATGATCCAGTGTATGCCTATTGCCCGCAGTTCACCTTGGAGACTAGCAACCGCAATTTCAGAAGGGTCAATGATGCTTTCACCATGTACGTGGTCAGATTGCTCGAAGGTGATACTGCAAGAAGGTTTTCAGATGAAGCCATGAACCTGATATCGCAGTATGGAGCCTATTTCATTCAATTCAGGAAATTCTCCTATATCAGGCTGGCTGGCTATGAGAGCACCCCTCTGCAGCTCCCCATGTTCTGCAACGACAAAATGGCCCTGATTGAAATATGCAGGCAACTAGACAAGTTGCACAGAACTTACAGAGACAAGAAGATTTCTGGCTTGCACTTTCCCATCTCTCTAGGAAACTATACATGCAAAACAGCTCTGGATGCTCAGAACATAGAAAGAGCCCTGGTCCCTATCACTGTTCATTTCTTCAAGCCTAGAACTTGTTTTGACTTGAAGAAGTTCATAGAACAGAACCTCAAGATAATATATCATCATAGGGCAGATACAGAAGACTACTGGGCTGACTGTGTAGATGATTTTGAAGCCAGAAGAAGGCATTGTGGCAGGTTCTCCCTGCAATTGATCTAAGAACTCAGTATGTACCAAGTTCTTGAAGGTCTCCAAGATGATAATTCTGAGCTATACTCTTATGAGTATGAAAATGTGATTAAGCACACTCCCCTGGAGGACCTGGATTGGAACAGGAAAGAGAGAGATGATCTGGCTGAGATTCTTGCTCCAGTCTTGATCAGAACTAGGGTCTGGTTCAGTAAGAAGATCCGAGAATTCAAGAGGCACTCAGGAGAATCTAGCTCCAAGGATGATTTGACACCCATAAGAGAGACATCAGTTCCAGAGTCTGGAACACCAATGAAAACCCATCCTGCCTCAACAGCTCGGGGACCTGTGGAATCTACTCCTTCTCCATCTACCCAGGTATACAAGAAGAAACTCAAAGAGGTAAAGAAGGAGCCTGCAGAGAATGATCCTCCAAGAAAACAGGCACAGTTGCCTATGGGGCCAGAGAACATCATTGTTCTCAGTGAAAGTGAAGAAAGTGAGATGCCAACTCCTGCAAGTGTTCCTGAAAATCCAGCAGATAAGGAGGTCCAGAGCACTGAATTTCCAGGTACTACTGATTCTTCTACCGCCATTACCTCCAGTGTTCTACCCACATCTCAGCTTGAGTCAACAGCTGCACAGACCTTGAGTGTCATGAGCTCCCTGTCTCTTGGTCCCCTTGCTTCTCCTGCAGATTCTTCTTCCTCTTTTGCTTGGGTGCAACCTCTAGTTGACAAAAGGAAGAGGAAATCCTCCTCTCAAAGCTTGGGACCAAATTTTGATGCTGTAGCAGCCTTGTTGGGCACCACTCCTTCTCGTGCCAAGAAAGCCAGAACTACTTCCAGGATTGTGTCAGATGCTCAAGGTCAGCAATTCCTGGAGATTGCTAAGCCCACAGTAGACAAATCAGAATCAGACTTGCTGACATCTGACTTGGAGCTTTCAAGGATCCCTATGGGAGAGTCTACTCCTGAAGGTGAGATTCATAACCTCTAGGAAACAGTCACAAGGGTTATTGGAAGGGTAGAGAAAGGGCAGCAGACGATTGAGCAGCTAGAAGAACAAGCCCAAGTTCTCACGAGTTTTATCAAGTCACTTTTGTCTAAGGACAAAGTTTTGGACCCTACCCCCTTGACTGCTCTACCGCCTCCTGTAATTCTAAGCCAAGATGAAGTGCAAAGTATTAAAGATATGCACAAGTATTATGTCTATGGCAGAGCTATCGAAGCCATGGTAGATGACATGCTTGTTGCCGGACTAAACTTCATCGATGAAGCTTTTAAGCTACATGGAAAGGTAGATAATTTGCAACAGAAGTTGTCCTCTACTATTGGGGTAATGGATAAAGAGCTTAAGCTCTGGAGTAGTTGCATCGTAGACCTTCGCCTCATGGGCCAGACAGATGAGAACATCTTACTGGCGAACAAGATTTTCGACGATGCTAAGGACAATCTGTCAAAATCTTGGGTCTACAGCGTGGAGTGGAAAATCAGAGTCCTTGAGGAAGCTGTAGGAGAAATGAAGAATAGCTGGCAGAAGGGAGAAGCCTTCAAGACACTGGCTGTTGCTGTGTTCAAGGATATGCATTGTCATCTTCAGGACGAAAACTTTGGCGTTCCATTGTCCTTGCAAGAAATCAAAGCTCAGTTCAGAGCTTTTGTCAAAGATAATCTTTTCAAGGAAGACTCCATCTCTAAGGACAAGATAAAGGAAATTTGCTCTCTTCAGTCTGCCATTGAAGAAGCAAACAAAGACTATCATACTCACGTTGAGTTTGATAAAGAGATGGAGAAATGTCTGGGATTTTGGACTCAGTCTGCAACCAACACGTCAGTCCCTCATGGCAGAGATATAGCTAAGTCATTGAAGAAGTTCAGGCAGCGGATTCTGAAGACAGTGGGTCCCTCCCAATAGCCGGCCACCTGTCTCCTTCTCCTTTCTTTCCTCTTCTTTCCTTTCTTTTCGTATTCTTTGTAATTAGTTATGGTATTGCAATTGGCGGTACTTAACTATTCTTTATTTAAAAGAAACGGTTACGAAGAGTAACTGACTTGTAATCTATATAATGGCCTTTCCACGCCATTTTCCAGGGGAGGAAGAACTTGGATATTTTGCTGAAAGTGTAAACAGATCTTAAAGAAATCAATACAAAAGGGCTTTCCGTTCTTTGTCTATCTGATTCTTGTTGTCTCTGCGTTTTCCTTTAATATTGTGAAGATCATTTTGTTCCTAACTTGTTTAGTCTCTCTGATTGCATACTGTTCAGTTTTGCAAGTACAGTGATCTTGTACAACCAAGAAGGAATTTTGTGTCCTTGATTAAAAAATTTGAAGAAGGTTATTTACGGAACTTTGTGTCTTTAAATTTAATCCCATTCAGCTAATGCAAATGATCTTGTCTTAAATCCTTTGAAACTTCGCATACACGAAGAATTATTCTGCTATCTATAATTCTGAATGTTGCCATTCTGCTCATCTTCTTATTCCCCTTCCTCAGTCCTGGCGTAACTGATGATCCTTGTGGAAAACACTTTCGTAATATCCAAGTTTGACCATGAAATAATGTTCTGTGTATTTGTAAATAAGTTCGTTTCAGAATAAGGGAACCTCTCCCATTAAAGAGGAGGGACTTTTTGTCCCCTGACTGTTGCTCTTCTAAAAATTCCTATTTGACGACCAACAATGTCCTGATTTTATAGTTGAGGGTAGAGCCATGAAAGGTGGTTGCAAGTTTGATTGAGATCCAGGTAATAATTGTAATCACCCAAGAATAGAAAGTAGACTGAGTCTAGAAGTTGCAGATTTTAAAGGCTAATAGACATTTGGAATAGAAAAAGTTACATCTAGAAAGTTGGTTTCATGTATAACTCAGTAGCCCCCTCCTTTCTATGAATCTAGAAGTTGAGTTCAAGTTGAGTTTACTAAGATGGTGAAGAGGAGTTCAAGTGTAGTTAACTGAGATGAGGAAGTGGTTGTTGACTAGGAAAATAAGTGGATTTTCCTAATTAAGTAACTAATTTAATTAGCTACAGTGTGCAAGATAATTAATTAATCATTTATTCAATAAATGGTAATTAACTTAGATAAATTATGTTAAGGATTGATTTAATTAATACAAGGGGTGGGCATACATGATTAATTAATTTGATTGATCAATCGCAAGGGGGTATTAAGCTATGTTGTTAGAACTTTTACTACATACTAATGTCATATTTCATAACAAATATGGGCAATCTACATTGTGAAAAGATAATGAACTATATAAGGATGATTATCTAAATACATTGTATAATTGGGGTCATATCACAATCTACGTAAATTATCAATTACAACCTACACAATATGAATTAGTTCACGCATTTAACTCAATCATGCTACCAAGTTGAATCATATGCTTAAACAGGTACGATTGAGTACATAATTGCATGTCTCTCCTTCCACATAGTTGAGGTAAGTATGTGAGTAAGACTCATGGTACAGAGTACTATTCTACTGTACTACCATGTATGTTCTATTGTGTACTGGATCATGAGAAATTTAATGGTCATCACACCGATCGATGTATCAAGACTAATCATGGTCCATACAAGATTTTATTGATGTAAATGTAATCAAATGGGATGATCTCTCACATCAATCACTGCTACAGACTAATTTTGGACATGATAATGCAAAGATTGAAAATATTCAATGATCCACTTCCAAATCATAACATTTTTCGATAAATTTATTTCAGAAGTGCACACTAGCTCATCATGCGCTCCTATCCAACCTCCGCACTTCTTATGATCACTCAATTGCTTTTGATACCACTGATTGGAAATCTTATTCATATTCCACCTTCTCCAGTTGGTTATTACTCATTTATCGAGGTCCTATTATGGCATGATACTCTTGTCTAAGATATGTTGTATATTCGGGCAATCTATCCCTATATCAAGTACATATACATAGATACTATTATAAGGTTGATCCACATTTATATAAAGTACTAATCTATGCTACATCTCAAGATGGACTCCATTCTCTTGGCTCATTATTCTACAGAGCTACATTACATAGGAAATGGAAGTTCATTTCTCCATCCTAACATTTGGGAATGTCTATCTAGCTACCTACTCGCTATTATTGGCATCTATTACTACACACGATCTCATTCCTTGTGAGCCTCTACTACTTAGCTCAGGTTACATAGCAATTTATGGTCATCTCCTATGGTTATGTGAATTATTTTGGTCATGAGTTCCACTTTGTTCATAGCCAAAAATAGTTCGACCTCCAAGTTTATTCATCAAAAATAATTTTTCACAATTTGAGGTGTTCCCTTTGAGGCTCCTCCTCTTAGGTTTCCTGTCACACTTCTATAGTTTATATTCCTACTCATAGGTCTCCAAATACCTTGACTTTCTAAGTGTGACATACAGATGATTATCACCTAGTGAGCTCTGAAACCCTCCCAGCGACATCTGAAGAAATCAGGCCTTCTGATACTTTCCACAGACTCTAGCACCTAGATGAGATATCAGTCGCCTCCTAGGATTCCTCATAGGTCTTTTAATGTGCATTTTATCTCTAAAGGTTTTGGCCATCCTAGGACTCTTCCTAGGTCTTCTAGTGCATGCATTAAATTTAGTGGCTCTCATTCTTCTAGTACCCTCCATAGGTATTTTATAGTAGAAAATTCTTCTTGTGGATCTAGTCCACCTTCTTCTCCACTCATGACTTCCAAGACATGTATTATCACTTCTACCCCATTAGCACATGAAAATCATCATTTGGAAGAGTTGAGGCCTGAGCCTCCCTTTTCTAATGGATTTTCTTCATCTCCTCATGATGATCTCATTGAATAGCTCTTGTGGTACCCCTTTCGATGTACATAGTTCAATTCAAATATACAAAAAACATTTAAATAGATGTAAAATATAAAACGAACACCTCCTGGGCAAGCTATGCATCATGAGAGTGTTAAACCTATTTATGATGAGGCTACAGAAGTTGAACTTAGTGCTCTCTATTGCAATCCTCACATTGATGATAATATTCAAATAATACTTTTGTCCAAAAAAGGTAACATTTCTACTAGTTTCACCCATTCTTCTTACAGCATTGTTTCTAAAGAACAAAACATTTCCAGTTGTAATCCTTATTATTCCATAGGCACTAGGACTACTCCACCTTATTCTATTTTTGTTGAAACTCTTGATGATGTTATTATCAATTATATGCTTGGTCTTGATTTTGATACTATATAAAAGAATCATGATGGAATTTTACATGTGCATGATGTTATTTTTCCTACTATTCAGGATGATTGTAAAGTTGTATCTCATAATTCTTCCATTTATGATTCTACTGATTGTAAAGATACATCTCTTGATAGTTCTTATACTACTTCATTATATGTTGATGATACACTTGATGAAATACTTGCATGTGAAACTTTGTCTTATATTGATGATATTTTTGAGCATGAACATGTTAGTAATGATTCTACTTCTCTTAAGACTACTAAATGTGAATTTTCCACTCTGCTTTCATCTACTTATGAGGTTTCTTCTGATGTTATGTATGATGATTCTTCCATTCCTACTAGTTCACCTATTATTCTTTCTTTTGATATTTCATATTAATCTCCACCTATTTATTCTTCTTCCTCTTTCAATGACATTCATGTTGATTCTTATATTCCTCCTAGCATACCTCCTCTTATTTCCTCTACATCTAATGTGTCCATAGCATCTTCATCTTCTGCTTCTTCTTCTCATATTCCTTAGATCACTCATAATGGTAAGCTCCAACCACTCAATGTACCTCTCACATCTTCTACTATTTCTCCACATGATATTATATCACGCATGCATGTTTTTGGTCAGTTGCAATCTCAAGTTCAATCTCTCACTCTTGAAAGCAAAGCCTATTATGCTTCTATTTATAATAATTATTTATATGGCAATCCCATTCCAAAGAAAATTCACAATTCAATATTTCCTAAGGATTTCATCATGCCTACATTTTCATGCTTTGATGGCAGTGGAAATCTATATCTACATCTCAAGCATTATTGTTTAGCTATGACTTCTTACTCAAATGATCAATTATTGCTAAAATCTTTTCATCATAGTCTTATTGATGACGCTCTTTAATGGTACACTCATTTACCTTTTGGGTTCATCAGTACATTTTTTGAAATGGAAGATGCTTTTACACATAATCATTTACCTAGCTTGCATAAGGGTAAAACAGAATCTATTCAATACTACATACTACGCTTCAATGTTTACATGCATTAGCTAGTATTTCAACCTATTGATCTAGAAAATGAATTCATCTTTTTTCATGGCTTGATTCCTACTCTAAAACAAAAATTGAAATATAATATATGCGAATCATTTACTCTCTTATACTATAATGTTATCAATCTAGAAAAAGATTTAATTACTACACATGTTATATATCCTCCTTCTACTACTCCATTTTCTTCTAGTTCTTTTCCACTTCCCTTTTTCAAGCATCCTCCAAGGTCTCCATCTCCTCCACCTCAAAAGCATGTTTCAATTCCTCAATTGTATAAGAATCCTCCATCTCCACCACCATGTCACTCTCCAACTAAGTCTTCTCCATAAACTACTTGCAACCCATTACATTTCTTACATTCTGCTAGGCATCATGATGTGTTGTGCATTTTTCTTGATAAGTGATTAATTCTCTTTCCTTCTAATCAACATCATTCTCCACATCAATTACATTGGCAGCATGATCAAACTTATTATAATTATCACTGCAGTAAAGGCCATTGTGACAATGATTGGTGCACCCTTCATGAAAAAATGCAACGATTATAAGACAAAGGTGTCATTTCCTTTGGCTCTCAATCTCATGAGTGATCTATTTCTCTAATTCTACGCAAGTGTGCTACTAGTATATTTTATTTATCTCCTCCTTCTGCTTCCAATGACATTATTATTCCACCACCTAAGGTCATCATTCATGCATTGCCTCCACCTCGCTCATCTACCACTGCACCATCTCATCCACTGCATAGTGTTCATACTTCACATTGGCTTCTTAAGCCATCAGCATCTGTGCTTCCTACCATTGCATCTCCCATCATTGACATCATCTCATCTGACATTTAGTTTAGCTCATACACTCATACTGATGTCGCTTCACATGCTTCCATTGCTCCGCGCTGCCCTCTACATCTTTAGTAGGTGATTTTTCTCACCTCACTACCCAATGACGCACTCATGTTCTTATGTTTATTACATGACTATTGAGGGATCTGTTACAAGAATAACCTTGCTACATATATATGCTACATGCTTCATTTATCTATCTATCTAGCATACACTATGAAATTGTTTCCTAATGACACACTCTTGTTTTATGGTTTATTCTTGATTGTTGAGTGGTTATATACAAATGACATGCATCTTTATACACACATGTTGGGGGCATCACTCTTCTTCCCCCTATCCATCATACTTACATGTGATTACATACATTCTTACCTTCATTTTAATAGCATTGTTATCTACAATATTTCATTTCAAACATACATCTATTTCCATTTATCACATCATTATTCATACATACGATCCAATTTTCATGCATTATTGATCTCTCTATCTCCTCATAAACATCGTCATCCATACAATCATTTAAGCAATAAAAATCAAACATTTACACAAAAAATAATAATTGTCGTATCACATATCAAGAACACATCAACACAACACACCAATCATTCATCTATATATATTGTCAAAAATCATAGTTACAAAAATACAATTGCTTGGGGATAAGCCCCTATACATCGCTATAGCCATATATGGAATACATCATCATCACTGTCACTATATACAACAGTGGGAGCTCTAGAGCTAGATTATTCACCACTCAATCTCCATTGTTGTTCATGGCCCCTATATCTCTCTATCTATCTGCATAATAATGCCAACTCAATTGAATTCTCTATAAACTAGCCTTATAGCTCTACATACTTCATGAACACATCCTACACTACAGATCCTCCACCTACAGCCTCCCTAGCCTGTTATGTCTCCACCCATGCCTCTTCACGCTCACTCAACAACATGGTACATGTTGCCACTACTATCACTACTAGATCGAATAAGTGTGCATGCTCACCCGCAATGGCATCTACTCACTCCAATATCCCACCACCGACAAGCACATCAATAGGAACATTCCACATCAATGTGAAAATCAATGTATCAATAATAAATGACCAATAAACATCCCCTGCAACCATCCAAACATCACATTTGTTACTACACATGAAAACTATAATCAAACAACTAAGTAGAAAACCCCACTTATCCAAAACTCACACTCTTCTATCGTTGCTGCTACATTATCACCATCAGGGGCAGGTGCCTACCCCTCTACTCCTCCAACTGGTGGTGCACCCACAAAATCTACATTAATTGGAAACAATAGTACCCACCAGTGCGCTGTCCACCATGCACTATAGGCCTCAGTACATCCTGCGTTATCTACCTGTATCGTCTCTATAGCCGAATCCACCTCATCTGCACCTGGGGACACTAGTTGTGCTCATGTAGATCCTAGTCTCACTCTCGGCCTCCTCGGCACTCTCGTCACTCGCACCCATACATATGACACTGGGGGAACATCCTGAGAAAAACCAAACTGATGTGATACATGCTTTACCTGAAATAGCTTAGTCACTCCAGAAAATAAATCCTCTAATCACATTGTATGACGGATACATCATAGCTCTACCCCATCCTCTAACTACCCTCCATAGGCTTAATATGTCCTCCATATAATTTCTCATGGCCACATACAATCCAACATAGCTTTATAGGTCGTAGAATCCAATATCCTACTCCACATACTAGTCCATCTTGCTACAAATGTCTCATGCCTAGCCCAATCATCCCTTGGCCCATTAAGTGGCCTCAATATCGCAATATGCTTATAGACCCATACATGTAATAATGTGGTGGCTCCAAGTCCACCCCCATGGTTCTCCTTCATGAACCTGTATAAGTCACTATATAAATGTGCCAATACACATCACGCCCATCCATACCTCATACCATCCTCCATTATACATTGATAGATATCATGCATCATATACAAGATGCCCACACCTCCACCCTCCACTATCATAGACAAAGTAATCACAACTGCAATAAACTTCCACAACTTTGGAAAACCTAATCTTAGTATGGCATCCAAGCTAATGTGGGTCTCTGTCTGTACCTGTGTCCATGTAAAATATCACCTATTTTCTCTCATCTTCCACTACACATCTTCTACTACCATCACCTGGACTCTCACACCCACAAATGGTAGCCGTAATATGCAATATACATCCTATAGGGTCACAATCATCTCCCTGGTAGGAAACAAAAAAGTACACATATCTGCACACCACCTCTCATATAAAGTAGTAATCATGGGCATATTACTGGGTATCTCCCCTAGTCTATGTCCCGCAAGCCGATATGGTCTAAAATATCCCACTCGGCGTCAGATAAACCCAAGCCCAATAGCGCACTCAAGTGTCAACCTCTACAGAATTCCCTCGAATGGATATCCCTCTACATTAAATGTGACATCAACATCTCATATGCACGCAAACAAGAATCTTCACAACACTAAAGTGCATCAAATTGCACATTTATCACGTTCTAAGGTCAAAATAGCCTCTTGGGTCACTAGCGCCCAGGAGTAAGATGCGGGAGCCCAGGAGTAGGTCACCAATGCTTAGATCTGAGCATTGGCATCCAGAAGGACGTTAGTGCCTTATCCACTCTTTCCTAGGTCAAAAATGCCTTGAAATTCAAAAACTCAAATTTTGCAAAAATTCACAAAAATGAGCTCATTTCAAAAATAATCATACTTACTAACTCCATTGTCTTGTGTGAGGCCATGACAACCACCACCATCTTGAATCAAATCAATCTTACAGCTCTAATTTGTGGTATCGTCACAAGCTTAGAGCTCAAAATCACACTCACTCAAGGTTCAAATGAAGTCATTATTCATCTTTTCTTATAACTATTCATAGCAAGTTTCAATTCCTCACAAAGCTATAGTTACTATTTATGCATATTCTTCAAACTAATACATGCCACACATTTTTTCCTCATATCTTGAGCTTTGTTACTCTGTTTTCTCCCCTATTTGCACCATTTGGTTAAGGATTATGTTATCCATTTTCCCCTAAGAAAAATGGACAACAGGGGTAGATAGGACCTTAGCACTAGAAAGGACCCGTATAGGCACATCGGGGTTTATAAGTCAAATTTCACATTTCGAGAGCATTGTATGTGGTTTTGGGAGGTTCGAAATCACTTGAGGAATTTTTTCCTCTTCTGGGTTTTGAATACCCAGTGTGTACCCATAGTGGGAAAACAGGCCCTGGTGGGCCCACTTACGGCCCAAAATGAGTAAAAATGGGAAATAATAAAAAATGGGCCCCATGGCACCTTGCACAGTCTCCACAAGGCCTCCAGCATGAAAAAACCTCAAAAAAATTCAAAATTCAGGGGTGAAGCCAAAAAATTGCAAAACATGCCTTTGAAGGCACTGAGATCAGGCTTGCATTATGTAGCAAGCCCAATGTAGCTTGGTTGAGCTAATGAAGGAAAGGGGTGGTAGAGCTACTTGTTTGACAATTCGAGGGCTAGTGTTGAATACCACTGTAAGGGAGGACGACTTGGAAATAGCGAGTAGGGAACAAGTGAAAAGCTTGGCTCAAGACCAATTTGCGACTGGTAAATAGCTCACCATAAAGCTCATGGGAAAAAATGAATGGCATGATGGATGCAGCTCGGGAATTGGTTGGTAAGAGTCAAGGAGTTTCGGTGGAATTGTATAGAATCAGGGGTTCGTAAGGCATGAAAGGGATTCAACACCACGCAGGCGAGTCCACATGGTAAGGGGAAAGCTCAAAGGTCAAGCTAAACACATACATAGGCTCACAAGAGAGCTTCAGATGAAAGTTGAGATAAAGAATGCAAATGTCGAAGTCATGGGAGATAGGTGGAGTTGACTAAGGAAGTTTGATGGAGAACTCATAGGATCGACTCATCTAATGGATAAATCGATATAGTCAGGATGGCCTGAGGATGATGGGTGATCAAAGGACCTGAAGTCCAAAATTTAAGCTTCAGGGATGTAAAATTTTGGAGGAAACTTGTGTCAAAATTTGTGAAAAGTGCTCAGCCATGTGGTGAAAATATCTTTGAATTCTGATGAAGTGAGAAGTTCGTAAATGTGAAGTCAACGGATATCAGAGTCAACAGGGGAATTTTTTTTTGGACTTTCAGAGATTCTGGATTTGGTAATTAGCTCAGGAGGGATGGTGTTATGTGAGCGCAATGTTTAAAGCCCAAAATTCTGAAATTCATACTTTCAAGATATCAGAATTCGGGGTTGCGTGGGGGTTTGAGTGATGAATAGTGTTGACCAGTTCGACACGGAGAAGTCCGAAGTTTTGATGAAGACCAATGTCTGAAACTGCAGGGAGACCAAGATGTCAAGAGTCGAGCCAAAGGAGTATGTGAAAAGGTGAGGTGAGTCAATGTCTAGAAAAATGTGGCGAGGATTGATGAAATAGGTTTTTGGGGAAGTTAAGATGGTCGGTGTGTTTGGGGATGGACGCGTGGACTAGTTTGGGAGTCGTGTGAAGTGGGATAACTCACCAAGTTAATGGTAAGGAATTGGTGGCCTGAGATTGCTAAGAATCATTAAGGAAAGCATTGATCTAGTTGGCAGATCCATGTAAAGGTCCTGGGAAAAGATTCAAAGGGCTCGGTGATCAAATGGAACTCTCCTGGCCAAGGTGGTATGGACAAGAGCTCACCAACTTGCAAGTTGGAGATCGGGAGAGGCTAAAAAAAAAGGGGAAAGTTTTGGGAGGTGAGGTAAGCCAAGAGAAACCTGCCATGAACACACTCATAGGAGAAATTGACATAGAGCTCACCGAGTAGCTGGATGAGCTAGCTCAATATGTAACCACATTACATAGAGCCAGAACACACCCAAAACCCCCCCAAACTCAAAATACCATATCTTGAGCTCTAGTTGTCGTATTTTCACAAACTTATAGTTGTTGGAATAATAGAGAGAATATTTATAGCATGGAGACATAAAAGGTGGAATTTTAGAGGTTTAAAACCTCCAAAATTGATGAACATTGAATAGTTCTAGGGTAGGTGGAGGTGTAATAAATGAAGTATGTGTTCACATTCCTTCTCCCACAAGGAAAATTACATGAAAGCATGGGTTTTCCAGGCCTCCCTCATCCTTTTTGCAGGTTTCATGATGGATTTGGGGGTGTTTTAGGTAGATTTTGGGTTTTTTCTCTCTCTCTCTCTCCTCAAAAAAATCTTCTATAAATGTAAATGGGTTGCATTTTTCAAAGAGTTAGTCATTTTTCCTTCTCTACACCCCTAATCTTCTTTCCTTCAGGTGGGATGTTGTGAATTTATTGGGACTTCAAACCTTCCTCATAAAAATTGTAAAGACATTTCTTGCCTCTTCTTGTTAAAAAAATGTATTGTGCAGACGTAACGGAGTGATAAAGTGGTGTTTTGTGATTCATCTGTCAATCCTTTGCATCATTTATGTTACTTTTCTTGCCTCTCATTGTGCTTGCAAGATTTGTGCATTTTTTATGTTTCCATTACAGGGTTTTGGTGTTGTTTTGTTTGTTTAGGAATGGTGTAATGTGTGAAATTTGGTCTATGGTGAATGACCAACCTCTCTGAGTGCATTCTTCTCTGTTTTGCAGGGCTGGGAATCTGTGTAGCACACTCCTTTTATTGGTGTATCACCACTTCTATTATAGGTTTTATTTCATGCAATCTCTCTCCATATCTCCTTAGAATGTTAGAATAGGTTTAGATAGGTATTTGATTGCATTAGGATTAGTTATGGTAGGTAGGATTAGGAAGAGGAACTGGCCTTCTCCGGAGGGTTATCTCAAGTTTGTAAGTCCCACAGCTTGAGGGATAACCACATGTTAGCAAATTACACCGAATGCCACATCCACAAGTTGGCCATTTGAGGGATTCTATAATTTTTCCACAAAAAAATCCTCCTAATATCAAATGGTACACATTCCACAATGTTATATTCTAATCTGACACATTTTTCTACTTCATATGCAGACTATTTTGTGACATCTACTACATTTCACTTTATCCTCCATCACATCATTGCAAATCTACTTTCGGCTCAATGTTCATTCTTACTATCACTCCCCCTTTTTCTAAAATGGGGAATACAATCGGGATCACCCTACAATCCCTCTTAGGATACTATGTGATCATTACACATCTCTAATACATCTCATACAACATGTGGCATTTTCTATCACCATCTATCGACTCCCCCTAATGACTTAATCTAGGGGAAATAATAGAAAAAATATCTCTATGAGTGATATATCATATACATCCAATCTCAACTTAATTTTCTACTACTCGAATCAAATCAATCAATTACTACAACACAACACATTTTACTATCTCTCCCAGATGACCTAACTTAGGAGTTGCATCACCTTGTATTTCTCTTAGATGACCTAACATGGGAATCATTTTTATATCACTTCCAGATGACCTAACATGGAATCCATCTATCATCATATACATTGCAATACCTGTGGAGTGGGGGAAATGAGATGTCATTTCCTTTCCTATTCCACTCCTATGTCGGTTATTCTCGTTGTATCAAAATGGATCGAAACGGAATAAAATTTTGTCTTTATCTGTCTACAGTGGTTAGGCCTTTTGAGGATGTAGTCATAGTTGGAGGTTAAAAGTATACCTCTCTCCCTAAAACTTTTCCTCTGGTGGTAGGACACCCAAATCCTTTAGTTTTTCACTCATACAAAATCAGGTTGGGAACTGATAATGCCCTACCCCATCAAATATCCATCAGTGGTAATTCGAGATTTCCAAATTAATCAAAATCAATCATCAATTTCTCAAAGTGCTCCTCACAATGGTTCACCATCTCTATTTACGCCACATGGATCGACTGGTTGATCCATGGTTCACCTAGCTATATGTTCTCATATTCTACGTGTACTTCTATAACAGAGCTTCTCCAAAATTCTCACAGGTATGTTCCTTACTTTACACTAATTAAATTTCATTCAAATAACATAAATGGGGTAAAAATGTAGACACAAAATCATGCACATACTACTATACCACTAAGTATGTTCTTGAGTAAGAAAAGTATTCAATGGTGACACACTTCCTAGTCCATCCCTTTGCTTTGATTGTTCCTATTGTTTTATCTCTCACATCTGTCACTGCTACACCCAGTTTTGGTCATGGTCAGACGGATCCCTGTCTATCAGTCTCCTCAAAATTTTCATCAATTGTCTCAAGACACTAGTGCCCAGGACTAGACTCTAGTGCCCAGGTATTCCTATCCAACCTGGGCTTTCTTGTCCTATTCTTTTGTTCACGTTTTTGAAATTTGTGGTTGGCCTTTTTGGTTTTCTTACTCCTATCCTGAGGTCCTAGTCGACATGTCATGTCACAAGTGTCATAATTCAAGCAAGATATCCCTATATAAACACAACATAATACCATTATAATGGTGGGAAATTTCTATCAAGAGCTATCTATCTACATATCAAAGGGACTGCATCTTGGGCTCATTATCCTGCATACACATTTCATAGGAAATGGAAGTTCATTTTTCCATCCACACATTTGCATTCTATCTAGTTACCTCTCATTATCTTAGCATCATCAGCGTGAGGGAAACCTAGGAGCACTATTACACACAAAAACACATAGAACTACATGGGGTCTGATATGTAGTGCAATTTTTGGTCATAAGTTCAATTTTTTGACAATAGAGGATAGTCCGACCTCCCATTTTGCATCTTTATTTTTTAGGATATGACATAGTTTGGAAGTTTTTCTAGAGACTTTTTGTGTTGTAGGTTTATAGGTACCTTGGCGATCTAAGTGCGACATACATGTGATCATCAATGAACACATGTGAAACCCTAGCGACGTTGAAGAAATCACGTTTCAAGATTTTCTATAGACTCTGGCATCCAGAAGAGGTCTTTGGAGTCCCAGGCACCCTCACCCTACCCAGGTGCCTGTGTCCTGACCAAGTTACGAGTTACAAAATTTTTATTGAGAATTCCCAGTACTCTGCACAACATTTTCATCATTCCTTCCAAGTGGAAAACACTTTAGGATAATTGAAAAATTAGATAATTATCTTACCTTTCACATTTTCTTACATAACTACATTTATAAAAGCATGAAATCAATTGTATCTTGTTGTATATCATTATAACAATTTCTAAAATCATATTTTAATAAAATATTCAGATTTTATTGAAATAGTAAGTGTGATAATAAAATGTTAATCAATTTTATGTTATTTTCAATATATTTCTTTACAAGTCAAATGATCAACTGGGTCGATTAGGTCTTTAATCAAGAAAAATTAATCCCCTTCAAATAAAGTGTGACAATGTAATGTGAATCAATGCTCGATTAGCCTCAATCATGTTCTAAATAAAACAAGATGCGTGATTAGTTTGATCAAGTGTGTGATTCGTGCCAGTAAAATCCCATAAAGGTAAATGAGATAATTTAATACAAATTTAAGCTTCGTAACCCCCAAATTCATGTCATGTTGAACCAAATACTCGATTGATATGATTAGATGTGATTGGGGAAAATCAAGCCCCATCACATCAAAATTACAACAATATAATGTAAATTAGTGCTAAATTTGTCACAATCATGTGTTGATTTGAAACATACCTGCTCAATTAGTGTGATTAGGTACATGATTAGGGTCAAGAAAGCTTCATCAAATAAAATTTAACAAAACAATGTGAATTTTCTCTAAATTTTGATTATCGTATGCCAAGTTAAATAAGACACTAAATTGGTTTGAACATGTGCATGATTTGGGCCAATTGAATCCTATATGATAAAATACAATAGTGCAAATTTATTGAAAGGTAAACTAACCCCAATTACTCTGTGTCAAGAAGTACCATCTACTCAATTATTTCAATAGTGTGGGTAATTACAAAACATAAATCCTCATCAAGTAAAAGAAAATGAAATATGATTTAGCTCTTAATTGACCCCAATTACATGCGGCATTGAAATTGATTATTAATTGGATTGATCAAGTGTGTGATAATGGCCAATTGAGCCAAACTTGAATAAGTTTGAAAAGGAAATGTGAATCAATTCTCAACTAGCCCTCCAAATTCAACTAGGTGTTCAATTAGTTCGATTGAGTGTGTAATTGGGGACAATTAAGAAACTTTAGATCAAGGATGATAATGTAATGGAAAACGTGGCTCAAATAGACTGAATAGAGCCTCAAGCTAGACCATGTGATCAATTGGTTCTATTATGTCAAGTAAAATTGCCTTGTGTTAGATGAATTACGATAATGCAATTAGAATTAATGTTTGATTGGCTTCAATCATACACTAGGTTAAACTAGATGTTTGACTGGATCAATCAAGTCTACAATTAAAGAGAATTGATCCTCATTGAATAAAGTGTAACAATGAAATGTAAATTGGGGCTCTATTGGACCCAATCATGTTCCAAATTAAACATGACACTTGATTGGTTCAATTGGTTTTATGATTGATAAAATTCAAGCCCCATTAAATTAAGCGTGACATATAATTTCAATTGGGGGTTGATTTTCCCTAGTTGATAATTTGACCCAAATGCTTAATTAATTTGATCATGTTAGGAAATTATAATATTAGTGCTCCATTAAGTTTATTCATGATAGGTGGAAAATAATATCTGGAGAATATTATTGTTGTGAGTTGTTTTAACAGCTCACGTACATAGTAGTTTTTGGAGAGAATAGTGGGGAGAGTTGTTGGAAAAACTCCATGAAAATAGGAGTTGTCTCTCATATATATGTGTACTTGATTTTAATATGAAGATTAATAAGATTTATTCAGTGTTCGGTTTATCCTGCTCTCACAGATCATGTGTATGATTTAGGAAAATTGATCCTTGTAATATAAAGTGTGATAGTAAAATGTGAATTAGTGCTTGATTAGCCCCAATCACATGCAAATTTGAACCAGAAGATTGATTGTCTCTATTAAGTGTAAAAGTGGGGCCAATCAAGTCATGTTTGAGAAAGTGTGATAATTTGAAGTGAATTTGGAGCTTAATTAGCACAATCAGGTGTCGTATTGAACTAGATTATTGAGTGGTTCAATTGGGTGTGGCATAAGAACCAATCAAGTCTTATTGGATCAAGTGTGATAATGTAATGTGAATCATATCTTAGTTGAACCAAATAATTGACATGTTCAATTAGGTGCATGGGTGATGTAAATTGATCCCTAACAAATTAGATGATCAATTTGGTTTGATTATGTGTGGTTGGGGAAAATCGAGCCCCATCAGAACAATTGAAAAAGTGTTAAGTAAATTAGTGCTCGATCGGCCTTGATTGCAGGTCAAGTTAAACCATATCATCAATTAGTTTAATCACATCCAAAACTAAGGAAAATCAAGCCCCGATACATCAATTGTGATAGTTTAATTTGAATTAGGGATTAATTGAACCCAATCACATGTCAAGCTAAACCAAATTCTTGATTGAATTGATCAGGTGTGTATTTGAGGTAAATTAAGCCCCATCAAATTAATTTTGATAAAGAAATGTGAATTGAGTAGGTTCTATTGGCCCCAATTGCATGCCAAGTTGAACATAATGCTTCATTGGTTCGATCAAGAGTACAATTGAGGGAAATTGATCTTCATAAGAGAAAATGTGACAATATAATGTGAGTAAGTGGTTAGTTGGATGAAATCACTTTCTAATTTTAACTAAATACTTGATTGGTTCATCATGTGTGTGAGTATTTCCAATTGAGCCCTATATGACCAGGTATAAAAACTTAATGTAAATAAATGCTAGATTGGCCCTAATCACATGCCAATTTGAACTAGATGCTTAATTGGTTTAATCAGGTGTGTAATTAGTGTCAATTGAGCCCCATCAAATCTATCGTTTGTCTCTTTGGTGTTCCTCCTTGCCTCATCACCGATACCTAAAAACAATAAAAAAACAAGACCCTATGCAAACTCTGTGATAAATTCGGTATTCAAATTAGTTTCACTTCACCATATTATCCTCAAACCAATGGTCAATCTGAATCAACTAAAAAAACCCTCAACAAAATTATCATGAAAGTCGTCGATGATATTGGTAAGGATTGGGATACGCACATTCCTTTCACCTTATAGGCTTATCGCACCAATATTCGCACCTCGACCGTTGCCACACCTTTCTCTTTGGTCGATGGTTTAGAGGTCATCCTGCCTCTCAAATTCCAAATTCCATCTCTTCGTATCTCACTTAAATATATGCTTAATGATGATGACTTTCACCAAGACCATTTGGCACAAATTGAGTTATTAGGCTAATGTCATTTAAATTATCTCGACCACCTTCAAATCTACCAAAAATATATCAAATGTGTCTATGAAAAAACATGTTCGTAGAACAAAATTTCAGGGTCAACAGTCTTGTCCTAAAATAAAATAAACTTGTAACAAAATTTCAAAAAAAAGAAAACAGAGGAAATTTTTCTCCTGATTGGATTGGAGACCTTACATTGTCAGCCATACCTATGGATCAAGGTGCTTATCATTTATCTTCTCTTGAAGGTAAAGCTAAACTTGATCCCCTTAATTCCTTGCATCATCCACTGTTCTGTTATTGAATAAAGTACTACATCACTTTATGTCACTTACATGCTTTTCTCCCTTGATAAAACCTATCCTTTGATCTACCTATTTCAAGAACCAATAACTCAAATAAAATTGTGTGTTTAGCTGTCACCATTTTCAACCTTATCTTTAATATGAGTATCACGAACTCTACTCATGGAATGATTTTCATGAATAATTTTTCATCCTTTTTTAAGATGGAATCCCATGGTTATTCATCACTTGAACCCTATCTTGCATAAATAACCTCTTTCGTGTTATGGTTTTACCTTCATACAAGAGGTTTATACTCCTTCATAGTATTTTCCATGACCTAAAGTCCAAAAACAAAAAAACAAATTAAAAATTAATATATGGGATATTCAAATTCAACTCCTTGAGTCAAAATTCTTATAAATAGATGACTCCCGAGCAAAAAGTACATTTATCTCTCTATCTTGTTGTTATTATAAGTAGAATACTCCCACAATGGAAAACCTATAAAAAGCTAGACACCTATTATACATAGTCTATACATAAAGAATACTATTTCTGAAAAACTGCAAAATAAAAATTATCTTGAAGCTTCCCGCATAGATAAGCTTCACAAAGAACTCAAGGAGATATTATATTTATCCCACATAGACTTCCCGCATCAGTCAATCTATGAAAGAAAGAAGAAAAGATAAAAAAAGAAAAGTAAACAAATTTTGGTCATGGACTTTCCTATTCTGGTTTTGAGTATCTTGTAGAAGGGGCATGATGTCCCATAATAAGGTTACGCTAAACACAATACTCCACCTTACCTCTCTTTATTCTCTTCTGCCTATTCAAGGGACGATGCATGTATTTTACACATTGTGATTACGCACCACTTCTTTCACCTATAGACCTATCACATCATGCAATGTATCTAGGGACTTATGCTCAATAAGTCTTAAGGGTATGACAATTTATGGTCTTTACCAACTTGGGGAATTTTTCTTCTTTTTAGTTCATCTCTTCCTACCTTGTTGTTTGTTCTAACCAAACCCAATCATCGAAACCAAATCACCTATATACCTTCATCTATACCCATGCCTAACTTACCTTTACCTATTACCTATTCAATATTCAACTTTACCTATTTTTAACACATAGCTTACCAAACCAACCTATAAATCCAACTTACATATTCATTTGACCTAACCAACTCTCATTCTTCCCTTGTTTATGGGAGGACTACATCAGCATGATGCCCCTTTCTTCGGGGTTATGTAGGCAACACTCCAAGGGCATGGGGCCCTTAGAGGTTATCTTGGCCACTCTTTTACTCCCATCATATTTTCCCCCACTCAAATAAAAACTTAGTTAGTTTCCATAAAAACAATAATTTGGAAGTTAACTTAAACCAAAAAATATACATCACCTATGTACATCTAAATCATTTACTTTCCATAAAACCAATAACTTGGAAATTAAATGAAAATCCATAAACCATGCCTAAACTCAACCATACCTATCCTCTAGTTTCCATAATATCAATACATTGGAAATTTAAATAATTCACCATATAAAACATCATTTCCATTTCACTTTCCATAACATTAATCAACCGTAAATCATACAACTCAAATGCCACATCATTTCCGTGACATCAATATAAAGGAAATGCAATCACCTCATATCAATAATTGACTCCACCGTGCCTATCACCTAGTTTCCATAACATCAATAAATAATTAGATCATTAAATCATGCCTACAAATCTTTTCCAACCATAACCAAATTTAACCACCATGCCTACATCTATTTTCCATGACAACAATATAATGGAAATGAAAACAACCATACACAATACTCAAACATGTGTCTACATCTAAATTCCATGATAACAATACAATGGAAATAAACCAAGTGCATAATGTATAAATATCATCATCCATCTATCTATACATCGCATGTCTGTATATTAATACATTGAATATATACTGATATAATAATACAATTATCTCAAAAATCTCATATACATCTCGCGTCTTTGGCATATAGGCCGGTATATGTATCAAAAATTAAAAAAAAATATCATCCGATATTACCTATGGGAAGGGCCAACACCCCTACTACTCTCTCCTATCTCCTCACCCTACTCATCATGTCTTCATGATATGGTAACCTCCCTAAACTAGTCACCTACCCTATATTGCCAACCACCCTCTGAATTTCTAAAACTACATGTCTGTGAGCTGGTATTCTGAGCACTAGATTGGTTGCCTAATGGGCTCAATGCTCATCGGGGTAAGTCACATATGGGATGTCAGACCTCCATCAACTTATCTTGATAATACCTAGCCTCTACCACAATGACATCTATGTAACTAGCCATGGAGATAGACTTGAGGTAAATCCATAGCTCATGGTGGAACTTGTACCTAGACAGCTAGTAGACCCTATGTCCCTATACCTGTGGCCTCTGTCTGGCTTCCTGTAATATAGGACCCTATCCCGGTGCTTTTGCCTATAGTAAGTGGGCCTAACCCACTGTTGTGCCTGTTGGGCACTGTACTATGTGCCTGTACAACTATCTAATGCACACATGTAGTGTGGTAACCTAACTTCCTACAGACCTATCAACCTACCCCCGATATCCATTTCCTGAACCTGTGCTAACTATGGCCTACCCCCTACCAGATGTTGGCTACCTAGTTGCCTGTAACCCTAGTCACATGTCCTTGGAGGGTGGTCACCTGTGTCATGTGCCTGAGTAAGTTGTAGTTGTAAAGTTTGTCACCTGACCCTGCAAGTTCATCCCTCTACACTATCACCATAGCTAAGTTTGGTTGCCCTTGTTTAGGAGGTGTCACCTATAGCTGGGCTACCCACCAGATATCCTATATGCATTAATAGTGGTACTTGTATCATCGATACACCTATCAGACTACATGCTCCTCCTACCCTGTAGGATTCGTTGGATGTGGTGGAGACAAGGGTCTCTCCACGTAGTCACAACAGTAATGCAGAAATGGTGGAGGCACATCCTGTTGAAGCCCAAATTTCCATCAGAATATGTCCACTAGAATAATCTCGTGCTCACCAGCATGCCTCCCTTATATCCATCTAACCAACTGTAAGCCCCTCAGCTCCTCTGCCATACCTCCATAAGATGGAGAAATCCACATATGGTCACCATACAATATCCATCTCATATAATCCCTCTAGCATCCATTTGTAATAAGTCACATCGTGTGATGCCTCCTTTACCCATGGATGAGATCCTACTGGCACCCATCTCATGTAACCAACTCTAGTGATGCCCTGATGTCAATCATGTCTCAGAAGTCCCTGTGGGCACACAATAACTATGTGCTGCATATTCCCAATAGTGAAGTAAATAAGTACAATAGATACCATACTCACTACATCCTCTGATATGCCCATAACTCCCTATACATTTGTACCAAGTAGGAAAATTCCCATGTAAAACAAACCCGCTCCTCAATCATGTCCTCTAATACCCCATTAATGTTTGGGGAAATATTCCACCCTCTGAATCTGGGAGTGCATAACAACCCACCACCACCATCATCAATACTACCAACCTGGTCTCCTGAGGATGTGCAGTGTACATAGATCCATAGCTGATGGTGGCACTGTGCTCACTCAAGTTGCCCATAACCTCCCCAAATACTGCAACCATAGGCTCAAACGCCTCATCTGACGAAATCTTGATATACTGGCTCCCCCATGATTGACAGCCACAAAATCATGTACACATCCTCTAGTGTGATAGTCATCTTGCTTATAGGTAAATGGAAGGTAATGGTCGCTAAGTCCCATCTATCGATGAGAGTGATCATTAAACAATTATCTCATACGATGCACCTATACCAGCTCACACCAACGAGCCCAACATCTCTCACATGGTCCCACGCATCCTTAGTGATGCTACCTCGCATCCGTACCAACAAAGGTGGCACCCTTGTCCCACATAGTCAAATGGTGATGTGCCTGCATCATTACCAATTAAAATTTTCAAGCACTTACCTCCTTTTAATCATTTATTTTCTCCTACCCAGTCCCATCCCACACACAATTTTTCCTAGCCTATCTATTTTCTACCCAATTCACATGCTTACCCTATATTCTTATATCCTGGTTCACTATTTTCCTTCCTTCCCCAATTTGATAAAACTTTCACCTAAATCCAAACCATTCATACTTACCCTCTCACTAAATCCCACCTAATTCAATCTTCCTATACCCCTCACCTATCTGCTTCTACCTCCTTATCCAATCATCTATCCTACCACTCCATTCTTCTCAATTTTTGTCACATAAACCTTCATTTTTAGGACCTAGTCACTTTAATAGTGACTAGCATCGGTCACCCTGACCAGTATCGGTCACCCTTTATCCCCACCTATGCCGGAAAGCCTACCGATGTTGACCGATGCCTGACCCACGTCGGTCACTGGTTCAGCCCTAGAGCCAAACCCCCATGCCCCCCATGGCTTTCAAAAACTTGACAAAACTACCTAAAAACCTACCCAAAAACCTCTAAATTCCACCTACATTCATTTACCAACTTACTTAACCTAAATTTGCCCCTTCCCATACCACATTTCACCATTTTCTACCCATATTTTATTATAAAATTATAAACCAAATTCCTTTCAATTTTCTACCTTAATTTTAATCTAATAACCACACATGAGAGATTGAATCCTACCTCTACTCGACGTCTTATCCTCAGTGGGATGTCTGGTCTCTGCATTGGTCCTCATGCACCTTATCCTGTCTCTGTCATATTTCAACTCACTCTCTCAATTATTAACCAATCCACTTACTCATAAAGATCGCGTGGGTCCACTCCAAGAAACTCCAAATCATCTTGGTAAATAGCCTTGTCATTTTCTCCCTATGTCAAAAAGATCCCAGATCCGTCCTCTCTTTCATTTTCCACAAATAGAAAATTCTGAATAACCTTTTCTAAACGTGGGTTTTGTGTTTTATTAACAAATTTTCATGACCAACGTCGGTCAAGAGCCCTAGTTGACTGGTTTTGGTTTCTCTTGACCAACATTGGTTTACCTTTGACCGGTATCAGTCACCCTTCTTAGGCCCATTAGACCAAATTTCACCAAGTTTGAATGCATGTAGTAGTTTTCTTGTTACATTAGCCTTACCCCAGCCTTACAAACCTCACCTAATTGCAATATTACCTTACACCTGACCTCAATATCATTTAGGGTACATTTTTGCCTATACCTACAGCCTCGCCTATACACCAAGTCGAAACCTGCCTATTTGACACTTGAATTTGCTTAATCATTTTACCTTGCGATGAATCTACTTGTATTGTTTAGCCTACCAACCTTACCTTTCCTAATGTCATGTTGTTTATCTTGACCATCCCAAACCTATTGGTTCTATGGAACCCACCTAATGCTCATTCCTACACCTAGCCTAGTTGTGTTTTAGGACCATATCTTATATCTTGGATACCTGGACCACATCAACCTTATTTGGATAAACTATCGACATTTGAAGATGTAGATTTTTTGAGCTCTTCAGCCTTGTGCCTTGTCTCATTCTATACGTGTGCATGCATTTGAATTCCCCCACTTATTACCTACACCCATATCACCATTACATGTTCCCACACCTTACCTAGTTTAGTTTCACCTCACCTACCACTTTATCAAACCCATCATCGATTCAATCTCTTACTTCATCAGTTCCCAGTTTGAGGGGGATCACATCAACCCATACATGGGGCAACCACTCCTATTTTTTTTAGCTTCGCTTATCAATACAAGCTACGTGACAACAAGGGGAAAATGTAGACACCCAAAATTGGGTCACAAACCTCTACATCACCTTCGATTAGTTAATTTAATATTTTTCCCCCACCATGCCCACTTGCACACATTGCAATTAATTTAATTATCATAATTAATATTAATTACTTAACTCACCTAGCCACCTCACATTTCCACCTCATCCTAGACCCATTCTAAACCTATTAATGAACCTTAGACTAAGTCCCCACTTATCCTAACCAACTAGGACTCTTTCCGACCCTAACTATTCATGACCTATTGATCCTCTAACTAATTCCACACTATAATTCATGCCATTCAACACTTCAGACCCAGACTAAGCCAAAGACCCTGCCAAATTTTGGAGAAAACCCCTATTTTTGGCAAGTTAGACCAATTCTCCTTAACTGATTCTGGTTATCCCTCAGCAGGCATCAATTCCCTAACCACAGTCAGTTACCCTTAAATAAGAGTTTATAACTCTTTTCATAGGTTCTCCAAATCATTCATTCACTTAAGCATTTGCATTCTAACTCTCGAGCACTCAAGCTACCTGACAACGAACCAGATCCCATCTAGTCTTCACCAGAATCCATTCATCTCATCCACAACTTCAGATCATCACGACAGAGAACGCAAGCTCCGTTTCTACGGCACTAGACACATTCCCGTATTTCCCTCAGACACTCAGAAATCATCAACCACTTTCAGATCTACATATTACCAAATAAGTAATTCATTCTTATTTGTTAAGCTTTTGTTTTGATCTTAAATCTTTCATTTACGCCTTCTATCCGATCCTTCTCTATCCCAAATACCACCTTTCACCTATTTACCACCTATTCCATCAACCTGAACCATTTCACCTATCCTAGCACCTCTACCACCCTTGCTGAGCCTTAAAAAAAATCATATCATCCTTCCCAAACCCCCTCAACTCTTTGTGCAATCATAGAAAGACACAAATCACCCATTTTTAATATTTCCACTATATTTCCCCTACCGACATCGGTCACCCAACCAACATCATTCATTTTCTAGTATCAGCATCGGTCACCTAATGGATACTAATCTTTGTGACTGGTAATTTTGTTTAGAACAATGAGCTCATAAATTTCACCAAACAACCCAGAATCACCCAAAACCTTTCCAAGACCTTGCCTAACACCTTAGTGACCTTTCCAAGCCAAAACCATACCTTGCCTAATATTAGATTAGTTTTTATTTCAGTACTTGATTTAATCCAGTGTGTTGATAATGTTTTGAGATACCTAAATCAAAGTGTTAGCAATAGGATTTCTTGCATTTATTTTCATTAATTTGATAAAAATAGTGGATTGAAAACCATCTAGGAAGTGTCACACTTCTCGGAACTAGCAATCACTAGGCAGTCCACTGTCATATATTGTTTAACTCTCTTTTAGTGCTCTTGTGGTGTTTCTTATAAAGGTCATTCCTCCTAGCCAAAGGGAAGCTCTCTACATTCAGTATAATCAAAAGTCTAAAATGTGCACAACCTTCTCCCGACTATTCACAGGTATTCCTCCTACGCCCATTACCATTATCTGTTTTATTGCATTACTTTAAGGTGAAACATGCATTATCATTTCGTTAAAATTGTAAAATGGAAACTTACCTTTCAAGTAACCCTTAAACTTTCAAACTTTGGAAAATATCTCAATCATACCTTGTCTACATTCTTTTCACACATTCAAATTATATAATCCTTGTCATCATTTCCATTCACTAGAAAAATTTGACATTGGTGTTACAAGGACTTGCATGCTTAATATTCTTCATGGTTTCTTCTTATTTAGGTGTTTCTTGCCCATAGCTTTCTCTAGAAGCTTATTAATGATATATATTCCCCTAAAAGTACCTCTCCATGATAGAAATATTCTAAACGTTTCACCTGGAACTTTTGTTTTCCTATCTCAACCTTTAGTGATGAGCCCTCACATCCTACTAGTTGCGTGGGGCTGAGATTAGAATTTAGGGGAAAATGTTCTCTCCCAAAAACCACAATTCAAATTCATACAAGATAAAAAAAACATATGTAAAAAATGAATACAAATATTCTTATTGCAAATAATTACACTTTTTCGTCTCTCACGACCTTTGGTGATGAGCCCATGCTTCTCACTGGTAGCATGAGATTGGGATGAAAGGAGGAAATTTCCCTTACTTACCTATGTTTTTCCCTTGGTGATGAGCCCATGCTTCCTACTGGTAAGATGAGGCAAGATGTAGGGGTTCGTAAGAAAATAATAAATAAAACTAAGAAATAAAAGTGCTTAAAAGTCTAAAATTCCCAAGAAAATGAATTAGATGTATATGTTAGGAGCTAAAATAATTCCTCAAACCAAATCTTATTAATTAGTAGGCCATCCATGGATATAAGTCTAGTTGAATCTTGTAAGAAGAATTCATTTTGAATTGGTGAGTTGATCTTTATTAGGGTTAAGTTGTAAATTTTAGAATAAATATTTGTCAAGATTCTTGTCTCTTAGTCATCATTCTTGTTCACTCTCTTCAAATTACATATCCTGCGTCCTTCTTGGCTTTTGGTGATGAGCCCTCGTCTCCTATTAGTTGCATGGAGTTAAGAATAGAGTGGGGTTATCTTATCATCATATCATATTCAACACATTTTGTCAATAAACAAGAAAATGTAAACATTGTTTAAAAGATAAAGTTTCCTAGGTGCAATTTGTTATCATATGTGTAGCCATTTTTACCACATTACATGCTCATCCATAGTATGTATTCAAAAATCATAAAAACATAAAAAATTCCAAACCATCTAAGAGTACACAAATGAGATGACCCATAGTGAAATTAATTCTTGCAAAGGAATGTCGAACCAAATATATATATATATATATATATATATATATATATATATATATTTGTCAAGTGTTTCGTATACAATGTCATCACACCGAAGGACAAGTGTGGCCAAAATTCTCAACTATGAGCCAAAAATAAAAAAAAATAGTTGATATATACATCAAAAACAACCCCAAAGCAATAAAGGGATCTAGCCTATCCTTCCCTCCAAGATCCCTATGAAGGGGCAGGGTGAGGGCTCCTACTACGACACCTATAGCGAGATCGGCTAGGTATAACATAAGAACCTTTGTGTACATAATGATGAGACTATTCGTGAGAGCATCCAGTGGTGGTAGCTCCGCTACGTAAGGATCCTAGTTGTCTCTCTCAATCTCGTAGAATCATGATCTTGGTATTCAACCGAGATATATCTATTGTTGCATTCCACGCTGGCATAAAAAAATCAGTATGGTGGTTGGCAGGTGCTGGGACTCCAAGGTCTGTTAGGAAAGCCTCTCAAGTCATGCCAGTGGGGAGCACAAACAAGTTAAGGTTTGTGCGTCTAATAAGGATTGTCTGCAAAAATCAAATGTGAGAAAAAATTGAGTTGTTGGCTAGATTTTTTGCATAGCAAAAAACCTAGGCAGTCATGAGATAAATCTCCCTCATTTAATCGGTGAGGCTCCCATGTCAGATTTGTAAATAAAAATGTGTTATTATCTATTAGGGGTTTTACTTTAACCACCTAGTTCATGAACCATAACTAAGAAGTTTTGCAACAAGTAAGCAGCTGTTCAAGAAAGGAAGTATTTTATAGAAGAAGGAAGTAAAGGAAATACAGAGAAGAAATGGGGAAGATGTGCATCCCAATTAGTAGATAGCAGAGCTAATTGCATGCACATAGAATAAACTTAATAGATATTAACACACCAAATTATAAAACAAAGGCAGCTCTAGATCCAGATCTAAAATAACACAAATTTTATTAAGAGATCTAAGATTAAAAGCAAGAAACTAAGTACACCATGACACAAAGTTCTTCGGAAACCTGCTCCTTTGTATTCCTTTGCTCCAAGTTACTCTCAGGGGTTCAGCAAAAAGTCTAGAACACAAGATTGCTGCTTACAAATTCTGATCCTTAACCCGAAGGTTCTTCCTCTACTTATAGAATGTAGAGGGCCAATTACAAGTCGGAAGCTTTTAGTTAAACTGGCACATGTGGAAGTCGGGAAAGAAACAACTAGCAATCTCCCTCCTGGAATTCCTCTTTGCATGACATGTATGATTTGCAATTGAAAATATAACCTTCTATTTTGCACGCCTACCACCTATCTTCAATTAATTGAATTCTTCAAGTAATGGCTTTTAAACCAATCACTTAAGTTGTATAATTTAATTGATCGCTCAATTACTTTGTCGGAGGAAAGAAGAAGGAAGAGGAAAGCTGTAGTCTTGTCCTTTTTCATGTCTTCGTTCTTATCCTTGAAGCTTTTGTAGTTCTTCTCCAGTACATGCATCAATGCAATGTTTTCCATAGATAACTCATCATCCTTATTTTTAATTGCATATGAGAAATTAAAAATTCTGGAAAGCACTCCGGATGAATGAAAATTCAATGAAGGCTTCAACTAGAAGATGGGAGCATTTGCACAAGATCTTAGAAGAAATTTTCCACGCATTGACTTCTTCATTCTTCACGGGCTGCATTTGAAACAAGATAATGAAGCCTTTGTACCAGAAGCTTTTGCAACTATGAGATCTGGATTTGGATCTACACATGCATCTGCATCTGGATATGGATCTGCACCTACATAATAAACTGTAGCAACTAGGCTGTGGATAGAAAAGCTGCAGATCGAATAATTCCACTGCTTTTAATCTGCACGCATGAGTGAAGTTTTTCCTACACGCATGAGTGAAGTCTTTCCTGCTCTAGATCTGTCTATCAATTCAACAAGAGGTTTCGAGCCTAGATCCATGTCTCTAATATTTGCAAATTTAGAAGTGATGCATGACTCCGTTGTGCTTTATTTTTCATCTTTCTTCGCCATAGCTTTGTCTATCTTTGTCTAAACAATTCTTTTTCTTCTTATTTGACTGGAATTCTTCAAAACTGGTGCGGATCTAGATAATCCTTCAGATTCGGAGGAAATGTTCAATGTATTGGACATTGGTATAAGTTCCTTTTCTTTTGAAAAACACCTGTAATGAATTCCTTAGCACCTATAACACTTATGCAAACAATTATGCAGACAAAGATCAACCTCCTTCAAAGCATGCACCCAATTTGGAAGCTTTTAGCCTTATTGCCACCTTGCCTGAGAAAAATCCTTCTTCAAATGCCTTGTTTCCACCTTGCCTAAGCAAAATCCCTTCTTCAAATGTCTTGTTTCCACCTTGCCTAAAGAAAATCCTTCTTCAAATGCCTTGTTTCCACCTTGCCTGAGAAAAATCCTTCTTCAAATGGGGGTGCACTTTTCCTCTTGGCTGCAATTCTTTACCTGTGAATTAAATAATTCACCCATATGGCTGCCCATGCTTATATAACCCTCGCAATTCTATAATTAATAATTGCCCTAACAATTAAAGGCAATTAATTAATTAAAAATCAAGCTCTTCTCTTTTAAATATAGCATGTTTAAGGACAACCATCCAATCAATTAAATTAATTCAATTTAATCATCCACACATCACTTCACTCAACCTTCACAGTGTGCTTTGACCATAGCCACTGAAAATAGGAATTAATATAATCATTTAATACTTTAAAAAGTATTATTCCTTCTCAAAAGGGGTTGCATTAAATAAATTAAATTTATTTAATTTTGGATTTCTATTTTTAAATTCCATGTCCACTTCCCTTTGTTGACTTTTCCACAAGCCTGGGTGCCAAAATTGGGTGAATAAATATTAACAAATATTTATTTAATGCATAATTATTCACCCAAGGTGGGTTGCACTTTTTTGCACATATAATTCTATTTTTAAGAATTTTTCATAATGGGATTCTTTACCCTGCAAGGCAGCCCCATAAATCCCCTGATCTACTTAAGTGATTTGACTTTGACAATGTGATTATTTACCCTGCAAGGCAGGCAATAAAATCCCGTGATTTCACTTAAGTCACTTTTCTTTTATTTCACCATGGGAATTTTTACCCTGTAAGGCAGGCAATAAATTCCTGCCTGCTTGTTGCCTCTAATTTTCCCACTCCAGCTTAAGTGAATTTTATATCACGAGAAAAAGTACCCTGCAAGGCAGGCAATAAAATCCCACCTGCATGTTGCTTCTATTTTTCCCACTACAGCTTAAATCCTTTGTTTTCCAAAAATGCGTCCAACCCCGCAGGGGCTTTTCTGTGCACGACTTTGCCTTTTCCCAGTGAACCAGACCTCCAATGGTGACTTCCTCCAGGTATAATGTGCATATATGTTTTCCAGCTGCTCTAGGCCAAAAATTGGGCTTACCTGGCAAAGGAATTGTTCTAGAGAAATTTCACAGAAAACTAAACAGGACAACACAAAAACCCAAAAAATTGCCAAAAGTTACAAATAAAGCCCAAAACTTATTCCAAGTTAAAACCCTTCTGGTACATAAGATTAATGACATATTCGATCATAACAGAGTTAAAACGGAGCACAAATAGCCTTATACAGGGATCAAAATGATTAAATACAAATTTTCCATAGACAAATCCCGACGACAAAATATAACAATTTTGGGCATTTGGGTATTTGGCAAAAAAGGCTAATATGGCTCTTTGGGAATATCTTGATGCAATACAAGAACTTTCAGGCAATAAAAACACAAAATGACCCATTATTTTAAAAGTATGAATATTTTTTGGATAGGGTAGTCACAGATTTCAAGATGAAATCTGGGTGACACCAGTTGGCTCTGTCTGTGGACATCTTTTTCTCTGTCAGAATGACAAGGGAAAATATGAGATCCCAGCATCTCTGGTTTCATATCTTGTCTTTTGGGCACAGGGTCAGGCAAACAAACACAACATAAAAACAAAAACAAAACAAGGAAAAACAAACAAAGTTTTATTTATATACATACAAGTTTTAACCTGCTTTTTCAATTCCTGAACAGCTTCAGATGTTACCCGTTAAAATTAAATGGTAACTTAATTCCATCTCGGTAGGCAAGGAAGAAAGTATCCATTCTTGCAGCTCTTTTGATCACGAAGGGCCCTTTCCAAAGTGGATCAAATTTGTCGTGTATGCCCTTCGGTTCATATCGCTTGCCCCACCAGAGTACCCAGTCTCCTATCTCGAACTTCCTTTCTTTGGCCTTCTTGTCAAATACTCTAGGCAAGCCCTTATCAACTTCATCTAGTGGTGGTGCATCCTTTCTTCTCTCCGTGACAGGTAAGTTTGCATCAACTTGCTCAGTTCCCATATTTATTTGTTACATTTCTGAGGAAGAAATATCACCATATTCTTTGTTCTTCTTTAGATATTAATCATGCTTGTTGAAAGTCTCCACTAAGGAAACTAAACCCTTGGGGGTTTTGTTACCTTTTGGTTAGATTGCTCCACTATTGTCATCATAACCTAGATCAACTTTTCCTTTGACTGTTTGTCGTGGTGGTGATTCACTCCCTTTAACATGAAGATGTTTGTTAAGGGACTCTGGGGTGGTAGACCATCTCCACTTTATAGTTTCCTTGTCTAGATATGGACGGTGGTCTATTCGGATTCAATAGTACAACTATGACTGCCAAAGAATCTGCCTTAGAATTTTGATTCGTTGGAATGAAGTCAATAGAGAAGGTTGCAAAATTGAATGTCGCCAAAAGCACTTTATCTCTGTAATGCCCCAGCTTATCTCTTTTGACTTAACTTTGCCCTCGAACCTGCTTTACTAGAAGTTCAGCATCTCCTTGAGATTTGAGGAGTTTTATTCCTTTCTTTTTAGCTTGCTCCATTCCTAGAAGCAATGCTTCATACTCCGCCGTATGATTGGTGTTCTCGAACATCAGCTTGTGGAAGTATGGAAATACCTCATGATCTGGAGATATTAGTAGAGCGCTAGCTCCTGATCCAAAAGAACAACAAGTGCCTTTAAACTCCAGAGTCCAAACTTTCTCTTCTTCTTTTGTTGGCTCTGGCTCTGGTCGAAGTTCTTGCTCTGAAATGCCTTTATCCATTTCCAAGAAGTAGACCCCACGATCAAATTCCTGAAAAATAATATGAGATCTAGGATCCTCAGATTTTGTGACTGTGTACCTAGATTGCCTTTTCGGCTCCATCTCATGGTTAAGACCTTTGATAGGAATATGCGCACAGGACCAATCCATCTTTACTTCTCCTCCCAGATATTTGCAGAAGTTTCGACTCAGCAACATCCCGTAGGAGACAAGAATATCTACAACTAGAATTGTCATCTTTAATCTCTTGTCAGGAAAAGCTACCAGAACAGCTTGTGCATCTTTGATTTTTCTGATTTAAGGGACTTGTCTCTCCAAAGAGTAGCACCTTTTTATGGTATTTCTCAGGGTAAGCCCAAGAGCATCTACAACTTTAGCTGGCATGACATTGTCAGACGCACTTGAATCTAAAACGTAGTTGCTTAACTTGAAACCTTTAAGTAATAGGGAAACATAGAACGGTTCTACTCTTTCAGAAGATGGTGAGGATTTAACAACTACAATGTTGTTTTATGGAGGAGTATATTTGAGCTTAGGCCAAAAGACCTTTTGATGTATTGGTTTGTCCTGGTGATTGTACATATTTGACTAGCCTATTTAACTACTCAGGAAAATCTCTCAGGTATTCGGCTTCTGTTTGAACTTTAGTTTTCTTGGCATGATCAATAATGTCAAAAGAAGAAATAGATTCAGATACCTGAGCCGCTTTCTGTGGTTGAGATGAAGAACTCGCATGCTTACTTCTAGGAGCTAAAGAAGAAGGTAAAGGGTTGCCCCTTCTTTGTTCGTCAGCTAATGCCTCAGCTTGGCGAGTTTGTGATTTTGTAAGTGCTGCATATGCATGACCATGATCATCCTCATGAATTTTCTCATCATCATGTTCAAATTTGTAGTTTAGGTAATTAATGTTAGAGTCGCCAATAGGTCCTATAAAATCATCATCCTCGAGCTGATCGGCGCCAGCTTCCTAGTCTTCTTCATTCATCTCCAGATTGTTTCTGAGAGTAGCTTCAATTGCTAATCTTTGGGAACCAACAATGTGGTTCCAGTTGTTGTTGAAATTCTGAGCAGAGGCAGTGTTGTTGCCCTGATCCATTTGAGCCATTTGTTTCTTCATCTGCATCATCTCATTTGCTAACTTTTGCAATAGTGAATTAGAAGTAGTAGCAGAGGATGAACTTTCAGCTCTAGAAGTGTTTTTCTTTATCGTTCCAGCCATGATGAGGTCATCTTCAATTTCAACTACCATGTTCTTGGCTGCTAAAAAGTCAACAGGACGTGCTCTTCGCAATTGATAGCTTACTTCAGAAAGTAAAGCATTGATGAAGAACACATTTTGATTCTCTTCATTCAGAGAAGCAGATGCCGGAATTTTGTACAGTAATATTTGGAATTTTGTAATAAAATCCCGCATGTGCTCGTGTGGTTCCTTCTTCAGCTGAGTAAATTGGGTTATCAATGTGTTGGAATCTTCAGCTGGTTTGAATCTTTTCAAAAACGCATCCCGCATAGTAGCCCAGTTGGTTATGGTGCCACGAGCTAACCGATACAACCATTCTCCAGCCAAGTCATGCAGAGTCTCTATGAAGAGTCTGACAGATACATCTTCATGTTCGACTGCAAGCACTCCACAGGATATGAAAAACACAGCCAAGTGGTCATCTGGATTCTGCTTTCCATCTCCAAAGAATTTCAGAAAAATCTTTCTTGTCCCTTTAGGTAGATCATGCATAGGAGGAGTCAGATTCAGAGGTCCAAAGGCTGCACCCCATGGAACAGGTACTATTTGGTTCTGCATGATGAGCGGGGCACGTATTATTCTTGTGTAGACTTGATGAATAATTCCAGCAGCTAGAATATGCTAAAGATGATCCGGATCCAGATGAGTTTGTACTCTTCTTCCTGGTGAAACACTGGATCTATGGCTTATAACTTGAGGCGGGTGATTAAAATTGAATTGCTCTTGCAATCTGTAGAAATGATCAGTCATTCCTTGTGCCTTCACTGAACAGGTGAATGGACGTTTAGCCAGGTTGAGATTTTTATGGAAAACACTCTGATCTTCAATAGATAAGCTTTGATCTGCAAAGATAGTTGTTCCCCAACGGAGTCACCAAAAATTGTTGGCTAGATTTTCTGCATAGCACAAAACCTAGGCAGTCATGAGATAAATCTCCCTCATTTAACCAATGAGGCTCCCATGTTAGATTTGTCAATAAAAATGTGTTATTATCTATCAGGGGTTTTACTTTAACCACTTAGTTCATGAACCATAACTAAGAAGTTCTGCAGCAAGTAAGCAGTTGTTCAAGAAAGGAAGTATTTTATAGAAAGAAGTAAAGGAAATACAGAGAAGAAATAGGGAAGATGTGCATCCCAATTAGTAGATAGCAGAGCTAATTGCATGCACATAGAAGAAACTTAATAGATATGAACACACATAATTATAAAACAAAGGCAGCTCTAGATCCAAATCTAAAATAACATAAAGTTTATTAAGAGATCTAAGATTAAAAGCAAGAAACAAAGTACACCATGACACAAAGTTCTCCGAAAACCTACTCCTTTGTATTCCTTTGCTCTAAGTTGCTCTTAGGGGTTCAACACAAAGTCTATAACACAAGATTGCTGCTTACAAATTCTGATCCTTAACCCGAAGGTTCTTCCTCTACTTATAGAATGTAGAGGGGCAATTACAAGTCGGAATCTTTTAGTTGAACTGGCACATGTGGAAGTCGGAAAAGAAACAACTAGAAATCTCCCTCCTAGAATTCCTCTTTACATGACATGTATGATTTGCAACTGAAATAGAACCTTCTATTTTGCACATCTGCCACCTATCTCCAATTAATGGTTTTTAAACCAATCACTTAAGTTGTATAATTTAATTGATCGCTCAATTACTTTGTTTGAGGAAAGAAGAAGGAAGAGGAAAGCTGCAGTCTTGTCCTTTTTCATGTCTTCGTTCTTATCCTTGAAGCTTTTGTAGTTCTTCTCCAGTACATGCATCAATGCAATGTTTTCCGTAGATAACTCGTCATTCTTATTTTTAATTGCATATGAGCAATTAAAAATTCTGGAAAGCAATCCAGATGAATGAAAATTCATTGAAGACTTCAACTGGAAGATGGGAGCATTTGCACAAGATCTTGGAAGGAATTTTCCACGTATTGACTTCTTCATTCTTCACGGGCTGCATTCGAAACAAGAGGATGAAGCCTTTGTGCCGGAAGCTTTTGCAACTATGAGATATGGATCTGGATCTGCACTTGGATTTGCATCTGCATCTGCATCTGGATATGGATCTGCACCTGCATAACAAACGCTAGCAACTAGTTTGTGGATGGAAAAGCTGCAGCTCGAATAATTCCATTGCTTTTAATCTGCACGCATGAGTGAAGTTTTTTCTACACACATGAGTGAAGTCTTTCATGCTCTGGATCTGTCTATCAATTCAACAAGAGGTTTTGAGCCTAGATCTGTGTCTCCAATATCTGCAAATTTATAAGTGATGCATGACTCCGTTGTGCTTTATTTTTCAACTTTCTTCGCCATAGCTTTGTCTATCTTTGTCTGAACAATTCTTTTTCTTCTTATTTGACTGGAATTCTTCAAAACTGGTGCAGATCTGGATAATCCTTTAGATTCGGAGGAAATATTCAATGTATTGGACATTGATATAAGTTCCTTTTCTTTTGAAAAACACCTGTAATGAATTCCTTAGCACCTGTAACACTTATGCAAACAATTACGCAGACAAAATTCAACCTCCTTCAAAGCATGTGCCCAATTTGGAAGCTTTTAGCCTTGTTGCCACCTTGCATGAGCAAAATCCTTCTTCAAATGCCTTGTTCCACCTTGCATAAGCAAATTCCTTCTTCAAATGGGGGCGCACTTTTCCTCTTGGCTGCAATTCTTTACCTGTGAATTAAGTAATTCACCCATATGGCTGCCCATGCTTATATAACCCTCACAATTCTATAATTAATAATTGCCCTAACAATTAAAGGCAATTAATTAATTAAAAATCAAGCTCTTCTATTTTAAATATAACATGTTTAAGGACATCCATCCAATCAATTAAATTAACTCAATTTAATCATTCACACTTCACTTCACTTAACCTTCACAGTGTGCTTTGACCATAGCCACTGAAAATAGGAATTAATATAATCATTTAATACTTTAAAAAGTATAAATTCCTTCTCAAAAGGGGCTGCATTAAATAAATTAAATTTATTTAATTTTGGAATTCTATTTTTAAATTCCATATGTCCACTTCCCTTTGTTGACTTTTCCACAAGCCTGGGTGCCAAAATTGGGTGAATATAATTATTAACAAATATTTATTTAATGCATTATTATTCACCCAAGGTGGGTCGCACTTTTTTGCACATATAATTCTATTTTTAAGAATTTTTCATAATGGGATTCTTTACCCTGCAAGGCAACCCCAAAAATCCCATGATCCACTTAAGTGATTTGACTTTGACAATGGGATTATTTACCCTGCAAGGCAGGCAATAAATTCTCGCCTGCCTGCTGCCTCTAATTTTCCCACTGCAGCTTAAGTGAATTTTATATCACGGGAAAAATTACCCTGCAAGGCAGGCAATAAAATCCCACCTGCATGTTGCTTCTATTTTTTCCCACTACAGTTTAAATCCTTTGTTTTCCAAAAATGCACCCAACCCCGCAGGGGCTTTTCTGTGCACGACTTTTCCTTTTCCCAGTGAACCAAACCTCCAATGGTGACTTCCTCCGGGCATACTGTGCGTATATGTTTTCCAGCTGCTCCAGGCCAAAAATCGAGCTTACCGGGCAAAGGAATTGTTCTAGAGAAATTTCACAGAAAATGAAACAAGACAACACAAAAACCCAAAAAATTGCCAAAAGTTACAAACAAAGCCCAAAACTTATTCCAAGTTAAAACCCTTTTGGTACATAAGAGTAATGACATATTCGATCATAACAGAGTTAAAACGGAGCGCAAATAGCCTCATACGGGGCTCAAAATAATTAAATACAAATTTTCCACAGACAAATCTCGATGACAAAATATAACAATTTTGGGCATCTAGGTATTTGGCGAAAAAGGATAATATGGCTCTTTGGGAATATCTTGACACAATACAAGAACTTTCAGGCAATAAAAACACAAAATGACCCATTATTTTAAAAGTATGAATTTTTTTTGGATAGGGTAGTCGTAGATTTCAGGATGAAATATGGGTGACACCATGAGTATATTAGGCCTTTATTAGGTTCAAGATTACATCTATGAACGTATATTTGGGGGAAATTAAGGGTATGCAAGGTCCATTTGTTGTTATTTCATGATTGAAAATGTCATTATTTTAAGAAAAATGAGTAAATTACACTTCATTTAGGCACTATCATGTACATAAATGTAGATTTGGGAGAAATCAAGCATGTTTAAGCAAAATTTTCCTTTATTTCATGATTTAATGCCATTATTTGAGAAAACAATGATATTGATTATGGTGTATCCAAGTGAAATAAACTTAGGACGAGTACCTATATGTGTTGTAAGTCCATGTTGAAGCTTTAAAACCAAGTTTAATAGAGGAAAGAGATAAAGAATTGAAAAATAAATTTATTTTATTTACGTGTATTTAGTACATAACATGTTATTGGGAAATGAGTATTCTTAACTTTTACCTATATGTTTTCTACCTAAGGCTACAAATGTGTACATAAATACAAATTTATGAAGGTAAGAACCATTACATAAGTTGTTGGTTTTCCACATATGAAATTTCCATCTTTTGAACATTACATAATGTGCATTGGCATATGTGTGTATGAATCCATAAAATGTGTAAATGTAATGCATGTGATGGAATCACCACTTATCATGGTAATATGTGGCATGAAGTGTCCACATTGCTAAACAAAGTTGGATATGGGGAGCATTATTGTTCCAATATTTTGTATAAATCATGTAGGTATTTATGTGTGTGTGTGCATGCACACACGCACGTTTGTGTATCATGTGTGTGTGTGTGTGTGGGTGCGTGCACGTGTGTGTGCATGCATGTTGTGTGTGTGTGTGTGTGTGTGTGTGTGTGTGTGTGTGTGTGTGTGTGTGTGTGTGTGTGTGTGTGTGTGTGTGTACGTGCGCGCACGTGCGTGTGTGCATGTGTGTGCGTGTGTGTGCATGTGTTGAAGTCTGTAGAGTTGTTTGGCATGTTCCTTGTGTTACATATAGTTTAAAATGATAGAAGGGTTGTAAAATTAAGCTCAAAGCACATAAGGAGGTCTTCACAATTGAGCACCATGTTTCCTTTCATAGAGTGCACAAAGTGTGTAGGGTGTAAAGAGTTGTATGTAAAATATTAAGGCACAAAAGTATTCAAACTACAAATGCATGGTTCATTGCACTTTGAAAAGTGTGTAGGGCACTAAGGGTTAAGTGAAATAATTTTACATGTAGGCTTGTGAAAAGGTGTGTAGGCACACAAATTGAGACTGCGTAGGTGTGTAACTACCATAGGTCATTCATCCTTCCTTGAAAAGAAATCATCATGATTTTAGTAATTCTTAGAGAAGGTGGGGGTGGAATCTTATTAAGATTACAAGTGGCATGGTTTCATAATGAAATCACTTCAGGAATTTGGTACCTCTTTCTATTAATGGATATTATGCTCTAAGGACTAGTTTGTAGAATCCATGATGGTGATGTATGTATGTGTTCCCAAGGATGATATCACAGGAATCAATTTGTGCTACACCAAAAACTAACTTGTCTTTAAAATGATGTATAGACTATGTGAAGTGATATTTTTATCTGGAGGTTAGGAAAAAGTGTTTTACACAAAGAATTTGTATGTATACATATGATTTGAAGTGTTTGGAGATTTTTGGCATTATTCCTCATATTGCATAGAGACTTAGAGTGCATAAATATAAAATTACTATGCAAGTGAGCTTGAAGCATAGAGAGATCTTCAAAGTAGATTGGCGTGGTTATTTACACTCCATAGAGTACACAAGGTGTAAAGGGTTGCACACAAAACTTTAAGCATGAAATTATGTGAAGTTTGGTGATCTGATTCCTTACACCATTTACATAAATAATCAAAAATTTAAATAAATATTTATTGGTAGGCATTGGAATGGTAAATGTAATTCACTACTTTAAAATTCTTATTCTTTAAACTCTTTCCCCGTTGACAAAGCTCTTAGAATAATCTATATTAAAAATAATCTTCATTCAATTGACACAATCGTTGGGTAAAAGGACAAATCACTACAAAAAGTAATTAGTGCAGTCTTTATGTCAAAATAACAATATTCTTTTTTAACTTTTACTAACCAACAAATCATTTTTAAAGTTTGGGAATTTCATTTTCAATGCCCTTATTTGTAAATTGGGTTGTTAAATACTATTTGTTTTTATGAGTTTTTTTATTACCATATCCACAAACTTGTGCATGAATGAGAATGAAGTAGAGATAAACAATTTGTCTACAAGAAAAAACAGGTGAAATCAAGTCCTGGTGGGTTTTGCTATATCAACATATTATCAATGTAAATGTGTTGGCCACAACATTGGTTGATAAAAAATTGAGATAATTTTCTCTCTAACATTTTAAAATTTGGAACAATTTGCTATGTAATGTATAATTTATTTAATTACATGTTTGTTTTACACAATGACACCACATTTATGACCTTTTTGTTTCTTCATACTTTCTCATTGGTATTTTACACAATTTTTCTATATCTTACCTTAGGAAGGTGGAGTCTAGTTTGAGATGTTCATTAATATTTAAATTTGAGATGCCTCAATGTCTCCTTCATAGTCATGTTTTCTAATGGTTGAGCCAACATTAGACATGAAATGATTTGAAAGATGTGGCACCAAGAGTACCTAAGTCAGTGAACCGGAGACTTGGTTTGAAAGTTTTAATTCACATCTTTTGAAACATTTTCACAATTTCAAAAGGACACGTTATTAAATAACATATATACTCGATAATATAGACAAAATAATAACATTACAATGAACATACAAACATTTGAAAATAAAAATTGAGACTAGATTAAATACTATATATTTAATTATTTTAATTATTTTCATTTTTTTATATATAGATGAATCGAACATATATTGAAATGTAATTAACATTTTCTAATAGTGTAAAGTCAAAGAACTTGATAGACATTAGTTACGTATTTGCTACTCACAGTTTTTTAGTACAAGTTAATGGAAGATAGCACTGGATAGTCCTAGTCATACATTTAGCAATTGTCAATATATTAATACAAACACAATACATATACGTGGGAATCCGTACCCAAGCTCATCCTTCCTTATTCTAGAAAACATGTTGCGATTGCGAACCAGTATAATAAGCCAAATATGTTTGAGACACTCTGGTTTAACAATAGATTCGTGTCCCAACGAAGCTTGTTTACCCAATTGAAAAATAACAACTCAAACCTTATTAAAAAACGGAGTCAAAGTGGGAAGGCTTTCATGAAGACATGTTTGAATAGTTGTTACAAAACGAGTTAGTTGCGTATCCGCACCGACTGACTCTTCGCCGATTCCATCTCTCATATCATTCAAACGAAGGTTCGTTGAGGCAGCCGCTACATTTGTGTCACTCTATATATATACACACAAGGATTTTCTTTGTATACACAATTGTCACAGAAAGTGTTGCAGCAATGGAAGATAAGGATATATGTGAGGCGGTGGAAGAAGATCATGAATGGATGATGGTGGACATGGGTGAGAATGGTCGTCCCATTGCAATACCAGAATCACAAGTAGCTGCTGGGAATATTTCACCAATGAAAACTTGTTACATTTGTGATGGCACAAAGGATTTGTTTCAAATTTTGCCAAAAATGATGTGGAGGAGGGCCAAGGCTGTTTTGCTCATCCTATGCACTCCCCTAACTTCAGAGCATCGGGGGAAAAACAGTGATTTTCCAAGCCTTATTTCACATATTCACCATCAAGTAAGTGATAAAATTAAGTATAATTACAGAGCTCGCTGCACTCACTGTTTTCTAACATGGGTTTGTGTTATTATTACAGGCAACAGATAAAATAAGTGATGATTTAGCAGAAAGAAGCAAGGAGCTATTAGTGAAAGCAGGATTTAAAAGCGTGCGGCAAGAAACTTTGGTGAAGGGAGGGACACAATCTACACCCATTTTCAATGATTATTACATATCTGAAATTCCCGTGTGTCAATTATCAGTGAAGTCAAATAGAGATGGCAGCTTTCATTACAATCTAGGAAGGGCATTGGCAGCATTAAAGGATGAGGGTGTTCTCATTCTGGGGCTCACCAAGCATTTAGTACCATTGTGGGACAAGGCATTTGACGAGTGGCTCAGCGAGCGTCTGCTTAATAATAGGTAATATATTCATGTTTCATTGGGTATTAAAGAAAAGTAGGCAAATACAATTTATAAATGAGTACATGAAGAGATGATAATGGAATGGTGGTGCAGGTTTAATGAAGAGATGATAATGGAATTTGAAAAAAGGATGGATCATAATGCGCAGGGGTTATATCCATTATTTGTGGCGTTGGGTGCAGCAGGGGAAGGAGCCATTGCAGAGCGCTTTCATGATGGATGGTCATTCTTCTCTGAATATTCTTAAAACGGGGCATCAAATTCTTATTTCATTGAATTCTTGTAAATTATGTAGCACCCAATTAGAGGGTTGTAACATTTTGATCCAATCTAATATTTATTTACCGTGCATCCAACACCATCTCATACTAAATTATGTCTAAAACAAAAGAAATGTAAAAACCATCTTTGATATCTCAATTCTTCACTATAAGAAATTCTTGTAAATATTTCAGATGGGGTCTACAAATAACAAATTAAAAGATCCGCAGTTTTTCCCCAGTGCATCACATAAATTTTATAAGCACACGATTTCCCACAGGGTGTCTACTTGCGATTGTATTTTTATAGTTATTTTATACTGTTCACCACACATTCAATAATAATTTTAGCAAAACTTCATACCAGTACTAGTGATAATGCTTTGTGTGATGCATAAAATGATCAATTAAGCGAGTGATAGGACAAACCAAGAGAAAATCGCTCTCCAACTCTGGCGCAAAACTAAAGTCGGCTCTTCTAGGGTTTCCCCTTCCTCACCGTCATACCACGGCCTTTTCGGGCTCTGCAAGAATTTATTGTTATAGTCTCTCTTATGGTTTCTCGTCCTCTGGGCCTCCCCTATATAATGACCTCACCATCTTCAAACCCGGTTGTTTCAATCGTGGTAGGAGATAGTGGAGCGATTAATGGCACCGCCGACGAAGCGATGTAGGAAGTTCGTTCCAAAGGCTTTTCACGAGGTAATCTTTCTCCTCTTGATGTAGTTCTACCAATTCCTAAATTTAATGTTGTTTGTCAATGGTTAGAACAATTTTTCCTCTTTGGGTATTTTGTGGGTCGAATCCCCTCTAAAAGCATGCTCAAATCCTAGGCTAACACAGTCTGGACCCCTCATGGGGTCCGCCTGGATAGCATTCAAAACATGACCAAGGGTTTCTTTCTTTTTAGTTTCTCTGACCTTGCTAATGCGCCCAATATTCTGGCTAAGAAGGCCACTTGGTATGTCTGTAATTCGTTGCTTGTGTTAACACCCTGGCACAAGGACTTTTTGGTATCTGAATATACCACTCTTAAAGTGCTTGTATGGAATTTCCTGGTCTTCCTTTGCCATGCGTGCATTTTCTGCCGCAAATTTCTGCTTCTCTTAGGTGGGTAGTATTCCTAGAAGCCGATAAATTTTACCATGCTCATCCTCATAAGCGAGTATGCGTTGAGATTGATCTCTCACAGGATCTCAAACAATTTTGTGGATATTCAAATGGGAGATAACATGATTCCCAGTGGGTCATATTTATCAATCTACCCAATACTTGCTTCTGTTGTCAAGTGTCTGATCACAAGATCAAGGATTGCCCGCTTTATGTACCTAATAACCGCCCTATGGCCAAAACAACTCCTGAGCCAGTCAAACCCCAACAAGAGGAAGGATGGTAAGTTGTCGGGAGCCGACGATACAAGAACAAAGCCTAGCAATCCAAATCCTCTAGCTCCCATGGCCATCGGGAACCAGTTGTTAAGGAACAATCTCTCAATATCCCGGCTAAGAAACCTACAGCTGCTGCTAAAGAACCAATTGTTGTTGTTATCTCAGCTACCCCGTTTCCAAAGTATTCCAGCATGCCCCTAGCAGCGTTGGTTCTCATGGACCAAACAAATTATGTTTCTCACATCTCCATCCCGCATTCAGTTCCACTGTTACTGCCAAGCGACTCACAAGGGCCTTCCAAATGACCCTAAAGTCCTTCTCGCATATCTCGAGACCATAGCACAACACGCAACATGGATTCTACCGAAGCGGAATACAACATTGAGTATGTCAACTGGAAAAAAGTTGATCTGTAAGATTTTTTGCAGCACAATGTTGCTCATTTCTTACACAATCAATATGATGCCCTTGATGGCTTAGAGGATGGGGATATGGCTTAGAGGATGGGGATATGGGTCTTGACCAATGTTTCCCATTAATTGTTTATCTTGGAATGTTAGGGGTCTTATAGACTCCTGTCGTAAATATGTGGTGCATGAAACTCGACAACGATGTGTAAATCTGGACATTTTGTTTTTACAGGAAATAAAAATTATAGATTTTCAGTTACAGATGGTATGTAAATCCATCTGGCCTGACAGCTTGGCTTTCTGTAGCAATCATGAAGCAAGGCGTGGGGGATTAATTTCTCTTTTTTCTCCTAAATGACAGCCCTTATTAATTGACCATGGAATCGACCCCACTAGTTGTGTCATATAGGTCCTCTTTAATATTGACGACCGCCCTTTTGGGCTCATAAATATTTACGCCTCGAATGATGCGGCTGAAAGGTCCAATTTGTGGCGTTGGATAACAAACTCCATTCCCAATTCCTACTGGGTAATAAGTGGAGATTTTAATATGGTTGAATCCCCTGATGATAAATGTGGCCACTTGCCTGTGATGTGGACACCTGGTGAAAGGGAAGCGTGTGGTACTTCATGCAAAATAAATTCAGATTTTTTTATCCTAACACATCTTCCTTCCCCACCTCTACAACTTGGTACATGTGGACCAATCTTCATGGAGGGACAGATCACATCCTTAAACAGATTGTCAAGGCCATGCTATTAGCTCAAAACTTCTTTGAGTTTGATAGCATTTATTCTATGCCAGTGGAGGTCATGCCTAACTTTTTCCTTTTCGACCACTCTCTTATACAATTTCATATATGTTGGCATGATATGCACCCATTTTGTCATAAAGGCCAATTCTTTCTTAATACTACCTTGATGCAACATGGCCCTATTGTCAATCATATCAAGAGGGTTTGGAATTTATCTCCATGACCCAGTCACTATCAACGGTTTCATCTACCTATGCAAACCGACTAGATACAATGGTGGGAAGATGCACTGACTCAAATTACTAGATTTATTAGAATCTACGACCGACAGCTGGTAAAAATTTGACACCGCTTATACCCCACTAACACCTCAACTCTCAGTCAGGTGATGGTGGCATTTTAAGGTGATTCCTTCTCTGACACTCTGCAACTGCAAGTTGCAGCGCTTCGATATCAAATCCAAATTACATATAACTATAATGCTAGAGGCGCTCTGATCCAGGCTCAAATGCATTGGCTCAAGATTGGAGATCGAGTTTCGAAATAATTCTTTCTTTCTCTCTAAGCCAAAAATCCTTCTAAACATATCTGAGCTATTATGGACAACGGAGCTCGAATTATTGACCCGCAACTTATGTTACAAGCCTTTTTGTGCCATTACAAGTTCGTCTTTCAAGCTCAACCACCCTCCGCAGCTCACCGAACCACTCTTGACCACTGTTTAGGTGTTGTGCCATGCAAGATTTTAGAGGCTTAGAAGGTGATCTGCGAAAGAATTCTTACCATTGAAGACCTCCATGAAGGCACTTTGCAAATGGCTAATGATAAAGCGTTGGGATGTGATTGATTCCCTTGTGAATTCTATAAAGCTCTTTAGGATTCTGTCGAGAAAGACCTTTTTTAGGTCTATCTTGAAGGATTTCAGAACCAATCCCTAGGGCCATGCATTAATAAGGGAAACATTAAATTTATCCCTAAGCAAGGAGATCCCAAGAAAATCACTTGTTGGCGACCGATTACATTGTTGAATGTCTCCTACCAAATCATTTCCAAAGCATTAGCTCTACGATTACACAATCTTCTGCCTGTTATTATTCAACTATAGAAAACAAGCTTCATATAGGGGTGTTTCATCCTGGATAACATCATTGTTGTGTGGGAAGGCATGGAATGGGCTCGCAGATCTCATCAGGCTACCATGTTTATCAAGATTGACTTTAAGAAGGCTTATGATCGGATTGAATGGCCATTCATTCTCACCATCTTTCAGGCCCTTGGCTTTGGACCCATTTTTTATTCAATCTATCAATATGTTGTTTGCATATTCTTCTACTCAAATTTCTATCAATGGCCTCAACTAAGAGCCCTTTGGGATTTTCCGGTCTATCAGACAAGGTTGTCCTCTTGCCCCTGTACTGTATGTGCTAGCAGCCGAAGGCTTTGGTTATCTCTTAACTCATGCCAAAGCACAGGGTCTTGTTCGTGGAATCTCGCTACCCGATGAGCCAAATTCTCAACTTCTCAATGGGAATTTTGTGGACGATTCTTTTCTTATTCTTATCAAGGATGAGACCAACATTTGCAATGTTATGCAATGTTTGGATACTTTTTGCCTAGCTTTTGGCTCATCCATTCAATGGTGAAAAACCCAATGTTACATGCAATCTTCCCTTCATGTGCCAGACTGGCTTGCCACCTTTAATTGGAATATTCTGCAACCTAGTGAGATTTTCAAATTTCTAGGTATTCCTTTTGCTTTTCAAGCCTTCTTGGCTAAACTATGGAATTATGTCATTCAACAGGTGGCTAAAAATTGGAATATTGGATTACTAGGCCTATATCTCTGGCTGGAAAATTCCAAATCTGCTCTAAAGTTCTTGTTGCAACCCATGTTTACTACTCGTCTTGTTGGGTTCCTTCCAAAGCCTCCATTCAGAAGCTTGGAAAACTACTCAAAGCTTTCCTATAGGCTAATGCTTCTACTAGAAAACGTTTTCACTGGGTAGCCTAGGATATATGTTTTCTGCCTTGAAATTTTGGAGGCCTCGGGCTTATTCACATTCAATTCCAAGGGCAAGCTCTATGTGCTAAGTGGATTATCAGAAGCATTATTGGCCAAGAAGCTTGGAAAGTTCTCATATGGCATAGCATTTCAGAAGGCTCTCCTTATGGCCGTCCTACATGGAAAGGCTTAGGGTTTGTCAATTTTCTCATCACTCCTATGCATGTCAAAATTATTGGCACCTTTGTGCTTAAAAGTATTTGGAAAACGTGGGAATGTGTCAAACACTGGATTTTATGGAAAAGGGATGGCTTTCGTGATGGGATTTCTCTCAATCAGCAATCTCTCTGGTGGTCAACGATTTTTCAATCCTAAGATCAATGCTTAGCAGAGATCCCGGGAATCTTTGCGCTTAAATTCCTCAAGTGCGGAATTCACACCATCAAGGACTTCTTCTGCAAGAACACTCAATCCTGGTTATCTTGGCTAGATTTTAAAACTCTATTTCAGATTTCCAACCAAGATCTGGATACTTTCACTACTGTGATCAACTCAGTTCCTGATCACATGTTGCATAAGATTTTGTGCATTCCTCTCACCCATGGTGGACAGACTGGAAGTGGTATGTTGATACCCCTTTCTATAACTACAAAGCCAACTAAGCTTATTGATGGCTCTCGCCCCATTTTCCCATGGTAGAAAAACTTAATACTCATTGGGGAATTCACATCACTCTGTCTACCTGGGGTAGACCATTTGAGAATGTTTGGACTATATGTGTGGAGCCCAAAATTGCTCATTTTCTTTGGTGTATTTTTCACCAAGACCTTCTTATCAGGGCTCGTCTTATTCAACATAGGATTCCAGCCCCATCTACCCCTTTAGTGGGCATTTGGAAACACTTTTACATGTCTTCTAGTTCTGTCCCAAAGCTCAAATTGCTTGGAACTGGATCCATTCTTTTTTTCCCTCACGACCCCATTGTTTCACTTGACAACATATTCTCTTAGGAGATAATCCCAAAATTCTTCCTATGTTCACCCAGATTTGGCATGTTTTCAGAGGGGAGATTCTATTTTAGATATGGAAAGAAAGAAATTCTTTTTTCTTTGCTAATTCTGCAGTTGATCAATCTTTCACGATTTATAATAAATCTATGGTGATCTCCAACGTACTTCTACAGATTCAAGTTCAAGCAAACAAGTTGGCACTGGAGGTGGACCACCTCTAGACCCTGTTGTTCCACTGGGGGGAAGCCCTGTGCAACATTGCCTAAGTGCCTCCATCTCCCACCAAGCGCTCCTTGTCTTCAACCTATGGTGACCGGTGCAACTGATCTCAGCGTCATGCTTTCAGTCACACCCACCACTCTCCAAGATCGTTACATCGGCATAGTCATTTTCCTATTCACCGTCGTGGCTAGGGCTCCCCACTGCATTCGTTGTCTTACCAACAAGGATGGGGCTCACCACCTCGGAAACATGGGTGGGGCTCTCTGCCACATTTCTTGGCTTGACAACATGGTTGGGGCTCTCCTTCTGCCACTAATTCACAGCAATCCATTTGGCACCCACCACCACCCCCACCATCATTTGACAAATCCCCTCACCTCAACCTTGTCATTCCTATGCATGGGGAAGCGGACCCAGAGGAAGCACTTGTTGTTGGTTGGGATATTTCAGATGCTAGCAAGGACTTTCCTGGTTCAGGGTGGCCAGATGATTAGGATCCACCTTCCTTGGGCATGTTTGTTGTTGTTCCTTAATAGTGCCTTTTAAGTGTTTTTGGGCAGTGCCTTTTGTTTTCCTATTCTCTCCTAATCTCAACCTAGTTTGAATTTTGTTGTTCTAGGCTCGGCCTAACTTGTTCATGGTTTTGGGGCGTGCTTTCATACCACCCACTTCTTTTTTGAAAGCTATCTTGTATCTTACTGCATTAATATAATATAAGATCCCTTTTTATAAAAAAATAATAATTCTTTGTATGAGTTAAATTTCATAGTGTATAATTTGTGGTGTGTAAATTCTTGCCATCTTAATGTTGACCAATTATACAATCTACTTTGAGAATTCTGGCATGTTTTGGAAAGTTTGATTGCACTAAATAAAACATGGCTTAGTAAACATCTTGCATAGACGGTTCTCTATTTTCATAATCACATTTATTATTTAAACAAATTCCCTTTGTATTCTACACTACCAATAACTTTTTAGTGTGCTTTCACAATTTTAGAATCATAAGAAAATTCATACTTACTTCCTTTTTCATACGTGAAGAAAGAGTTTATATATCACGTGTTTGTAAATTTGATTGGTCAACCAACCAATGGGTTGTTTATCATTTTTTGGGGGGATTTACACTTGGTTTCTTGTTCAGTTAGCCTTTCAAACATATGTGATGTTTACATTGAACGTTACAAAATTACTTATTGGAGAAATATTTTTTCAAGAACAAATAAATATTTCATCAATGTTTGTGGGACTAAGTCCCAAATTTCATGATGGGGTGGCTCCCATTTATTAACAGCTAATAAATTTTACACCAAATTGTTTCTCAAGGTGGCCATAGACTAGGGAATGTGTGGAAACACCCTCATTGTAATTGCAACAATATCTAGGAGAGTGTAGACACTAAATCACACACTTTGGGTACATTATTAGGTTCTAATCACATACTATTATTCATATGCTTATTATAGGAGAAAAGTATTGGTTGATCACTATACTTGGCCTCTCAGGTTCCTTCCTACTCTCTCTTTTGACATGACTAACCTCACTGCCTAGTCTGACCCTTCACATCTCATATTTTCTGGCTCTAGACACCAACACCCAACCAGAATGTCAGCGCCCAAGTGCCCTAGACTTCTTTGTATTTAACTTACTCCTTTTAGGGTCCTTTCTAGTCATTGAGAATCCTTATCTCTTAGGAGTTGACCTTTTAGTGATCAATTATGAAATTTGAACAAGGGAGATATATAAATATAAATTTATGTGACCAAATCAAAGGACCAAGCTCTAAGCATCTATCATATCACCTAAGGTTGCATCTCACAAGCATATAAAGAGCATCATTGCATCTATCTAACACCATTGCAATGGAAAAGGGATGGTTTTCTGCATCACACTTTATAAGAGGGAAGACTATTCTATTCCATGCACACATCTATTACATTTTATTACATCTGGCTACTTTGTTTGCTATCAAGTTTGGCATGCATAAGAGCCACCTAGGGCACGATTCTGCACACACACACACACACATAACTAGATTGGGTCTAAGATGTATTGCAACACTCAGTCTTAATATCACCATTGTGACAGCTGAGGACAGTCTGACCCCTCATTTTAGATTTTACTTTTTGGGATTTGATGTTATTTTGAGGGATTTGTAGGTGATTTCTACATCACAGGGTATCAACGACATCCATGGGAGTTGTGTGACATACTAGCCACAAACAACGAGGGTATCAGATCAACCAATGACCTTGTAAAATTGATTTCTGGAACTCCTGTGTAGACCCTGGTCCCTATGAAGGGATCTGTTGGTCATTCAAACTACACCCATGTCTCAGATCTGAATGGACTAAGTCATTTGAGTCAACAATGGGACTATCTCTAAGTGTGGGACCTTGCACGCTTGAGACAGACCTCTAGAGAATGTCGGTTCCTCTACCTATTTCTACTGTTATTGTTACTCCTAATGTTGGGTAGGGAAACTAAGCTAACAATGCCAAGGGACCAGGGATAGAAGGGTAACATGAAAATGGAAAACTAAACTAAGGAAGGCAATAACACTAAAAAAAGTGGGATGAACACTATTTGTTTCGAGTGAAAATGAAAGATGAAGCATAAATGGAGGCCAGACACATGTAACATAATCTAGAATGCATTTGCCTACTCGATTTCATGAAAGAAAACAAGAAAATGAAGCTGCAAGGGATTTAAAGTGACACAACAAGCACACAATGTGAAAGGGAGGTAAGAAAGAAGAATAGAAACACGTCAAGGCAAAGAATAGCCATAAAATTATGCTTTTATTACTTCCAAAGATACACAATCTATTACAATGGTGTATGAGGCCGATATCCACATGCAAGAGCCATATCTAGAGGTTTACAACTCAAAATACAAAGATGGAGAACCCTTAGCAAATGGTAGAAGATCCAAAAATGTCCAACCCTTTTACAATGAGCAATGCTCTTACATTTATAGATGAATCAGTGAGAGAAGAAGAGGAGAAATAGGGAAAACTCATATTTAAACCATAACCACCAACAAAAAACATTCAATTCTTGTAAATTGGCTTGAAAATTTGTCAAATGTGCTTCTTCAAGTTGATTTGGCATGTAGGAGAAGCAAGGAGGTCAAATTGGATCAAATATGGGTGGTTGGAGCAATCAAATATGTTCATTAATGGCCAAAAAGATGTTTTCCTCTTTCTCACCTACCAAATCCCACTGAAAATTTAATTTGAATGGCCTAGAGTTTAGCCCATGTCAACAAGTTTCAAATGAGACCAGGTGCACGTGTTTCAGAGGCCTACAACAAAAATTATGACTGTCAGAAGTTGTCAGTGTATATTGAACACACAAGACACGTGTCACATGTTGATTTGAATGAAAAGACCAGCCAACCATGCATATTTTTTGTCATCTCTACCATGTGTCACATTTTAGTTTGTTGCAAGGATTCGGCATGTTGTTGGTGTGATATTACTAGTTGTGTGTAGCACACTCAATGTCGGATAGATGCCACCTGGCACCGAAGGGTATAGAAGAAGGCATAAATGTATGCACACGGAAGAGATAAACATGGGAGGAAAATAGAGGAATGGTGCGTGTAAAAGTGATCCATGCGGGAGGAATGGGAGGAAGAGCTAAGGGAGAAATGTATGACAAGGGCACAATCATTATAGAATGATTTACGGTAGCAAAGGAGGGGCACATGAGAATAACAGGATCTTATCCAATTTTGGAAAGTAGGTTCAAGATGCATGCGCGCAGATGTATGAACTATTGGTAAGAAGATAAATGCATAGAGGGTGCACATGAAGGGAAAATGGACCAAAGAGGAAAAGGAAAAAGAAGAGGTGAAGAAAAGGAGGAGCACCCAAGGGTGTGCGAGGAATCTGCAACCAAGGGAATGTGTCAAAAACTGTTGTGCGCATAACCTGTAATTTAGATCCTTAGAGCCATAATGGAATGTAAGTTATCCAAATAACTAGGGGAGTTATTTTGGATAATAGTTTGGTGACTTTTGTGGTCATCTGTCTTCTAGATGAAGGATATCAGTAGCTTGGAGCATCCATTGGGCATGGAGTCTGCTTGGAATATGAGATTCTGATCTATGATCTTGAAGAACTACCCTTAAAGCCACTTTGAAACATATTATGATCTCTGTTATGAATCCTACAAGACTTTCGAGAACTAATGGAATATGAAAAGCATCCTGGAAGTAACAAAATAGCGCACACAAGAAGCATGTGAGAAGAAAGAACTATGTACAAACAAGACAATGTGCGCGCTGTAGACACTTATAATTACACCCAAGCAATTTAAATACTTAAATTGCGCTAATTATCCCCTTTCTCAAAAATCAACGACATATCGTCAAAAGCACTCATTTTCCCTCATATCATCATTAATTAATTACACTAAGCTAATTAATTAAGTTTCCTATCCAACAAATACCCTAATTAACAACCTTCCATTAATAAATCACCCCTTCTACCTAGACTAATTAATTATTATTAATTAATTAGCTTTCCCTTCCATTTAATCAATAAATCAATATTTAATTGATTTAATCCCCTTTTAATAGCCTAAATCGTACTAATATTCCTCTAATTATCTTCTATAAGCTTACATCTACCTATTAGTTAATCACCTTTAATTAATTAAAACACCCCCCAGCTCCCATGACTTACTAAACATGTATTAAACTCTTCTAAAGTAAGGTTACTTTTAATAAAGCAACCTTATCCATTCCTAATCATGTTTTACCTTTATCCCACATTCATGAGAATGTGTTGAATCATTTATCCTTTGGGCTATATAAGGAGCCCTCCTCCTACCTTTTTACTTACACCTAAACTTCTTAGAGAGCAAATGCAAATCATATAGCAAAGAGACTAAGAGCTTGCACCTTTCCCTTTTGAGAGTTCATCATCTTGAAGAGTTAAGCCTCTTTCTTAAAGTACTTGGGTCATATGGGAGGTGTCAAAAGGGTCTTGTAGCCCAACTTTGATTGGCCCCCATTCCTAGGTTCTTGGAACATTAAGGACAACTATTTTGATAGCCATGGAGCTTACTTAGGTATATTTATTTATTTGTTGTTAGAGAATAGAGGAGTTTAGATATTTAGAATTGTTAGTTTCAAAGTTTGTATTGATGAATGCTAACATCTAACCCTCGTTTAATTCTTATCATGATGGCGTTTATGCTTTGTTTTAGCTAAATTGTAGAACTATTTTAGGTGGTAGTTCTTACTTCATTTGATTTAGCATTAAGCAAAGTATACATGCATACATTTGGCACACCCAGTGGGACTTACTCCATTGTCCTTTGCACTTAATTTCAAGTTTTTGTAGTTAAGTTTCATTTTTGGTTACTAAGCCTCTTTTACACATGTTGATCTAACTTGTTTTTCTTAACTTGTTTTGTTGAGTTTGCATGTGTTGAGTCTTCCTTGTAGGTATAAAGGAGGTGAAGTGCTGTCAAAATTAGAATTGATGGGAAAATTTTAAAATTTCTCCATGTTTTCATTTTTAGAGCTTACTTTTTCAACATTTTACATGCTAGTTTTGTCAATTTTTTGAAAATTTTCAATTCTTGAGCATGTATGTTAGTGTTTGATAGTGCTGAGTCTTTTATTTACATATTAATGTGGTGGGTTGCTGTAAAAATTTAATCTTGGTGAGAAAATTTCAAGATTTCATCATGTTTTCATTTTTAGAGCTTACTTTTTCAACATTTTACATGCTAGTTTTGTCAATTTCTTGAAAATTTTCACTTCTTGAGCATGTAGGTTAGTGTTTGATAGTGCTGAGTCTTCTATTTACATATTAATGTGGTGGGTTTCTATCAAAATTTAATCTTGGTGAGAAAATTTCAAGATTTCATCATGTTTTATTTTTAGAGCTTACTTTTTCATCATTCTACATGCTAGTTTTGTCAATTTCTTGAAAATCTTAAATTCTTGAGCATGTATGTTAATGTTTGATAGCGTTGAGTCTTCTATTCATATATTAATGTGATGGGTTGCTATAAAATTGAATCTTGGTTGGAAAAATTTGCCCATTTTATAGATTAAGGGACGTTTTTTTTTACATTTTCTGAGTGCATGTCAAGTGCATACCCATGAGCATAAGAGCATATGTGTAACCCATCTTCCGAAGGCCATAACTTTTGCTCCCAAACTCAAAATGACTCCATTTTTTTTGCATTGGAAAGGTATTGAAGTTAAATATGCAATAAAAACATAAATTCTAGATTTATACTTACAAAAATTGTAGGTTTTTTTTATTATTTTAAAACTGGTCATTTTCTAACATGTCTAATGTTTTGATGAATGTTGTATTTCCATGCTTACTCGATTTAGAACAAAGCGTGTGTATGCTATTCTCTTGAACCTTTTGGTGATCTTGAGAATCAAAAACAAATTTTATCTCTATCTTGTTAACATTGGGATTAAACTTGGAAACTTGATTATTCCTTTTGCTTAAGGGAATGAACCTTTTACAAAGCATTTTTCAATGGTCCTTTGATTTGAAGTTTTCCATTTCTATATAGTTGGGATAAAGTTTGTGTATGCTCTTCTCTTGCACCTTAGGGTGATCTTAAGAATCAAAAGCAACTTTAGTCTTCATGTTATAACATTTGGTAAATTGGAAACTTCATCTTTCACTTTTGGTTTAAGAGAATGAACCTTTTACAAAGTATTTTTCAATGGTCCTTTGATTTGAAGTTTTCCATTTCTATATAGTTGGGATAAAGTTTGTGTATGTTCTTCTCTTGCACCTTAGGGTGATCTTGAGAATCAAAAGTAACTTTAGTCTTCATTTTATAACATTTTGTAAATTGGAAACTTCATCTTTCACTTTTGGTTTAAGGGAATGAACATTTATCAAGAATTTTGTATGGTTCATTGATTGAAAATATTTTCTTTACTTTTTAGTTGAATTATTTTTTGTGTATGCTCTTCTCTTGCATCCTTGGATGATCTTGAGAATCAAAATTAACTCTTGATCCTCTTTTAAATAATGTGATTTTCTTGGAGAACTACTAACGCTTGAGTGCAGGACCTAAAAACACTTGTCAAAGAAAGGAGGAACCAAAACAAAATCAAAACTACTAATACAGTTGTTATACAGGTTGCCAAAAGGTGTTCAAGCAAACCACACCTAATTAAAAAAGATAAAAAGAACAACATATTCAAAACACTGTATTGCAGGTTTCGGAAAAGGGTACGTCCCTCTCTGCTTAACTGGAACATAACCCCTTTGGCATAACACCTTAAGCTACAACAATGGGGGTGGTTCCAGGAACCCCAAAGTAGTCCACGCAAGAGGGAACCTTGTGGACAAAACGGTAAGTGCTCCGCACTACCTACTTGACTAGTGATTCCTTTGTGAGATAGCATTACAAGTTGTCCGTTGTGGTGACCCTAGTGATAGTACACGTAGACGCACTAGTTGCCTACTGTTCTTGAATGGGGTGAAGTAAAGCTGAGATACTCCCAAACTCGTCAGTGTGACTTTTTGGGTAAATCACGCTTGCTCGTGGAAACTTTATAACACCTAGGGTGAGAGAACCACCTAAGAGAATATACTTTGGCCAGGAGTCCACTTTGACCATTTTAAAACAGTGTTGAGTTGTGAACCTTCTTTTTTAGAAACGTGTGACGTATTACTTTTGCCTAGTTTTTACTTGCCGTAGGGCGAGGTGAAACTCTGCCGAAGTGAGGCTAACATTTTTCATATTTTTTTATTTACTTCCTTCACATTCTTTTGACACTTTGTTGATCAAAAGAAGGGCGACTACCTTTGTGTTACCAATCAACTGTTTCTCTCACTTTTATGTTTGTTTACGCCCATCCATGTTTGCGGCTGGGTTAGTTAAACGTCTAAAATGTGCGGATGCATTTTCATGTCATTGGTAGCCATTGTGATCTTGATACCCATGTCAAGGTCATCATTGTAGTCAAACATGGTTCATCATGACAGACTTCCTTAGAAGAGTTAGCTTGTTTGTATTGTATCACTACAATTTTGATATTTACGTCTTGTTTCTTGTAAACTCAACATAAATACCTATATTGTATGCTTACGTTGCACACATTTTTAACTATTCCTAGCTATACTTTGAGATTTTTAGTTCAGTTCTATTATTACCTCGATTTCAAAGAGTGCTAGGTGTTACTATTTATGCGTGTTATATCAATAACACCTAGATATCAATACTTCACTTTCTCGCAAAGTGGGTTAACATATCTTGGTGATATTGTTGTGTCATTCACGACTTGTAATTGGAACTTTTTGAGATATAGGTCTTAATCAAGTTTGAGCTCGCTCATCGTATATCTTGATTGGGAGATCGCATTGACTTCATGTTTTTACTTACGTTTTGTTCATTTCCTTGAACTTGGCATAAGTGAAAACATCTTGTTGATCATCTTTGCATCACATTTTCATATGGTGTATTTCCTTGTTGATTGGCTTTGGGTTTCACACTCGCATGATTGTTCCTTGTGATTATTCATTCAGAAAACTTATTTTCTAGGACCACCCCTTTTTATCTCATCGATATTGCGTTGTCGCGATGTCTATTTTCCTTAGACCTTCTTCAAAAAATCACGCACGCATCCCCATACTTACAGAATTTCTAGTTGGTTGTCCTTATGCTACCCAAATTAACATGTCACTTCCTTCCCTTTGAAGGAGTTCCATCACACTATCTAGATCTAGACATTTGTGCTTAAAACAGTGCCAAAAATGACTAACTATCGTGCGGTTCCCCATACTTCCAAAAATACAGAACCTAGGTTCAGTAATTCAAATCATAGGATTCCCATCACAACTAAACCTTGTTTGGTTCTTCGTGCTAGAGAGCACATACGGGTAACTTGTTCCCCACCTTCATCTCATAGTTGGTGGTATGATTTAGACACATCTTATCCAAATTATTATTCGAGTTCCCCCCACTCTTCTTCTAATTCTAATCCTAACATTTCCTATTCTTCTGAGGATTTCAATCCAAATATTTCCTCTGACTCTTCTGAGGATTCCAATCCAAATATGTCCTCTGACTCTTCTGAGGATTCAGATCCAAACTACTATTCAGATTCATCTAATTCGACTCCTAAGTCATCTAATGTGACTCTTATGTCGCGGTCCTCCCTTTCTTTGCAGGACCCCTTTTATCAGTCACCCCAATGACGTCTTCTTCCTTTGAAGATACACGCGACTCCAAATCCCTCCAATCAGAAGTATAATAAAATTCTTGAGTCGCGGTCCTCTCTTTCTTCACAGGACCCTTTTCATCATTCATCTAATGCGATTCTTGAATCACATTCCTCCCTTTCTTTGCAGGACCTTCTTCATAAATCACCCCCATGGATCTTCCTTCTTTGAAGATTCATGTGACTCAAAGTCCTTCAAAAAAAACATTTGACTTGACCCATGCGTCACAATCTACAGACTTTGGACTTAATCCTACTATTTTACATATGACATACCATTGTATAGGTAGGTCCACACCACCTTCTTCTATTCCTGAGAGATCTAGCTACACATCTTCTTCATCTCTCATCTCATCTTCTTCTATCAATCATCATCAAACGTCTTCTAATTCTTCCACACCAAGTAAACCTCTTTCTTCCAATCAACCCCTGATGGTCAATTAATTAATCATACCAATTAACCTCTTTCAGAATGAAGAAACAATTAGGGCATTTATAAGGGCACATGAAGATTTTCCTTTAGAAGATTACGAGAAAGGATTCTCTTTAGACTTCAATGCATCTATATATTGTGAGGAAAGGGTTGATTCCTTTTATCAAGAAATGGAGGAAGAGCTCATGCAACTTGACCCCTCCTCTTATTATTCCATCTTCATATTCTTCATTATGTGATGAAACTCCTTGGTCTTGTATAGATCCATGGCCTAGCTTCTCATCACCCAATAACTCTTCATCTATCGTAATTCCTTAATCACAATCTCTGGTGGGGTCAGCGCCAAGTAGCCCTTCATCTTCATCTAGGTGTGGGTCACCTTCTAGTAGCCCTCCCTCTGTTATTTGTGGGGCATTTTCGAGTAGTCCACTATCTTTTATTATTGGGGAACGTCCAACTAGCCTCTTATATTCTATGTATGGATCACCCCTGGGTAGTCCATCATCTTCTATTCTTTGGCCACATCCTGGTAGTCCATCATCTTACATCTATGGGTCACGTTCTAGTAGCCCTTGTTCTTCTATTCTTGGGCCACATCCTAGTAGCCTTTCGTCTTCTATTTATGGGTCACGTCCTGGTAGCCCTTCTTCTTCTATTCTTGGGCCACATCCTAGTAACCCTTTCACCTTCTATCTATTGCTCACCTCCTGGTAGCCCATCCTCTTCCAATTCTTGGACTGTATCCTTTTCATCTATCACATATTTCTTCTATCAATGGTTGTAGCAAGCCCACTACCATTTCTATAATTCCTATCATTAATCATAAATGTTCACATTCTTCTCCTTCTTGAGGTCAGAAAATTTAAGTGTCAACTTATAAGAAACCCAAACAGGCTCATTATCAATCTCAGGTCAAAACTTCCAAGAGCTCAAAATCCCTTAACAACTGGAGCAATCTCAAAGTTGTAAATCAAGCGCGATTCAAGAACACACATCAACATAACCATCAAGTATGGCGTAAAGTGCATAAACATATGAATATGGAACTCAAGCTTCCGCATACAAAATCCATGTTTCAGGATAAATCACAGTCCTTTGTTGAGTGTGAACTCACCACGATTACGCTTAGTCTCCCTTATCAAGGAAGTTGTAAACATCGTTGTTGGATCCTATCACACAGAGTGACTTTTTAGTAACAATGGTTCAATATATATATATATATATATATATATATATATATATATCAAAAATCTAAAAATTAAAAAAAAAAAACAAAAATCAAAGGTACAAAGATCAAACATTGCAATCAGGTGTTGCGTACACATGGATATTTCTTTCTTCCCTTTGCTATTCTTCTTCAAGTCTTCTTACCATTTTCATCCCTTTGGTGATATTTTGGTTACCTTATTTGCATGTATTTTCTGACATTTATCTCTATGGTATCTGTTTGCCCCTGGTCTTTTATCACCTTGGTAAATAAAAGAACGACTGACCTCATGGAGATCCTATCACATTCAAACATCTAATAAACTTGTTGCAAAGAAATTTTGGACATATTTGTTAACCTTAGCCAATGTTGTCATCACAATCACTTCCACCTCCTTCTATCAAGCCATCAGTGGTTCTTAACCCCTTGTCAAACAAGAGCTAAAATAAGTTTTCAGAAAGTAAAAGAATCAAATAAAACTCAAAAGCTAAAAGCTACAAATCAAAAGAAAATTAATATATAACTCTCTCTTGGGGTATTTCCAATAATCTCTATCGGGGCTATGGACACCTGACTGGTAGTTAGAGCAATGTTGTGATTAGAATCAAATACATCTCCGTCAGGGCTATGGATGTTTGGCTGGTAGTGGAGCAATGTACGGCTATCCTTTCACCCTCCATTCCCAAAATCACTTATCAAAATAAATCATTCCTACACATTGGTTAGGGTCTCTTCACTTGTTGTCTATTAAATCTTCACTTCAAGAGGTAGTAAAATCCAGGTGAACACACTGGATCTCTATAAGTAAACAGGATTAGTATGTTACCAAGAGTCTTTTTTGGACCTTGTTCAGACTCTTACTCTAGTCCATATCTCGTCTCACGATTTATGCCTTTGGATAATAACTTCTTCATCGCGAGGCTTCTAAGCTACATTCATATCATTCACATCATTCTTCTACTTTGTTCAGAACATCCATGTGTATAAGATTACTTATTTTCCATGTTTGTGGAAACCTTTGTCCCCTTCCACAACAATAATCTTCTCCTTCCTTTCTATCATGTGCTTGTAGGCCAACTTACGTTGGGGGCATCCTTGCTTCTTCCCAACACTTCATTGGTTTATGTTCACCATCATGTTGAACCTATCCATAATGGCCTTGGGTCCCGCTTCTACCTGTGAAGAGTTTACCTTTGAATATTCCCACCTAATCATTGGAGAATTTATTTTACATCTTCACCTTTCTCATACGCACATGGCCTTATGCCCTTGTACATCCCATATATCATTGGGGGCATCCACGCTTCCTCGTCTTCCTGTACATAGTTTCATAAAACTTTTAAAATCAACCAAAACATTCAAATATGTTAGAAAAATCATCAAAAACATTCAAATATGTTTCAGAAAACTTCTAGAAATTGAAAATCATCCTACAAAACATCACTCTTTGGTTCTCACTTGTTCATGTGTGTGACTTATAGATCATCTTGATCTACCTCCATCAACAAAAGCTATGTTGCGTACTTCGTCCATACTCTAGGGCACAACGAGTTTCCTGGTACTGTTTTGTAGTGCACATTATTTTTCCATCATACCAAAGTGTCCTCCGTTATTCCCCTCACATGTATCCTTGCTTGAGGCACCATCATCAACCCTTGTTGTTAATTTACACAGGTCGTAACTGAAGCTTGATAATAAAAACATTATATTATGTTTCTCTGTTAGTTTGGCTTGTTTACTTTTTCGTATTGCATTACATTTTATATGTTGCATGGAGTTAGGCATCTTTCACTTTCTCGTATTGCATTGCATTTTGTATGTTGCATGGAGTTGGTGTTTTCAACAATGGAAAATCATTCGTAGTATGGATTTTCATGTCGTTCTACCTTTGTCGTATGCTTATATTTTTCATAAGGACCGATGACGTAGCTCTTATGGCCATATAATGACATTGAAATTGTTCCCATACACAGTGGCTAGAGGCTAAGCTCTTCTCTCCCCTCCTCCATATTCATTCTACATCACTTTCCTCTCAACCCTATTCTTCCATCTTACCAGGGCATCTTGCCTCTTCCCATTCTTCTATCTATCTCTCACCTTTTTCGATCGTCGATTGTCTTCTTTCATCACCGCATCGACACTCAAGGGGGCATCTCTCACTTCTACTAATTTTTCTTCTATCCCTTCAAAATCTTTTCTGTCTACTATCTTTGAAGTGGCATCACTTACGCCACCCCAAAGAGGGGCAAATGTAGACACCTATAATTACACCCAAGCAATTTAAATACTTAAATTGCGCTAATTATCCCCTTTCTCACAAATCAACGACATATCGCCAAAAGCACTCATTTTCCATCATATCATCACTAATTAATTACATTAAGCTAATTAATTAAGTTTCCTATCCAACAAATACCCTAATTAACGACCTTCCGTTAATAAATCGCCCCTTCTACCTAGACTAATTAATTATTATTAATCAACTAGCTTTCCCTTCCATTCAACCAATAAATCAATATTTAATTGATTTAATCCCCTTTTAATATCATAAATCATACTAATATTCCTCTAATTATCTTCTATAAGCTTACATCTACCTATTAGTTAATCACCTTTGATTAATTAAAACACCCCCCAACTCCCATGACTTGCTAAACATGTATTAAACTCTTCTAAAGTAAGGTTACCTTTAATAAAGAAACCTTATCCATTCCTAATCATGTTTTACCTTTATCCCACATTCATGAGAATGTGTTGAATCCTTTATCCTTTGGGGCTATATAAAGAGCCCTCCACCTACCTTTTTACTTACACCTAAACTCCTTAGAGAGCAAATGCAAAGCATATAGAAAAGAGACTAAGAGCTTGCACCTTAGTCTTTTGAGAGTTCATCATCTTGAAGAGTTAAGCCTCTTTCTTAAAGTGCTTGGGTCATATGGGAGGTTTCAAAAAGGTCTTGTATCCCAACTTTGATTAGCCCCATTCTTACGTTTTTGGAATATTAAGGACAACTATTTTGATAGCCATGGAGCTTACTTAGGTCTATTCATTTATTTGTTGTTAGAGAATAAACGAGTTTAGATATTTAGCATTGTTAGTTTCAAAGTTTGTATTGATGAATGCTAGCATCTAACCCTCGTTTAATTCTTATCATGATGGTGTTTATGCTTTGTTTTAGCTAAATTGTAGAACTATTTTAGGTGGTAGTTCTTACTTCATTTTATTTAGCATTAAGCAAAGTATACATGCACACATGCACAACGCACTTGGAGGAATTAAAACTACTCTAATATATACAAAGTGATGTAACAAACTTAATAGAAGGATTTGAGATAGATCTCATTGACTGGGATTAATAGCACACCTCCATCAAGATGAATTTGTTGGTAAGAATTAGCCTCCTTGCAGGAACTGATAACATATGTGCCACTTAAAAGTGCATAAAAATTTGAATGGCACCTTGGTTTGGCTCTATCAGCATCCCATTTTAAGACCAAGTCCCCAAATTTGAAAGCTTGAGGCCCAACCTTCTATCAAACCATTTCTTTGTTGATTATTGATGTTGTTTTAGCTTGATCATGACTGAGTTCCTTGATTCTTCAAGTTCAACCAGATCTGTTATTCTAATTTCTCTCTGGTCCACGCCCTTAAACTTCAACTATTGGGCAAGCTCTAATAAAGGTATTTCAAGAGATAAGGGAAGTTTTTCTTCCTTACCTTAGAAAATATTTTAAGGTGAAGTACTTATTACCTTCTTTACTATGATCCTGTCTACATAGAGTTTGCACGAGACCTTTGTATGCCACTATCTTTGGCTGATGTTCATTGTTCACTTCATGATTCTAATTAGTTTCTTATTTTTTGACTCTTCCAAACCATTTCCTTGAGGGTAATAGTTGGAAGAAGTATTCAAATAGATGTCTAGACTAAGATCCCAATTAGTGATTCTAGTACTAAGGAAGGATTTTGCATTATCTGAAGTAATTGTCTGGGGAACGCCAAACCTTGTTACAATACCTTTGAGAAAGTTTAGAATGATTAGCTCAGCTGACTCTTTGAGCATGATAACTTCTGTCCATCTGATGAAGTAGTCTGTAACTGTCAGCATCCACTTGTGGCCAATGCTTGAAGGAGGAATTATCATACTATGAAGTCAAGACCCCATTAGGTAAAATGATGATCTGCTTGGATTGGTGAGAGGGGAAGCACTTCAATTTTTTTAATTCCTACAAAGAAATTGCATCCTTTGAAACCACATGGCCCAAAAGCTTACCGTACGCCAAAAACGAATTACACTTCTTGGGGTTAAGGGATACCCCTAACTTTGTGAACCTCTCAAATAATTTCTCTAGGTATGTCATGTGATACATGCTCTACTTTGAAATGATTGTTATGTCATCTAGGTAAACCAAGATGAACTCATTGATGTAGCCTTTGAAGCCAATGTCTATGGTGCGCTAGAATGTCGTGCCTACATTTGACAGACCAAGGGGCATCTTATGATATGCATATGTTCCCCACTTGGTTGTAAATGTTGTTTTGAATTGATCCTCTTCCTTGAACAGGATTTTATTGAATCCATAGTACCCATCAAACATAGAGAATCTATCCGCGCTATCCATAGTCTACAGAATTTTTTTCATAGAAGTAAAAGGATAATGATCCTTAAGGGATGCCTTGATCAAATCTTTGAAATCAATGAAGATTCTGATTTCACCATTATTCTTGCGTACTCGAACAAGATTTGTGACCCAAGTAGAGTATTTAATTAGAAATATGATTTTCGCCTCAATGAGTTTAGACAACTCTTTCCTCAGGAGGGGCTCTATTTTTTGATTTTCTGGCATCTGCTTTTGTTTGGTGGGATTGATACTGGGATCAAGGTCAATCGAGTGTTGAACAATACTTGGATCAAATCCTTTGAGGTCTTCACACTTCCATGAGAAGATACCACTGTATTTTTGATAAAGACATAAAGACCTTCTTTTCTTCATGTTCGCAAGCTTTACTAAGAAATAACTATTTCCCACGCGTAATAGTAACTGGAGTACAGTCTTCTTGCACTGCATGCATATTATTTTCTTCACCCTTGAAATCATCATCAGGGCCAAATAGTTTCTCTAAGGTGACCATCCCTTTAGGAAAATTGTTTTTCTTTATCTTGATGACTTGGTCACCATAGCTGGCATGCAAGTCAACTTGCATGCTTGAAGAGAATTGTGCTTCATTCTAAATGAACTAGACGATATGCACATCATTGTTAAACACTTTCCAACTGGTGTTTTTTTTGGAATAGTTGGTCTGATTACCATCTTGACATGATGCGTGTTTCCCTTGACAAAATTCTCAGCAGGAGAGAACTATGAACCCAACGCGACCATCTGATAAGCTTCTTTGTCCATCTTTCTTGGCACTACCTACAGATTCAAAGCATCAAATCCCTCAAGGAGGTCCAAAAATCTATGTTTATAAGCTTTCAGAAGCTTATTTTTTATCGCACATTGTTTGGTGACCTGGTGGATAACCAATTTTGTGTCCCCAAATATCTACAACACCTTAATTTGTTTCTTTTCCGCAATAAAAAGACCATGCACCAACGCCTCATATTTTTCTACGTTGTTGGAGCATGCAAACCGGAACCTATGCGAAAAGAATAATTTCTCATCCTTGGGATAAATGAGAAAAATACCTGCACCCATGCCATTTCTGATTCGAGATCCATCAAATTATAACTTCCATAGACCCATGATTTCTTCATTCTGCTTGAGTGCGCGCGGCATCACAACTTCTTCTTCAAGGATGTAATAAGTGCCAAGCCTAGTTTCAAAATATTCAAGATCTTCAGCATATGGATCAAATTTTTGGTGCCTCCCCACCCACTCATCTAGCACTAAGTCAGGTACATGAGGTGGAACAATTTGCTCTTCACAAACTAAAACTTGCTCTTCTTGGATTAAGTAATTGGCTTGGAGAGGAGATCGGTCATATGAATCAACGCGGTAGGAAAATATTGGCTTAGCTTGTATGGTAAAATGGGTACCATACCTTGTCTTGAGTAACATATGGGACCAATTAGAAGACAAGTAACCACCCACTTTAGTAGTAAAAACCCTTGAAAGACATAGGGAAAACAAATTAGGTAAGTGAATGATTGACACAACTTGAGTTATGGTGAGGATTGGACATGCATGGAGGGTTAACTCAAGACCCTTAATTACTCCCAAAGTTTTAATAGTTGAACCATCAAGTTACAGGACTCCTTTAGAAAAATGGTTGTACTTAAGGCCTAAAACATCAGCAATTTTCTTAGGCATGACAAAATTACTAGCGCCTGAGTCAATCATATAATTATGCACAAGGTGTTTACCTATGATCAAGGACATGTAGAAAGGTGGGCTTTTGACAACCTTACTTACTTGTTTCTCCTCTTCATGAAAAATATTGACAACGATGCACAACTTTTGGGAAGTTGCATCAGTACACAGAAGTTGGGCCAGAGTTGTATAACAGGTCATGCTGAGATTGAATGGTCAGGGTATCCCACATTGTGACATTTACATTTGTCTTATTCATATGGTGCATAATGTTGAAGGGAAGGCTCACTGATTTGTGCATCTGGGGCACAACAACCTCTTTTCTTGATTGTTCAGGTGTAGAGGCAGGGGGCTTAGCTTGCGCAAAGTCTTGACCAACCAAAGGAGGGGTGCGCACTGCTTTAGAAGGAGCATTATGTGGAACCTCACATGTAGGAACTTGCACACCTTTACTACTGATACCTTGGTTACATCTCTTTATTTATGAGGATCAACCTGCATTGCAAGAATTGAAACTCGCATGCCGGAATCAAGCATTATATTTTTAAATCATGTGTTTTCTACAACCTAGGCGTGTGGTCTATTTGTATCATATGCAGCTTGATTGACTAGACAGAAGTCCTCAGTGCCAAAGAACATCAGATTCACTTCAGGAGAAACACCTGGCTTTTCTTAGTTCTTAGGCTCACTTGTGTTGGTGGAAGTCTCACAGTTAGAAGCATTCTATATCATATAGGCATACACGTGCATGACATTAGCACAGGGATATTGACTATGAGGCATTTTGCAAGGAAATCACCATTCAAACTCCTAAGCCATGTTGTTTTGAACTGGAACTAGTGCATGACTTGTGCGGGGCACTGGAAGAGGTTGTGCTTGAGGAACAACTTGCAAGGGAAGATATGCGTTAGCATGCCATATATCATTCTAATGGTTTTTCACATATCTCTTACTTCCATATTGATTCTACCCATGCTGATTGTTCTGGTTATGCACCTAATTAGAATTGTTTATGAAGGTTTACGCCTGATGTGTTTCTAAAGATATAATTTTTTTTTGACAAGTTTCTCATGAGGTTTTTTAATTATTCATCTTCCTTCTGCCATGTGGGAGAGTATGATGTGGATGCAACTGGTTGTGCAATTTTCTCAAGAACAAGAGAAAAAAAAGGCTGGGGTGATTGAGACATATCTGGAAATAAGGGCATAGGTTGTCTAGGTGCTAACTTGCCCACCTGAATAAGACTATTTTATTCCATTATTTCAATGTTGTAAGAATTATGTAGGGTTCTACCTCCCATGGATTTAATCATGACTTAGATGTCACTATTCAAATCCCTTAGATAATACATGAAATCATGTTGGGTTGTAGGCCTTACCACTTGAGGGATTCTATCCCAAGTTTTCTGGAATTTGATGTTGAAATCAATCATTTTCTCATTGGGCGTCCTCTTTGTTGTAGTCAATTGCTCCACAAGTGATAGGTGATCTGACTTGTCTTCAAAATAATTACACAGAGCTTTACCAAGCTTATCCTAGGTGGCAATAGATGCAGGTCTCAAACCTCTATACCATTGGATTTCTTTTCCTTTGAATGAGGCCACAAATAACCTAACTGCTACATCATCATGGATGATCAAATAGACAGAGCACATGTTTTCTACATCCTAGATGTGATCAACATGGGTAACTTGATTCTCACTAGTGAAATAAGGAATATTTTTTAGCACGGTTGCTAGCATATCATGTTGTGCGTTAAGATTGAGAGGGCTTCCACTAGTGAAGCTGAAAAATTTTCTCGGAGGAGGAGGTGGCTAGAGATCCATGATAAGGTGCACATATTTGTTTTGAGGAGGAGTGGAATACGTGTGGTGTGTTAGGGGTGGAGATGCATGCGTAGGTGTTCTATTACATACTCTCCTCAGAGATAGCTGGAGATACTTGAAAGATGCTTTAGTTGTTGTACTTTGTCTTGTATGCACTCTTCTCGTGAAAGGAGCTTAGGATTGCTGAAATCAGTAGATCTAGGAGTGTTGGGAGTCACTAGATGTGTTGGAGTGAGCCTCGAAAGGCTATAAATTTCTAAATAACACACCAAACTTAGCAATGTTGAAATATAAGCTTTCAATGTTGGTCCCATTGGGCGTGCCAAAAACTATTGGTCCTTTAAAGTACACCTGTGTCACAAATCTTAATGGACGGAGTCATTTGAGTCAACAATGGGACTGTCTCCAAGTATGGGACCTTGCGCACTTGAGATAGACCTCCGGAGAAGAATGGTTCCTCTACCTATTTCTACTCTTAATTCTAGAAAAGGGAAACTAAGATAACAATTCCAAGGGATCAGGGATTAAAGGGTAACATGAAAATAAAAAACTAAACTAAGGAAGGTGATAACACTAGAAAAAGTGAGATGAAAACTATATTTTTTGAGTGAAAATGAAGGAGAAATCATAAAGGGAGGACAAAAACACATAACATAAACCAGAATGCATTCACCTACTCGATTTCATGAAAAACAATAAGAAAATGGAGCTGCAAGGGATTTAAAGTGACATAACAAGAACACAATGTGAAAGGGAGGTAAGAAATAAGAATAGAAACATGTCAAGGCAGATAATAGCCACAAAATGATGCTTTTATCACTTCCAAGGATTCACAGTCTATTACAATGGCTTATGAGGTTGATATCCACATGCAAGAGCCAGATCTAGAGGTCTGTAACTCAAAATACAAATATGGAGAACCCTTAGCAAATCCTAGAAGATAAAAAATGTCCAACCCTTTACAATGAGCAATGTTCTTACATCTATAAATGAATCAATGAGAGAAGAAGAAGAGAAAGAGGGAAAACTCATATTTGAACCACAACCACCAACAAAAAACATTCAATTCCTATAAATGCGCCTGCCAATTTATCAAATGTGTTTCTCCAAGTCTATTTGGTGTGTAGGAGAAGAAAGGAGGGGAAATCAGATCAAATATGGGTGGTTGGAGCAATCAGATATGTTCATTAATGTCCAGAAAGACATTTTCCTCTTTCTCACCTACCAAATCCCGTTGAAATTTGAATTTGAATGGTTTAGAGTGTAGCCCAAATCAACATATTTCAAATGATACTAGACACACGTGTGTCAAATGCCTGTAACAAAATTTTTGGTTGTCAGAAGTTGTCTGTGCAAACTGAAAATGTAAGACACATGGCATGTGCTGATTTGACTGAAAATACCATCCAATCATGCATTCATTTTGTTGTTTGTGCCACGTGTCACATTTGTGTTTTTTGCAAGGATTTTCCATGTAGTTGGTATGATTTTATTGGTTGTGTGAAGCACAATCAATGTCTGACAGATGCCACCTGGCACATAAGGGTGCAAAGACATGCACGCAAAAGAGCAAGGCATGAGAGGAAACAAATGAATGAGGCACGTAAAAGTGATGTGCAGGGGAGAAATGGGAGGAATAGTTTAGGAAGAAACGTATGACAAGGGAAAAATCAATATAGAATGATGTGCGATAGCAAAGGAGGGGGTGCGTGAGAATACCAAAGACTTAGCCAATTTTGGAAAGCATGTTCAAGGTGCCCATGCGTAGATGTATGAACTGCTGGGAAGAAGGAAAATGCGCAGAGTGTGCATGAGAAGGAAAAAAGGAAGAAAGAGGAAAAGACAAAAGAATAGGTGAAGAAAAGGAGGAGCTTGCAAGGGTGCAAAAAGAATCTATAACCAAGGGGATGTGTCTGAAACTGTTTTATGCACAACCTGTAATGTAGATCCTTAGAGCAAGAATGGAATGTACGTTGTCTGAATAATTAGGGGAGTTATTTTTTATAACAAGATCCTAGTGTCCAAGTGCCACAGTACCACTTTAGGTACCTCAGTTTCTACTCCTCCTACACTTCTACTTTTTTATAGGCTCTATCGTGACCTCCTATGTTCCAGTTTGATCATTTTTCCACCTTTGCATATTACTAGGAATATTGTGAAATCAACTAAGTTTCTTAAATCTTCATTGCACTTAGGGTTTTAATTTCATTACTTGTTTCTTGAGTCCTCTACTGTACTTTATTGCCATATCTTCTTGTTGTAACACATATTAGACTTTAACATAAGTAATATTATCCATTTTATTTTATTTTAGTTAAATCATTTAGTGATCCTGAATTTCGAATCCTCCTTTTATGCCCATCACTCATAGTGGTCAGTTTGGATCCTTTCAGCATTTAGAGTTGCCTCTCTATACTCATAGGGTTTCCAGAATCATGGCTGAGATACCTACATCAATGGTTGAAATCAAAAATCCTTTTCCTAACTCTCACATAGTTCCTCTTCATGATATTGAAGTATCTGATAGTGAGCACTAATATGATGAGGACACCAATATTGATTAAGAAAAATTAGAAATATTACTAATTTTCATCAAGCTATGCATGAAAATCCTACCCATCTTCCACACATTCTTCATGCTCTCATTGAGGTGAAAAAAAGATCACGACATTGCATCAAACTCTCAGGTTGTTGCTTCGGCCTCTCTTCTGGGATCTTCTTCGGTAGTCATGGTCTCTACACCCCATTTGCACGTTCCCATTTCTATCCCCTCTATCACCACTCCAATCATTCAACCCAATATTTTTATTGCACAACCTAGATCCTCTTCTAATACCCTTGATTTAACCTCTTTATATCAGTATTTTTAAACTCAAATTCACCAGCTTCAAATCCCTACTTTTCATGCAACTCCATCTCGTGATTCCACCATGCTCCTTCATACTCCTTTCACACCCACCATTTCCACATATGCACTACCTCCAAATTTTGTAACTCCTAAGCTTCCAATACTCAAATTCCATGACAACCTTCAAGAGCATATTCACTCTTTCCACGTGGCTTGTCTTCACTATGCAGATGATCATAATCTATTAGCAAATATTTTTCCTCCTAGTCTCCAAGAATATGGTATGCATTGGTTTTATGATCTACATGTTCATTCGGTAACATCTTTCACGCATTTAGCTAATGCTTTCCTTGCTCATTTTTCCATCGACATTAGTTCAAAGTTATCATATGCACAACTACCATAATTAAAGCAACAATATAATGAGCACCTAGTGGATTATGTTCTTCTTTACAAGAACAATCTTACTAGAATGACCAATGTGTTAGCTGACTTGGAATTACAAGATCTATTTGTTTAAATTCTCTTACCACCATTACAAGAGAGTGTCATCTTTGAGACCTCTCCTTCATTTGATCATCTTTGCCACTCTTAAGATAAGCGAGAGAAAGCTTCTCACTATGGGTAAACTTAAGTATCAAGATCAGGCTACTTAATCTTCCAACAAGTTTCCAAGAAAATATCCTTTGAAAGCATCTACAAAGGTCAATGAAGAAAAGGTCATTGTTAATGTTGTATCTCCACCTGAAAAAGCTTCAATTGCAACCTCAACGATGCATGTTTACTAAATTGACATGTGCTCCACATATTCTATTGTCATAACTAATTGAGAGAAATCTTATTACACTTCCTCCTCCACTAACTATGGATCCATCTCACCTTAAGGGCTTAAATTACAATGAAAACTTCAAATGTGATTATCACCAATGCATTGGACATTCCACTGATCGATGTTTCAAATTACACTATCTCATTCAAGATCTTATAAACAACAATCAAATCGAGCTTCCTGAACCATCAGATTCTCCATAAGTAAATGAAAATAAAAATCTTAAAATCTTCAAAAATCCTCTTCCAAATCCTAAAAAGAAAGTTTCCAAATCTTCGGAAAATCATGCATATTACACCGTCCCTCCTCCTTCATTAGTACCTCTCAATTTTCTAGTCACTCACGCTAATTCATCTGCACCTATCATTGCATTTTCTGATTTTGATTTTCATACTAAATTTTCCACTGAATACTTACACATCAATGCTTCTATTGGAGCTACTAACATCAATAAAACTATGATCGATCCCTCGTTCCAATAAACGTATGTTCTATCACAATACTAGTTACTATCGGTTATCCACTATCACATATCTCATATCCAGTGCCTTAATCTTATGGATATGTCAATATTTTAGTCACTTTTGTTCCTCTCACCATGCTTATGCCTTTTCTTGTGGCAATTAGTGTCACAGATTGTGACATGCTCTTAGGCTCTCCATGGGTCATATCCGCTCAAACTATTATTTCCATGCCGCACTTATGTCTTAAGTTCATACATAACAACCAGGTTGTCATTATTAGAGGTGGACCCCTCTTTGAACATTGTGGTCTCAGCCTCCTTTTGAGGTGGCCCTTGCACTTCTTAGAACATCTAGGTCCCTTAGACCTTTGAAACCAAAAGCACAATCTGCTCCTATCTCTTGTACTTGTGTGTGACACGCTCGTTCTCATAGGTATGTTAGTCCATCACACCACTGTAGGTACACCATTCAGACATCTCCTTCACCTCAGTATACATCACCTCCACATTGTATTTCACATAGGTGTCCATCACCTCTATGTTATGTTTCACATAGGTGTGTGTCACCTCCGCATTCTACTTCACATATGCATCCACCACCTCCACCATATACTCATCAGTCACATGCATATAGGATTCATTCACATGCACAATGTTTATCTCATATACCACCACTCTTAGATCATGTTCACGCATCTTCATATCTTCCTACATCAGTTGGAGGACCCTCATTTTTCACTTTTATTAAATAGCTTGCACATACTCATACACATGGGGGGCATCATGCTCATCCCCCCATCATACTCTTGCATCACTAACAGTCTGTCATTTCTATAATCACATTCTATACATCATACCACACATCTATAAGCATTCATCACATACACTTTGATACACTGTTTGTATCATCATTACCCTATGATGCACTCTTGTGATAAGGTTCACACTTGACTGTTGGGCATACTATACACATCAACCTCAGACATTGCACATTTCACATCTATGATACATTCGTCCAAACATTGCACATCCTACACATCTTCAAAATCTTCTTCTTACATCTATTATATATCTTACGTGCTTTTTTATTTCTACACATTACACACCTTACGCATGTAGGACATATTCTTCTTCCGACATCTTCTTATATACATCATACGCACTTTGTGCTACACACTATACACATCTTCGACATCATCTTCTTACATATACTATGCATCATACACACTTTTTTCTCTTCTACTAAACCTTTTATACATCTTGTGTTGCACACTACACATTTTCACTTAGCCCATTCAACACACATCTTTCTAGTGTCACAATCTCAAAAAACATACTACATACTTACAATCTACATATTCCTAGCACATCCTACTTATACATCTCAGTATTACACTTCAGGATCAAACCTTACAAGCACACACTACACGATGACGTAATTTAGTCTCATGGTTCATATGCGACTATTGATGGTTTAAATAAGAAGTTAGCCTCACCTCATCACATTTACATCATTCTACGCTTGGTCATCACAATGCATCAATATTTCTAGCTATCATGTGACGTTATTCTACAATTTATACTTTGTGCTTAAAAATCATGACTCTCTTACAATCTTATTCACACTTTCTATGATCTATGCTACATCATCAATCATTCTAGTGTCTCATTCACACATTCCTACATCCTAATTTAGTATTACACGTCATATGAAATCATCTTATAATTTTTGTTTCACACATTAATTCATCTAATTTTTCTCTCATACAACAACATCATTCAAACCATTTCCCAATGATGCACTCTTGTTATACAATCCATTCTTGATTGTTGAGGGGTCTTGTATAAATGAACCTAATCCCACTCATGCATTCATCCATACTTTTGGGCACGCTGCCCCTATCACACTCACACTACATTACATTCCATCTCATCCACAACATGCTGCACTTATTGGTTGCATTTATTATTGCTTTCTTATGCTTACATGTATGCCTTATTACACATGTTAGATATATATTTTGTATATCATTTTATCTATCAGACATACATGCGCATTCAATTTCCTTCTAGTTGTGATCAAAGACTATACATAGATTGATACACGCAACATGGATGCTTAGCACAGTACCTCATGCCATTCCCGCAATGGATCCTCGAGGCATCCACATTAAAACGCATTTCAGGTGCTATTGTTTCATTTTCATAGCTCATTACTTTGTTAGATTATACATGATTTGACATACTTTTTTATCTTCCTAACATGTTTATGAGTGCTTCATGTGTAAAATTTGATTTATAGGTTTATTCTCCTCCATAGTTCTTTGATGTTTTCTTAACCTTGTTTTCCATTATTTGAGGGCTTTTCCCTATGCTTTGTATTGTGTGCACACTGTATTATTTCGGCCATTGTGGCCTCGATAGTTTTGTGACATCGTGAGTGATGTCCCATGTTTGCAACCCACTTTTTGCAGCCTACTTTGTCTTATTTCTTAGTAGCCTACATATTATTTTCTATATGTGTTTTTATATTGTTTTCACTAACACTTGTCTTCTAGTCATTGTTTGTATGTGCCTTGGTTTCTACAAATCAAATTACCTCCTACATACCGGTATCAGTTCGGCATGGGGTCCGCTTTTGGGTCGCATCCTCCTAGCGATGTCACATGCACCCCAAATGAGGGGGGTGTTTATTGGGTGAATCAAACACCCCATTTAGCAGTTATAATCAAAGTTCAGTTGTCTACAGTCATATTTCAACAGTTTACCGTCACAGTTCCGTACAATACAACACGATTCAGCATAGTTTACAAACTTAGATAGGGTTCAAAATCAGACTTGGGTCCTTACTTTAGCACATACACTAGCACCCAGAATCAGACTTGGGTGTCTAGGTTCTTTTGTCCCTTCCTGGGAGCCTGATACCACAAGGCAGATACAAAAATTTCTTCAATTCAGCATAGTTTTTAGCATTGTCACATAGGCTTTTCACAGGGCAGGTAGTCCTTCAGCACTGGGAAATTACATTTGGTCATATTTATTTGCATTAGATTGAACTTGTACACACCATCTGCAGTTGTGTTTTTTACTTTGGGAAGTAGTCGAAGGTTGGATAATGACACTAGACCTTTCTCCCTAAACTACTTTTGTCGTGGCATAGGATTCCCCAAAAAACCAACATTTAGTGCACTCAAAAATTATGGGAAGCAGTCAAAGATTGGATAATGACACTAGATATTTCACCCTACACTGCTTCTGTCGTGGTGTGAGATTATCCTAAAAACTCACCCTTCATCGACATTTTCAGGATCCTCTCTACACTCTTTTACTCATCATGAATTAGCTGCACATGTTCCTTTTCTACTTTCAAACATTTTACACACTTTTCTATATACACATATTTGACTACTTGTTCGTTCTTCTCTTTTGCAGGTCCATCCTTATGGGAGTTGGTATTTGACATCAACACATGAAAAACATCATTATCAATAACATGTACAACATCAACAATATGCATGTGCATTTCCACCCTAGAGTCATCATCATCACTTTTATTTTTACTTCGTCTTCTATAGTTTCTACGCTTCACACTTTTTATCACTCCACACTTTTCTTGTCTTAGCACACTATTTCTACATCGATCTACATGGTTATCAGGTACACATCTCTATCTACTTTATGTTACCAAGTTTTCCTCTCACCAACATAAGGATGGGACAAATGTAGACACTAAATCACACACTTTGGGTAAATTATTAGGTCCTAATCACATACTACTATTCATATGCTTCTTATGGGAGAAAAGTACTAGTTGATCACTATAATTGGTCTTTTAGGTTCTTTCCTAGTCTCTCTTTTGACCTGACAAACCTCACTACCTAGTTTGACCCTTCACTTATCACCTTTTCTGGCTCTAGACACCAATTCCTAGCTAGGACGTCAGTGCGCAGGTGCCCTTGTCCCCTCTAGACACCCTAGACCTCTTTCTACTTAGCTCACTCCTTTTAGGGTCATTTCTAGCTATTAGGCATCCTTATATCTTAGGGGTTAGCCTTTTAGTGATCAAATACAAAAATAAAACAAGAGAAGCATATAAATATAAAGTTATGTGACTAAATCAAAGGAACAAGCTCTAAGCATATATACTATCACCTAAGGTTACATCTCACAAGCATCTAAAGAGAATCATTATATCCATCTAACACCACTGCAAGTGAAAAGGGATCATTTTTAGCATCACACTTCATAGGAGGGAAGTCTATTTTATTGCATGCAAACATCTATTATATCTAGCTACTTTTCTCACTATCAAGTGTGACATATGCAAGATCCACCTAAGGCACGATTCCACACACAAACACATAGAACTACATTAGGTTTGATATGTAGTGCAACTCTCAATTGTAAGATCACCATTGTGACAACTGAGGGAAGTCTGATCCCTAATTTTACATCTTTCTTGTTTAGGATTTGATGTTATTTTGAGGGTTTTGTATGTGATTTCTACATTGCATGGTATCAACTACATCTTCTGGAGTTGTGCAACATTGATTTCTAGATCTCATGTGTAGATCATGTCACCTAGGAATAGATCCTAGCATCCAAGTGCCCCAGTACCACTCCATGAGCCTCAGTCCCTGCTCCCCCTGCACTTTTTCATTTTTCTAGGCTCAGTGGTGATCTCCTTTGTTCTATTTTGATCAGTTTTCACCTTCACACATTGCAAGGAATATTGTGAAATCAACTAAGTGTCTTAACTCTTCATTGCACTTAGGATTTTAATTTCATTGTTTGTTGTTTGATTCCTCTAGTGTTCTTTACCGCCATATCTACTTATTGTAACACATATTAGAATTTAACATAAGCAATACTATCCATTTTACATTTTTTTTGTTAAATCAGAGAGAGAGAAAAAAATATAGGTAAGTGGAGAAGAATGAGGGAATTGTATTAGTGAGCTAAACCTAGATTTTGCTAACTACAATATAAATATCTTTCAAGTTCAATTAGAAAACACATGCAAACACGTGTAATTTATATAAAGAACATGAAACAAAAACAAAGATTGATATGAAGTTCAAACGTTGATTTTCGTTCCATTATCAATAGGTACAAAACCCTTTTATCATTAAAAAATTGGCATACATCTGACTAAGTGAAAGAAGGAGAATGGAGGAAAACTACTAGATAGGAAAGAAAGAATTACATTATGTTATAGAAAGAGAGAAAAAACTTATCCGTTGGAATGGAGAGAACATTCTAATTGATATATAAAAGAAGTGACTCTTCACATTCTCATGTGAATTTTCAACTTAAAGTAGAATCTCAACGAAGAAATAAAAATTTTAAGTGACTTAAGTCACTTTTACAAAAAAAATATTCTCAATGAAGAAATAGAATGTTAGAGAGAGAAAAGAAGAGAGAGAAAGTGTGATCAAATGAAGATGCTCAAGGATGAAGTTATGCTCTTCCCTCATTGTGGAGATGAATTTTGTAATAGAATAACATCTTCCTTGGCTACTTTTCTGATAAGAGAAGGTATTTTATTGGACTTAGAAACGGTTCTCCAGATCTTATCCCTATTGATAATCTTTAGTCATGCCACAAACATGATCTCTTGTCTCCCACATGAAAAAACACCTAACTAGTAATTATTAGGAAGCATACGCTCACATCACACATGCCCCAAATTTGGTAATAAAAATCACATCATGAGATCTCTTGGATTTGACAGTATCAAAATTTTATGAGAATCCTTAGTGGCAACATAACAATCATCTTAAAGGAAACACTTCCTCTTTGTGATATGGAATCAAACACTGATTGAAATGATTTCCTAAAGAATAGGAGATGGTAAGGAGATTGAGAATAGACCAAAACCATGGTTACCATCATGAAATCCTTCAAATGAATCAATTAAATGTTTTGTGCTCAACAACCCTCTTATGTGGAGAGCACACACTAATACTGAGAGGGTGGGGGTGAATTAGTATTATAAAATATTTTAATTATTTAAAACTTTAACATTCATAACAATCGAAATCATACAAGACCCAACAATTATGAAACACAAGATTTATGTGGAAACCCTTTCAGGAGAAAATCACAAAGAAAAGATTGCTTGGATCTACTATCAAATCTAATCACAAAATTAATTTCTTTACAAATGTTTATAGGCACCAACATATTGGAGACACCAATCCCTAATTCCAAACACAAAATCTACCAATTTGTGAGCACCAAATCACTTGAGACACCAATCCCCAATGTTGAGCTCCAACTCAGCCAATTTGTGAGCACTAACTAACTGGAGACACCAATCCCCAATTTTTGAGGCATTTACCTCAACAATACAAACCTCCACCTTATGTTGTTGATTCTTCAACCTGATGATGGAATTCAAGTCATATTTCCAACATAGTCACTGTTATTTGGGTAAGTTCATGGAAATGGGGGACCAAAAGGGGGTCAAAAGTGGCCATTTTTTCCAGAAATTAGAAAAATTGAACTTAAACTAATAATTTGGCATACATATGCTCAAAATTTGACAATGTGATAAAAAAATTGTAGTGCTCAAAATCTAGTTTCTAAACCACTATTTTTTTTAAAATGGTGGATATTAAGAAGGTCAAATGTGGTGGGCACATAAATTGTGCTTGTTTTTGTGTCAAAGATATAACATAGAGTTGTGTGTGCACCCCACCCCATTTTTGACTTATGTAACCTATTTTACAAATCCATTTGGTAGAAAGTTAGCTAAGAACATGTATGAGGTCCCACTAATTTTTCATATTTTTTTGATGAATATATCATTTTTTACTAATTTTCAAAGTGAAAACATCCCAAAAATGAAATATTTGTGTGTACACCCCCTAATTTTGAGAAAAATAGTCAAAAATTGATTTTTTTAGTGCATGTAGAATGGAGTTTAAATCGAACCTTGTTTTTTTAAAATCTGGATGAAAAATAATAAATTATGTATAAAAAAGTATACATGTGTTTTGGTAAGAAAATAAGGCACTAGTAAAATAAATTAAGGATGAGAGTCTTAAGCTAATCAGTTCTTAGATAGAAATATATTGTCACAAACGTAAAACAGAGCTTGATGTCGTAGTCTAGGTTTTTTAGGAATTTATTTTTAAAACACATGAGAAATCAAGGCATGCACTTGAGATTGTTATGTTTTTTGTAAAACACAGATTTATTCATGAAGTACTCAGTCTAAACCTTAGGATTAAATATCCAAGCCAAAGAAAACAAAACACGCTCGCATTTTTCTTTTCTTAGTGAAAAAATCAACTTTACATAGTAAAAACATGCATGCCATAATGTGAGTGCATTATGACACACTTATTTTATTGCATGATCGAGTTATAATGCGACCAAACCATAACGCGTTCGCATTATGTGCAAAACGGCCAAAATTGGATTTTAGTTGCTTTTTGGTGCCCCATCTCCATACACATGCCCCTTTATATTTCAGTTCTTCCTTTGTACTCTTCACTATTGTTCCATAAATCTCTCTCTCCCATACTTCTTTGTTGTTCCCTTTTTTACAATCTAGTTTGAATGATCTGGTATTTTTCTTCTTTTCTCCTTCTGAAATCTACCTTGAGTTTTAATGATACGCCTTTACACTATTGATCCACACACTTGTTCCACTTGATACACTCACTTCTATTCACATTTGATCATGTACTTCCACACAAAAATATGCCCTCTTCTCCTTAATTCACATTTTCTTCTTCCTTAAAATTCACCATTTTTTGCATCAAATATCTGCTTGAGTTTGCTCTTCTTTCCTCTTTTGTAATTCAATATTACTACATACTAAGAAATCTGCTTGAGACTTAGAAATATTTCTTCATTAGATGCTCCTCTCTTCTCCTTTCAATAGTTCACTATTTTCTCCACTTAAAAAACATTTCTCTTTAATTTGAGTCTCTTTTATACCTGATTATACCTCTCTACTTTGGGCATCATGACTAGATGTAGGTTGGATTAATGAGCTTCTTTAAAACAAAAAACAAATTCAAAATTTATTTAATCACCTAAGCAAGAAACATATCAAGTGAAAAATAGAGGCGGTCATCCTGCAACCACCATAAACCTATTTTTTTATGCCTTGGAATGATATGATTTACCCAGAATAATGGAGATTCAAATATGATTATGTTTGAACTGTGATTAGTGGCCTTTGGCTTTCCCTCACCACATAACCTATAGCTAAATTTCATACATTACTTTAAGTCCTCATGATCAGGAAACTTCACTTAACTAGGTCATATATTTTCTCAAACATGATAAACATGTCGCTCTAGATGTATCAATGTGACCCCAGACCATTCAGGTGTAGTTGTAGACCAATATGCTAGCACCAAACTAAACATATTTCTATCTTTGAACAACCAAAACTACTATGATTTTATCCTAGCTCACTAAACATACTCTGGGCTCTAGGAAAAAGACATTGGGTCAAACGAGTTATGCCTATCTCCAGATGATCAACACTACTCCGAGATCTAGACCATTTATAATCATATCTTCATATGACCAATATTATAGGTGACCTCTATACCATTTACACTTTGAGCTCTAAACCATAAGCATTGTAACCGAGCTTCTCCAAATAATTTACTCTTCGAGTTCTAGACCATTGTTACTATGAGCTCTAGATAAACTCTACTACGAGCTCCAAATGATAGGAATTATGATTGAGCTCTGGAAAGTCTACACTACGAGCTCTGGATGACAAGCATTGAACCTTTGACATTAATGAAAATAAATCCAACAATCTCCATTTTATCATTGATGAAAACCTACTACCTTACATATAAATAATCTATGAATGTAGCTTTCTCCCCTTTTCTACAATACTCTCCTTTTCTATAATTCTTGTTTTACTAATCCCCCTTCTTTAACTCTCCCCCTTTGACATCAATGGAAAAGGAAAATTCTCAAAACTCTCCCTTGTGAAGTATGCAACAAATAATCTCTTTCTGACTTGTTTTCACTATGGAGCTAAAATTCTAATGAAATTATTAGCTCTCCCCACGTTTATGCTTCCCTTTAGTGTCTGGATTAGGATGATATCACCCCTAACTTTTGTATGAGATAGTCAATCATTTCTTTTAGAAGAGGCTTAGTAAAAATATCAACAATCTATTCTTTTGTGGTAATATATTCCAAATTAACCTATTTTTCTACAACTTTCTCTCGTAAAAAATGATACTTGATGGGAATGTGATTTTTTCTAGAGTGCATAACCAAATTCTTTGATATGTTTATTTCACTAGTGTTATCACAAAGATTGGAAATTGGAAAATCAAATTCTACCTTTATGTCTTTCAATGTTTTCTTCATCCATAGAACTTGTGTGTAACATGACACCACTGCAATGTACTCTACCTCATCTATAGATAAATAAATGGAAGCTTTCTTCTTTCTTAACCGGGATACCAAACTATTTCTGAAAAATAATGCTCCTCCACTTGTATTCTTTCTATCATCAACTCAACCAACCTAATATGCATATGTATACTCAAAGTGAAATCTTCATCCCTAGAACACAAAAATCCATAATCTAACATGCCTTTCATATATTTGAATATTATTTTGACAACCTACACATAAGTTTCTTATGAAGAAGCATGAAAAAGTGATACCAAACCTACTTCTTGTATCACATTTGGTCTTGATGTTTTCACCTACAATAAAATTCCAATTATTGATCTACAAAGAGTTTGATTTTCTTAAGGAGACTCATCATCCTTTCTCCACTCATACCATGTGACCATAGGAGTACTAATTTCTTTGCAATATTCCATTTTAAACTTCTTACACATCTCTTTAACATACTTAGTTTTTGAAATAAATATTCCTTTGTTTGATTGAGAAATTTGTAAACCAAGAAAAAAGATAGCTCACCAAGCATGGAAATTTCAAACCTCTTTTACATTTAAACAACAAAAATTTAACGCATCTTGTCACTACTTCCTCAAAAAATGATATCATCAACATACATAAAAAAAATCAGTTGATTTTCTCCTTCAATTTTGATGTATATATTGCTATCAAAAATTCCCTTTTTAAAACTTTGTTGTTTTAGATACTTTTCCATTCTTGAATACCAAGCTCTGGGGGCTTGTTTCAATCCATAAAGAGCTTTCTTCATCTTTCATACATAATCCTTATCATATGATAAAATTAATCCTTCTGGTTGTTTAATATAAAATTCTTCTTCCAAATTCCCATTTAAAAACATTGATTTAATGCCCACTTTCTATACTTTAAAATTTTAAAACAAAAAAAATTCCAAAAAAATTCTAATGGCTTCTAAACATGAAATAAGAGTAAAATTTTCATCAAATAAAATACCTTCAACATGTGCATACCCCTTACAAACTAAGCTTACTTTTTTCTTACAACTTTTCTATCTTCATTCATCTTGTTCCTTAAAAATCCACTTGGTGCCAATCACATTTGTATCTTTTGGTCTTCGGAAAATTTCCCATATTTCATTATTCTCAATCTAATCTATCTCTTCTTCCATTTCTCCAATCCAATGTTTTTCTTCACTTGCTTCAGTAAAATTCTTAGGTTTTATATTGGATAGTAAAGATAGATTTTCATGCTCAACTGCATTTTCCAATCTTCTTCTTGTCTATACTCTAATGTTTTTGTCACCTATAATATATTTTCCTGAATGGTTTCTTTGGACTTATCTAGATGATGTTTTTGTATCCTTTCTTTCAACTTCTTCCTTTTCATCATCTTCTTCATCTTCCTTGCTTCCTTATTTTGAATAATTAGTTTCTTGTGTCTTATTATTTTTTATACCTTATGTCATCCACTTTCACATTTGTACTTTTAACAATCTTGTGCATTCTCATGTTATAACATTTATACACCTTGCTTCTTTAGGAGTACCAAAGAAAGATACCTTCATCATATTTGGAATTGAACTTACTCAAGTCATCATCATCTCTTTTGATATAGTATTTTGTTCTAAACAATCTGAAATATTTGAGGGTTGCTTATATGCCCTTCCATAATTCATAGGGTATCTTGTTGTTTACTATAATTTTCCCTCTATTTAAAATGTAAACTTCCATGTTGAATTCTTCTCTCCAACACCTATCAGACAACTTAGAATCATTTACCACTATGTTTCCATTTCCTGAAGTGTTATATTCTTTCTCTCTGTAATTCTATTTTGTTGAGGATTCATTGTAGTTGAGTAGTGTGTCCTTAGTCCATGATTCTCACAAAATGATTCAAACTCATTTGAAGTAAATTATCCTCCACGGTAAGATCTTAGGAACTTGATTCCCTTACCAGTTTCATTTTCAACTAAGGCTTTGAATGCCTTAAAGCTCTCAAATGGTTCAGATTTCTCTTTTAGAAGTGTAATCCATGCCACTATAGAATAATAATCATTAAATAACATGAAATATATATCACCTTACATGCTTTGAGTTCTTATAAGCCCATAAAGATCAATTCGAAAAAGTTCTAGTATCTTTGTTGTTGAGTACTCCTATGTCTTGAATGAAACTCTTGTATGTTTCCCATGTTGCCATTTATTGCATAGAGTATTTTCTAGTTTAGTGATATTTGGTGTGTCTCTAACAACTTGTTTGTAACTAAATTTTACGAAATTATAAAATTTTATATGATCCGTTCTTCTATGCCATGACCATATTTCATTTACTTGCCCAATGTAGCATTTTGATCCTTTAATCTCACTGATAATATAAAGATTATTAGTTTTTATACACACATAAGCAACTACATTTCCTATTTTTTCCTTTCTGATATCACATCTTTCAACATGAAATGTGCCAATATACCCTTGATCACTCATTTGGATCACACTCAAAATATTAGGCTTCAGTCCTCAACACACAAGACATATTGAGTTTTTGATTTATAATTGTTAAGGCTAATAGTTCCTTTAATTGACATCCTTATTGTAGCATTGTCTTCAAAATTCACAATACCTTCATTCAATTCTTTCAAGGTAAGAAACTTAATTTTTTCTCCATTCATGTGCCTTGTGAAACCACTATCAATATACTATTGATTTTATTCATTTTTTGCATGAAACATTGTTTGCACAAGTATATATTTTTTTTTATTCTTTTCTTGCTGTTGCTTCTTCTTCCACAATTTTTCTAGTTCATCCTTTTGACTATCCATGGTTTCCTCATTCTTATTATTCCTGGGATATTCCACAAAAAATTCTACAAAAACATGTTATATGCCCATAGTTGTGGCATTTATAACATTCAACATTAAAATCTATTAAAGGATAAAATGAGATTTAGTTTATATTTTAGGACACATAAGAAGTTTTACTTGCATTCTTCTTCCTACCAAAATTTCTTGCATGAGTTTTGAAATCAATTGTCTTATGACCAAACTGATTGCATGAAAAATAGTAACCATAAAAAGAATTCTAAAACTTGGTTGTGTGATGTTGCCTTGGGGAAAAGGCTTATGAGTTTATTTCAGCTCTTTTTTGGAGGAATACTTGTATTCTGAGGAGCATGAATCTCTTTCTTCTTGTTTCTTTCATTTAGAGTGCTTATACTTTGGAGAACATAAGTCTCTTTCCTCTTGTTGGTTTCATTTCTTATATGAATTTTAAGACCATCTGTGTAGTTCTCTGAATTTTCAGTGTTTTCCTTCTTCGGCAGTATGTTGGGATCTTCTTTGGTGGTCCCATAATATTATTTGTACCGAAGACCAGTCTTGAAAAATGGTGATCTATGGTTGTTCATAATATCATCTAAAACTTTAGATCCCTTCTCAAACTTGAGGCATATGTTTAACTTCATAGTTGTTTTATCAAGATATGTTCTTAAGGAAATAATCTCAAATTCTAGCTTCTCACAAACTTCTTCTTTCTCGTTTAGTTTTTTTTTCACAACCTCATCCATACTTTTGATCTCTTTAAGTTGAATATCCATACTAATGATGACATTTACAAATTCTTCAAGATCTTGTGACATTTTAGATTTTGAGGCACCATATTTTTCTTCAAATTTTTGAACCTATTATTTTTGTTTCAAATTCTTCTTCTTTAGTATTTTGACCACATTTAGGGCATAAATGAGCTCTCCTTCAAGATCCATTTCACCTCCAACTTCAAAATCTTCTTCATATTTTGAATCCATCTCTCATTCACTTTATTTTTTCTTTATTTCCATGAACAATTATTCTTATTGACCTGTCATATGTGCTTTTGAGATCTACCTTATAGGTGTTAAACTATTTTTAAGTGACCCACTTTGATATCAATTAAAGAGAACACACTAATACTGAGGGGAGGGGGGTGAATTAGTAATGTATAATATTTTACTTATTTATAACTTTAACATCCATAATAACATAAATCATACAAGATCCAACAATTATGTAACAAAGGATTTATGTGGAAACCATTTTGGGAGAAAATAACAAAGAAAAAAATTCTTAGATCTACTATCCAAATCTAGTCACAAAATTATTTTATTTACAATTTTTTGTAGGCACCAACCTATTGGAGACACCAAGCACTAACTGAGCTAATTCATGAGCACAAACTCACTGTAGAAACCAATCCCTAATTTTAAGAACCAAATCAGCCAATTTGTGAGCACCAACTCACTGGAGACACCAATCCCCAATTTGTAAGGAACCTACCTCAACAATACAAACTTCTACCTTCTGTATTTGATTCTTTAACATGGTGATGGAAATAATTCATACTTTCAACATGGTCACTACTCTTTGTATTTCATTTCTTCCTTCTTACTCTTCACTGTTATTCCATAAATCTATCTATCCCCTTCTTCTTCTTTTTTCTCTTTTTGGAAATCTTCTTTGAATGATCTCTTATTTTTCTTCTTTTCTCCTTCTAAACTCTAGCTTGATTTTTAATGATATGTCTTTATAGTTCCACTCCACACATCTATTCCACTTGTTTCACTCAATCCCATTCACATTCGATCATGTTCTTCCCACACAATAATCAACACTCTTATCCTTAATTCATATTTTATTCTTCCTTAGAAATTTTCCATTTTATCCATCAAATATCTACTTGAGTTTACTATTCCTTCCTATTCTACATTTTGATATTTCTCCATAATGATAAATCTTCTTGAGACTTAGAAAGATGTTTCTGTTAGTCACTCTTGTCTTCTCCTCTTAACAATTCGTTATTTTCTCCACCCCCCAAAAAAATTCTCTTTAATTTGAGTATCTTTTATACCTAATTATACCTCTTTACTTTAGATTTCATGATTAGATGTAGGTCGGATGAAATAGCTTCTTTCAATTGCAAAATAGAGTCGGTAGTTATTTAATCAGAAAATCAAGAAACATATCAATGGAAAAATAGATGAGTTTACATGCAACCATCATGAAACTATTTTATTTGAATCCTTGGAATGATTGGATTTTCCTAGAATAATGCATATTCAAATATGATTCTATTTATAAAATGATTAGTGGATTTTGGATTTCCCTCACCACATAACCTATAGATAAAGTTCATACATTACTTATAGTCCTCATGATGAGGAGAATTCACTTAATCACGTTGTATATTTACTCAAACATGATAAACATGTCACTCTAGATGTATCAATGTGACCCTGGACCATCCAAGTGTATCTCCAGACCAATACACTAGCTCTAGACAACCAACCCTACTATAAGTTGTGCCTAGCTCACCAAACATACTTTGAGATCCATATGACACACATTGGGTCAACGAGCTATTCATATCTCTGAATGACCAACAATAATTCAAGCTATGGACAACTTATACTCCTATATCTGGATGAACAACACTATAATTGAGCTTCAGACCATTTACACTTTGAGATCGGGACCATAAGCATTGTAAGTGAGCTGCTCTAGACTATTTACACTTTGAGCTCCAAACCATTGTTACTATGAGCTCCAAACCAACACTAATATGAGATATGGATGATAGGAATTATGACCTAGCTCCATATGAGATACACTACAAGTTCTAGATGACAAACATTGAACCCATGACATCAACAAAAATAAATCCAACAATTTGCACTTTGTTTCAGGATAGAAAATGAGTTTCTATTTATTTCTAGGTGTTTACACAGGTCCTCAATGATGATTTTATATGTGACTTAGATGTGGTCACCAAGTGATAAATAATTATCCAAATCATATGATACTTTATTCGTTTGAAATATTTTTTCGAGAGGAAGAGATGCTCCAATTTTCAGACAATTCTCTCAATGGGATCAACAGAAAAGTGCAAAATCCAATGAAGAGAGAAAAATATTATGGAAAACATTGGTCATCTATATCTCCACAAATAGTACACCTCATCATGGAACGGATATATCAAATAAAATATTATTGTAAGACGAATATTTACTCCAAATTTTAGGATATTTAGCTCATTGAGTCACTGGGAAAGTGCAAAACAGTTTTCAACTATTCTAGGCACAAATGGATTTTGTTGGATGGAAAATTATTTTTTGAAAAAATACCATTTCATGATATACTATGAGTAATAGATCATATTAAAGGCATTTCCGTTGAGAAAAAGTGTGAAATTTTTTAAGGATTTTCATTTACAAGATCAACGGGAGTGAGTAAATGTTGTTTGAGAAAGATAAGGCATCCAAGCTGGTTTTAATGGCCAAGGTTGGAGGAGAAATGAATTTTTAATGGAGTTTCACCATGCTATTTATCTAATTTTGAGTTATGGTTTTGGGGGGAAAGTGTAAATTTCAAATCATGACTTAAGTGAGGGTGGATTTTGGAATTCACTTTAACAAACATAAAAGTAAACCATATTTACAAATCCCACCTCCAAATGGTTCACCAATCAACATGGGGCACATTTTTGAGATGTAAACAACACTTCCAACTATACCAATGAAATGAGGAAGCCCAAAATTCACTTAGACCTTGGGAAAGGGCATTTTACTACTCAAAATAAGAACCTTTTTTAATTTTTTGTTTCCTTTTGCTTTTGGCATGGACCAATTAGGTGAATGAACACTTATGGAGGAGAGGAATCACAATAAAAATTGAAAAAAAAATCCACCTCCCTAAATTCTTCCATGATCCAAAATTGTGCCCAAGTCACTTAAGTTTCTAACATCAATAACTCAACCAAGAATTAAAACATGAAAATCTTGTTTTGGGTCCAAGACCAAAACTTTACGTTTACGAGGGGTAAAATATATAAATTTAAATGGAAATAGGCCAAAAAATCAAATTAAACTATTTAGAAACCTTGAAAATGCATTCTCTTTTAATGTTGATCCAACTCACCCTTTTAGCATAGGAAGGTGTGATAGTGAGCTGAGATACCATAGGAGCTTGAGATGAGTACAAAAATAAATAACACTCAAAGCATGAAGGGATATAAATAAGATTTAATTTGACCAGTTTTAGGCTCTTGAATTCACTGAAGCCTACCAAACCCTTCAGTGCAATTTATCTCTTCTAGAAAGACTTGTGTGCCTCAATGTTTGAAATGTTTCAGATCTCAATGTTTCTAAAATTTTATCTCGAATATACCATGTAGACCTTGAAATATTTATGATGACTATGATATATGATTTTAAAACCACCCAAGGCTCCTGAAACCTTCCACGCAAGTTTATATTTCTTTAATGACCAAGAAAAACTTTTCCTAAAAAAGCGTAAGAGGTGAATGTCTTCACAAGACTAGTGCAAATATCCAAAAACCTTATCGAAATTATACTATCATGAAGTAGAATCTAATTCCTTTCCAATGACTATGATTTGGTCTTTTGAAATCACTCAGAGTTCCTAAAACTTTTCACATAATTCATCACTTGTAAATAGACATGTTTGACAATTTTGATCAACTTCTTCAGAAAATGGAAAAAATTTCCATATGGTTGTCATGTAAAATGCTTAAACATTTTAAACTCCAACAACTAGTTCATACTCAAAACCTTGTCTTGGTTTGGGTGAAGCACAAACAAGGAAATAAGAAACACCATAATATAGCAGCCTTAAGTAAACTAGTGCCTTATTCATTGGGTATAACAGACTCAAAGAGATATTGGAATGAAAAGAGATGAACACACAATGGGAAAGAAACACATATAATAATAAATAAAACAAACCATGCAATGGAAAAATAAACACACCACATGAAAAAATCTTAATCACCTATGGTACATGTGGGGGACAACCCAATTTTACTACAATACTTGTTGTGTTTCAGATGTTACCTGTGTATGAGTATCACCAAATGATGTTGCCATGAAAATACATTAAATGGTTCAATAAATTAAGACCCATTTCTCAATTTCTTTGGAAATAAAAGTTCTCCAAGAGTTCTCAACGTATCCAAGAAAAAGACCGTTATGTGCTTCTTCTTGAAAAAGTCTGCATGAATCCTCTTGCAACTGAATATCCATTTAGATAGCTCCTTGTCTTTGTTCTTTTGAAATTTCACTTTTATTTGCCAATTTATATTCAAATTCATTCATGCTTCTGATTTATTATTTTTCACTTCACCTCTACTACAAAATTGATTCTTGATCATATTAGGCTCACCACGTTCACAACTAGATTTATTTTCTTCGATGGGAATCTACTCCTTTCTTATCATGCTCCATATGACTATGGTTTCTATGAGTTAGTTCTTGGTAGAAAATTTGAGACTTTCAACACCATCATAGGATTCTTGTTGCTCTATATTTCCTAGTTACTCTAAATAGTCATCCTTCACACACATATGCTCATTCTCAATTTGTTTCTTTCTATGATGTGACTCACATAGTGTTTCATATTTTTGAAAAGAGAATGGAAATAAGGTTGACACCATAGTATATAGATCATCATCCTCATTATTAACATTTTAAGCCACATTAGCCATCTTTGTGTTAACGCACAAAAGTATAACCTAAGGATTTGATTATGGAAGATCAATGGTTTTGGCTAACATGGGATTGTCTTTAATGTTGGGACTTACATCTTGATATAAATATCTAGAGAAGGTTGGTTCCTCTACCTACAAACCTAATGCTAACACTACTCCTAAAGCTAAAAACACAACTATTCAAGCTTAAAATATTCATTCACGGGGACTCGAGTTAGAGAGATTGAATGGAAATGAAATCCTAAGCTAAGAAAGAGGTGACAACACTAAGAAAAGGGGGATGAAAAATCTCCATGAGGGAAAATAGAGAGGAAATGTTGAAGGAAAGGTCAGACAAGTGTGACATAGATCAAAACTACATGAAACCCTCCATTTTGTGCATAAAACACTTCCAAAATGAAACTTGTAAAGGATAAATACATGCACAACATACTTAACAACAAATGGAGAGGAAAGAATGCAACAAAACATAGGTTAGGGTAGAGAAATAACCACAAAACATAAAATTATTTCCAAAGGAGTATACACATATCAATAAATCTAAAGTAGAAAGAATAAGAACACATTTTAGAAGCAAAATGGAGGCCGACAACCCATATCTTATTGGAACAACATTTTGACATGATTCCCTTACAAATTGAGAGATTCTAACCCTTTACAAATGAATGCTTTATAAAATATATAGAGAAAGAGAGAGAGAGAAAGAGGAGGAAAAGATAGGACACACAAAATCCAAATTAAACCACCCATCAAACACAATAAATCATTGTAAACACACATGGGCACATGATAAAACAATTTTTCCACATCATTTGACTTGCAGGAGGTGGTATAGGAAACCATAAAATAAATTCGATTGGTGAAGTGGTTGTATTCTTGTAGAAGAAAACTAGAAATTTTCCCATGTGGATCTTGTTTTTTCATTTTCACCTTCAAAATAACATGAAATCTTGCTTTTGTTTATGCTAAAATGAATCCCTTAAAGAGACCGTTCTAATGCCACTAATTTTTATCAAATTTAGAGCTTTACAACGAAATTTATGGGAAGAAAACCAATTTTGCCTTCTTTCGTGGATTGTATAATGTTCTGTGGATTTAAATTTGAATGTCTTTATGGATTGAGAAACCCATGAGACACTAGTCTCTAATCATCTATGGAACTCTCTTCTCCACATTATGTAGAGTTATATCTCTTTTTTATTTGGATTTTTGACCTGTGACCATGTTTCTTTAGTCTGTGGGTTAGGAGAACCCACAGAACACTACAATGGGAAGCTTGTAGAACACTAAGACAACATTTTACTACTTCTAACCTTAGTCAATTTAAACTCCCTTTCCTTTACCATACAAATGTTTTGGCATGTTCCTCATTTATTACACCTTTTATATGGTGAAATTCAACCCCTTTGTTCCACAGAATTGATCAACCCTACAGAGCTCCAACTTTCCCAAATCCACGTAACAATATTTCTTGACTGCAAAAAACTAACTTCATAAAAAAAAATCTTAAGTCCAAACTAATTCTCCCTTTGTTCTATGGATTAGGAGAACCGATGGAACAATAATCTCCTTCATTCTATGGAAGACTAAATTTCAGTGTTCCGCAGATTTTTGAGTAAATTTTTCATAAGTCCAAAATTAAATTTGTAAGTTGTCAAAATAACGTGGGTGTTATATTGGACAATAGTTTGGTGATACAACGATTCTATCTTCCCACTAGATAGACTATCACTGGCCTTAAATCATCAATTGGGCGTGGAGTCAATCTTGAAAAATTGAAATTATTACCCCTAGATCTGTATGGACTTAAAGCTGACCTAGAACTACTTTAAGTTCTCTTAGAAGATGATTTCTTGGGGTTTTTTTATATAACTTGCGAAATTTCCCAAAAATATCGATATCTTTTTAAGGAAGGAGCATGGAGAAATATGATTTACATATGATTTTAGGGGTTGAATGAATAACCTTGAAGATTCCCCAAAACACCTTGTTTCCATAATGAAACTTTCTTTGAACTAGACTGTACAAAGCCACCAAAGCCCAAAATATATATAAAAATATGAAAAATCATACATGCTCCAAATGGGAACATCTAGAGTGTGCCCAAGCACTTAATTTACAATAAAAAAACCTAAACTAATCCTACTCTAACCAAAGGATAAGGAAACTAGAAAAACTAGCTATTGGTTGGGAGAAATAGCTTGAATTCCTTACAGAATTGGACCATGTGATCATTTTGGAAACTAAAAAATAAGGAAGAAATGAAATCATAGCCCAAACTTCCTTTTTTCTCAAAGTATCAGCTGAGAAGACAATGAATACATCCTCAAATTTCTTTACATTTGGTTTCTAGAGGTTTTGTGGCTGACCTTTGTTGCCTTGATGATCTTTATCATGCTCTAAAGTGATAATGACTAGTGGTAACTCAAAATTTGAATCTAAACCAGACAAGTTTTTTATTAGAAATATGTTCTTTTGAGTAGTTTGGTTGATTTGCATGGTTTTCCCATCTTCTTCACAATTAGCTCCAAGATTGGAGTTGGTAGAGACACATTCTGCATTCACCATGCAGATGCTTTCGAAGTTGATTTGTACCATGGTTTTGATTTCTACTTGTGCAGACATCTACCTGCCTCCATGATGATTTTTTGTTTATAAATGGGTCTCTCTTCATTCTCTTCCCCAGTCCGATTTTCAAGTCAAGAAGGTTTGACATGCAAAACTCACCCTCCTCAAGGCATGTAGAATCAAATTTATCAGTCATTGTACCAATTTCTTATTTTGCATGCTCTTCTTCACTTGGAAAATATTCTTCCCCACAATCGTCGATTTTACTTAATCAAGGGTGGTCTCCAAATTTGACTTTGTGAAAAGAGGCAAGAACAACAACGGTGCATTAGCATTTCTTGTTCTATCTCAGGTTCAAAAGGACCTACTTCTATTTAGCAAGAGTTCTCTCCCTTGTTTAAGAATATAGTTGATGGAAATACAAAATCCTAGTAAGCTCGATAGGTTCTTCACTCATCATCAACAGATCTTCTAAATCATAAAAAAATTCATTCTCTTGGAATTAGTCCCAGACTAAGGCTATTAGGGAGATCATGATCTTCTTTGGATTCACTCCTCAAAAAGAAACTGATTTTTGCTCCTAGCTACTTCTGATTTTCCTTCATTTGGAGAATTTTTGTGAACCTCCAAAACATATTTTAATCTCCATAATTCATCCTCTCCATGGAAGTAGAAAAAATCATGATCTATGCACCTTGTAGCATGGCCTTTTCAATTGGCAAGGGTCTTTTTCAGGTAGTAACTAACTATGGGATTTGTTTGGCCTCAACATTATGGATCTCTTAAATCATTGTGACAAATTTTGCAGTGAGCTAACTTCCCTGCCTTGGCTGGAGATGGGGAGACTGATTCTCTAGACCATAGGGAATATCATAGGCAAAATAGGGTTGTAAAGAACCAAGAGAGGAACTAGGAAGTAATTTTTCTTCTAGCTAATTTTTCAAAGGCTAAAATCATGGGGACAGGTGTAATGTCTTCTTGATGGAGATAGAAGGGATATAAGGAGAAGATTTGAGATAATCTAGGGAACTAATAGAAGAAATGGTGATGGCTTTGGTTTGGATAGGTTCAAGATGAGTAAAGAAGCATCATACAATGTAATTGCAAAATGGTGAGTGAAGGAATACTACCATTGACATAGGTTCTGGATCAATACAACTTTGGTTTGGCAGTCTCTAATGCTCTGTAAATAATGCAATAAATTGCAATATCATTTGAGTGTAAAAGACTTTCTGGGGTACCTCTAAGCCATGTTATTAAGGACTAAACCAACCAGGTAAAGGACCTCCCATGGACAGGGATTCACTAAAACTAGTTGATTTATTCCATGAGCTTGCACGATCATATACATTAATCCTTGAACCAGTTGCTTAGCAATATCTCCTTCATATGTTGAACTCGCCTTTCAAAATGGATCTTCATGGTGCTGAAACTGGCTATACCAAAATCTGCATATCCTTACTTCTTGAATGATGACACCATAGAAGTCTGAGTTGAATATTCTCATATCTGATGTTGTGAATGTTACGATGGTTGGCTATTTCTTGATATGTGAACAGTAGCACATTCATTCTCCATTTTTCTCATAGAGGATGGGTATGGTTTTTAGAGGTATGTTTTGGATAGCTTGAAGATCCCATTTCTGGATAACACAAAGGTGGATTTGAACTGGTATTACAGCTAAAATGGATGGGATCCCAATGAGGAAATGATGAGTCATGGATTACACAACTTCATGGAAAAGAGGAATAAAATGATGAAAGGAATAGTCTGCCTGACTTTGAGAAAATTGGTTTTCTTTAACAATGGAGCCGACTAAATGTGTTGCAGGAACTGCCTCCGAAGGTTGAATACCACCAAGAACACATCAACCTTGGTGATGATGAAGTTGTAGAGAGCTTGTCATTTCTAATCCCTTTGATGCATTCCAAAACTATTAACACATAAAAATAACTACCCTAGGATTTTATCATGGAAGATAAATAATTTTGGACAACATGGAATTGTCTCCAAGTGTGGTAATTTCATCTTGAGACAAACCTTTAGATAAGGATGGTTCTTCTACCTAAAAACCTAATGCTAACACTACTCCTATAACTAAAACCACAACTATCTAATCTTAAACTAGTCATTCACATGGAATAGAGTTAGAGAGATTGCATGGAAATGAAATCACTAAGCTAAAAAAGAGGTAATAGCACTAAGAAAATGGGGTATGAACACAATCTCCATGAGGTAAAATAGAGAGGAAATGCATAAGGAGAAGCTCAGACAAGTGTGACATGGACCAAAACCGCATCTTACCATCCATTTTTCTCATAAAACACTTCCAAAATGTTAACATGAAAAGGATAAATACATTCACAACATACTTAAAAGCAAAGGGAGAGGTAAGAATGCAACAAAACACAGGTTAAGGTAGAGAAATAACCAAAAAACATGATTTTATTTTGCTAAAGGAGTATGCACATATCATTACATTTGAAGTAAAAGGCACAAGAACACATTGCAGAAGCCAAATGGAGGTCATGTAACCCATATCTTCTTGGAACAACATTTTAGCATGATTCCCTTGCAAATTGAGAGATTCTAACCCTTTATAAATGATTCATTTGCAAAATATATAGAGAAATGGGGAGGGAAAGAGGAGGGAAAGAGAGAGGAAATGAAAAATCCAAATTCAACCACCCATAAAACAAAATAAATGCACATAAATGCACATAACAACCTGAAAAATCCATTTTTCTACGTGATTTTACTTACAGGAGGAGGTCTGTGAGGACATGAAGAAATAAATTTGGTAGGTGAAGTTGTTGTATGCCTATAGAAGAAAACTTGCACTTTTCCTCTACAAATCCCATGTTTAAATTTTTCACCTTCCAAACAACATTAAATCCTACATTTATTTATGCTAAAATGAATCCCTTGAAGATACGATTCTAGTACCATTGATTTCATCAAATTTGGAGCTTCACAATGAAAGTTATGGGAAAAACACAAGTTCTACCTTTTTCTATGGATTTTACAATGTTCTGCGGATTTGAATTTAAATGTATCTTTGGATTGAGAAACTCATAAGACACTAAGCTCTAATTATCCATTGATCTCTCTTCTCCACATTTCATAGAGGTGTATCTCTTTGTTATGTGGATTTTTGACTTGCAACCATGTTTCTCCATTCCATGGGTTAGGAGAACCCATGAAACAATATAATGGCAAGCTCATGGAACACTAAGATAGTGTTTCATGGCTTCCAACCTTAGTCACATTAAACTCATTTTCCTTTATTTTTTAGATCTTCATGGCACGTTCCTCATGTATCGTGGTATTTAAATGGTGGACTTCAACCCCTTTATTCCATGGAATTGATCAACCACGTGGAGCTCTAAATTTTTCAAGTCTGTGCAACATTGTATTTCCTAGCCACAAAGCACTAACTTCATCAAAAATCAACCAAAGTATAAATTGATGCTCCATTTTTTCCGCAAATTAGTACAGCTCGTAAAAACTATGTTCCTTCTTTCTGCAAAAGACTACATTTCAGTGTTCCGTAGATTTTCAAGAAAAAAATTTCCTATGTCCAAAATTGAATTTGTAAGTTATCAAAATAGCCTTGGGGGTTATTTTGAACAACACTTTATGATGGATATATATTTGTCTCTAATGGAATCATCCTTGAGATAATCAATCACCTTTTCATCTATCCATTCATAATTGAGAAGACCCTCTTCTACAAACAAAAAAGAGAAAGATTCATATTTAAAATCATATTCATTGGGTGAGTCCTCATGTTGGATCATGAGAAGATGGTTGGATACCCAGGACTCACACTACCAGAACTCATTAGATGTTAATTTTTCCTCACGGTATGCATTACTTATCATTTTGGGTTTGCTTTTTGGCAAGTTAAGATATCCACGATCCTCATAGTTACCAAGTAGATGACTTGTATCCATACTTAATGAGAAGTGCAAACTATCAAATTTTGGTTCCATCAAGTCATCATTTTATTTCTCATTTGACTCAATCACATATTGGTACTCTTCCATCAATACAAATAGCTCAGTATATTCCTCTAAAGTTATGAAATAGTTTCTATATCTTAAATCTTGCTATAGAATGTCCACCATCGGGTCATCTTATTTTTTAACATTATATCTCATCTTCCTCTTAGGCATAAATTTATTGATCTTACACTTGAATGGTATTGTGGCACATGACCATTACATCTATATATCTCCACCAACATCCTAATAGAAACTCCAGCATAACAACATCCCATATGAAGCTAGAATATCTTCCAAAATTATGTTGATATTGAATTTCTTGTTAGGAAAATCTACAAATTCTACTTGAAAATATTTGACCTGACCAATGAGGGGTACTTATTTGGTCTCCATGGAGTAATGATGGAAAAAAAACGAGTGAGGTTGAGCCCAAGAGCCTTATAAATTTTGGCAGGTATCATGTTGTTAGAGGCACCAGAGTCAATGATATAGTTACTCAGTTTATACCCACTAATTAACAAAGAGAGGTATAAGGGTTCTAATTTATCAAAATTGGAGGATGTTGTGATGTGGATTATTAATTATGGTGAGAAGTGGTTCTTTAATAGTGATATTTATGGAACCTGACTTTGAAATACTTCCTTTGATAAACTGGACAAGTTTATCAAATTTCTTGGGATGAGTTCTCAGATAATCAAACTAAAATAATTGGACTTTGGATTTCTTAACATGGTCAATGATGTCAAAAGATGAAGAAATGGATACTTTGGGAATAATGACATATTTGAAAGGTGTACGAGTTACATGCTTACAAGAAGGATTAGAAATTAATTTGACCAGGGAAGAAGAAAGAGACTTACCTAGATAAGGATATGTGGCTTTGGTTGATTTTGTCTCGAGCTTCTTCTTAACTGACTCCATGGAAGTGAGAAAAAATGATCTTTTATTTTTTGTTTTATGTAGATTCACCTTTTAAGGAATCAAGTTCTTCACTTGGGTACCAAAGGAAGTGGCCTATTTTTGTGTTTGTGAGTGAGTGAACACTAGACAAGAGTAGTTATTCATATTAGTCATCAAATCCTCAGAATCTTCATCAGATGAGTATTTGAAATACCTAATGTTTTCATATCCAACTTCTTCTTCTCCTTTAGATTTTAATTCCACAATTTCATCTTCTTGGGTTCCACATATTGTATTAACAGGAGAAGCATCTAAGTCAAGCCTTTGGGTTGATCTAGAAATATATTTCTAGTTTTGTTCTTGTTAGAAGAAGAATTAACTAAGAGGGGGTGAATCAGTCTTTCAAAATTTTCATTCAATTGTATTTAACTTGTGCAAACCATTAACCATTCAACCATACATCAACGTAATCTTAATAACATGAAACAACCATCCATGAGAACATAAACCAAGATAGTACACAAGAACAAAAGAAATGAAGTGGAAAACCCTCAAGGGGAAAAAAACACACCAAAAATTATGAATATCTACCTCAATTAAAAATACTTGCATTAATATTACACATCACACAAGATTTCTTTAGTGACACACCAATCCGACGAGGAACACAAACCCATATTTATCAAGGAACCAACCATACAAGGAGGATACAACCCTTATGATGACCAAGCACCAACTCAGCCATCTGAAGATGAATATCACCTTTTTTTTCTCATACAAATTATTGTGATCACAGAATTATCTCATACACCTCAAAAACCTATAAAACAAGACTCTCTCCTACTTCGCTCAATATTTCTCCTTCATAAATAGATTAGGTCTAATGACCTTGAATACATTCTAATATTTTATTATCACCTTCTCATGCTTCTTCTAAACTCTTCCTTGGATCCCTCTAACACTCTCATTCACCTCCTTTAGCTTGCTCACAACTATATCCTCTCCACTTACTCAAATGAGAAAATACATTCACTTTATATACATGACTCATCATAAAAACAACCACATGTTAGAAAATATAATTAAGGTAGGTCATGAAGACATTAAAACACACCTACAAACTAATAAAAATTTACATGAAAGGAGCATATAGGTTAGTATTAGAATAAGACACTCAACATGCACAATTAGGCCTAAAAGACTAGTTCCATCTCCATCGAATGCTTCTTGGACTTTAAGGGAACAAGGAAGCTCCATCATGACTCCAAAAGATTCACACATGCTAGATAAAACATTCAAATTTCTTCTATATTCTCGAGAACATCTACACCATCCATTTACTCCATGTTACTATCAAATAGGACAATTTCCTACTCATTTTGAGCACCTCCAACAAACCAATCTTAGAATATGAAGACCAAGCTTCCAAAAATCACCTCAACCATGGAATAAAACCACTCATTGGAAATCCAATAGCCCAAGGAACATCACTAACCATGTTATACTTTATGAATCAACCCATATAGTCATAAAAACACCTATATCCTTCAGGCTACTTGAACTACCTAGAAACCAATATTGGAAATAAGACCTTGTCACATCTATGCTAACAATTCCAAAACTTCTCAATGAATGCAATAGGGTTGAATTGAACCCATAATCACTATGTAATAAATATATATCATGAATTAATCTAATATATTGGTCTTTCAGGCCAATTCCACCAAAGATCCTTCAATGACCTTAAACCATGTCAAGTAGGTCAACTTATGACCTCATCCTTGCCAGCCAATATAACCTATAGGGATCAAAAAAATCATATAGCATATCATGTTGAATGTATACACCAACTTAATATCCATTAGAAACTTCTACGTAGGCCACACATGCCCAAGAACCTCCTTTCACCATGATTGTCAAAAACTACCAATTAGGCCTAAGAACCAGTGTTCACTTTTAGACCTATGCAGACCTATAAATGGATTTACCAAGGTTTGAAATCACCTCAAAAATATATCATAGATTCCCTTATACTCATAACATTAATTTATACAATGGGTCCAATGGAAAACCTGAGACCAAACAAAACTTTCCTTAAAACATACAAATATGAGTGGGCTCCACCTACTATCAAGACTCCAAATCACCACCACTAGAAATATGGGAGAGTTCTTTCCATCCTCAAATCATAAAATTTTATGATCCAATGAATTTTGAGCTCATACCAATAATTTTTCTTCCTTCTCTCATGAACAAGGGTTTAGGTAGGGTTTTTGACAACCTTAGCTTCTTAGTGACTGTTCATAAAGCACAAGACATCATTTGATCTTGTGTGCAATGGAAATTTACAAAATATATGGAATGAGGCTAAAGAACCTTAAATCTTCCCTAACTCATCCATGCACCATGAGATTAGAGATTAAAAAGAGAAACTAACATGCAAGCATTATAACTTTGACAAAAAACATCAAAAACTAACATGTATACTACTCTCTACTCTATGAAAGCTTAATGAAAGTGAACCTAGTTAGATTCTAAGCAATCAAATTGTGTGTTGTTTACTCCCAAACATAGTGAAGAGATCTCTCCAAGTTGGCTACATGGCCAAGCTTTAGATCTTCCCTTACTAACTATATTTGGAATGGATGATGCAAAGATGGAGGAGCTCTTAACAATGGAGTATGGCCAAGATCCAAATGTTCTTTAGCTTAAAGCTATCACAAATGATTTCTAATGCCAATATCTCCAAATCTGAGAGAGATTTTGTTATGTAAATAAGGTGTGTTTGTGTGTAAAGTTGTAGTTTGAATGGGTAGGCTTAGCCTTGTATTTATAGTTTTCCACTTGGGAGAATTTGGAATTTGGGTGCATGTGGGACTAAAGCTCAAAAATCACTTTTAGATTAGATTAGGATAAACATGCTTTAGGCTTAGTTAAGCTAGTATTAGGCTAGTTAAACTTGATTAGCTAGTGATTACAGACTCATTGAGAGTTGGGAGGGGTTTGGATAACCAATTGTGACTGATAGATAGCCAACAAAGCCAATAAAAGTGGTCTAGAGAGAACTAGGGAGGTTTTGAATGGTCAAAAGGAGGAATGTTTAGCTAATAAGAGAGATATTAGCCAAATAAACTGATTATAGGAGGAATACGACCGAAAGAGTGTCATGAATGGGCATTCAAGAATGGAGCGAAGTATGGGGATTTAACGAAGTGTCATTAATTGACTGGATTGGATGAAATGATAAGTGTAAGCATATTTTAGGTGTCTACATTTGCCCGTCTTCGGGGTGACATAAGAAACGTCACTTCAAAGAAAGTAGACAAGCATAAACAAGTAAAAAATCTTGAAGGGATAAAAGAAAAATGAGTAGAATTAAGTATGCCCCCTCGATTGTCGATGGGGTGATAGACAGAACTAAACAAGTAGATCTTGAAGGATAGAAGAAAAGAGGATAGAAAGAGAACAATGGGGTGATAGAAAGAACTTGATTGATGGTTGAAAAGATGACAGAAAGATAATAGAAGAAATGATAATGTGAAGAAGAAGAAAAGAAAAGGTGTATGAGAAATGAGGGAATGACCTAACATCCATCTAGTGCCTTTTAAATCACTTTATTTTTCATCATATTTCTAATGATCTTCATCATCGGTTCTTATTAAAAAGAATGAACAAAAGTGTAGTATGACATTGAAAGCCATATACGAAAAAATGTCCATTGCTGAAAACACTAACTCCATGCAACATAAAAAATTCAATGTAATACGAGAAAGTTATATATGCCTATGGACTCCATGCAAGTTACATAATGCAATGCAACCTGAGAAAGTAATGAAACTAATCTACACAGAGAACCAAGATGATAATGTGTTTTTTAAACAAGACTAACAGTTCCTACTTGTGTGTATGAATGACAAGGATTGACGATGGTTCCTCAAGCAAGGATACATGCAAGGGAAATAACAGCTGACTCTCTACGGTCCTATGAAATATCACTGTGCACTATTAAATATTGAACCATACAGCTCGTTGTGCAACTTAACAATACAGATGAGGTAAGTAACCTAGCTTGTTGTTGTTGGTTCTCAAGCTTTCAAGATGATCCGTGAGTCTCACACATGAACAGGTGAAAACTTCAAGGCCAATGGCTCTCTAGGATAATTTACTCAAAACTTAGGAGTTATTGATGAAACATATTTGGAGGTTTTATTATTTTTCTAAGATCATTTGAATGCCTTTGGATGATTTAGCTAATGCATTTGAATTTTTTTGATGATTCTGAAATTTTTTGCCAACTATATCCAAGATGACGAGAGAGAGTGTGGATTACGAAAGCGATAGGTGTGTTTGTACAAGTGTATACAGTTATATGCATGCGAGAAAGGTGAGGGGTGAAAAAATGCCCTAGTGATTAGGTGGGAGTGTTCTAAATTGAAAGACACTTCACATGTAGAAGCGGGATCCAAGGCCATGTATGGACTAGGTTTAACATGATGATAAACGTAAAGCACTTTAGTGCTAGGATTAGAATAAAGGATGCCTTTATGCTTAGTTAATCTGGCCTAAAAGCACATGATAGAAAGGAACTAGAATATTGTTTTTGTGAAAGGGGACAAAGGTGTCTGAAAACTTGGATTAACAATTGTTTAGAGACTCATTGAGATGTTCTCAATGAATTCTGGAGAACCAATTGTGACTGATATGAATGTGGCTTACGAAGCCTCACGATGAAGAAGTGATTAGCCAGAGGCAGAACTAGGGAGGTTTTGATATGGACTGAAAGGAGGAATGTCTGAGCTAAGGTCCAAAGAAAAGATACTTAGCCACATATTAATCATGATTACTCAGGGAGGAATACGATGTGAGAAGGTGAAATGTGAATGGGCATCTTAAAGGGAATGGATTTAAAATAAAAGGGGTTGAAGACACCCTAGCCAATGTCTAGGATTGATTGAATTTGGATTGGATGAAATTTTGAATGGATGGTGAAAGGATAGTCATATTTTAGGTCTGTCTGCCAGCTAGGTGTCCATAGCCCCGATGGAAATGTATTTGCATTCTAAGAGCAAGATTTCTCTACTGCTAGTCAGACATCCATAGCTCCATGATAGACATACATAATGGCAATACCCCAATACGAGAGTAAGTATAACAATTTTCTTTTTACTTAATAGCTTTTAGAAATTTTATTTTTGCAATGATTTTGATTCTTATAGAGATTCTGAAAACTTATTTTAGCTCTCTGTGAATTAATGACAAGGGATTAATGACGGTGTACCCACAGAAAGGATATGATGCAAGGAGGTGGAAGTGAATGCGATGATGACACTTGGGTCTAATGTCAAAAAAGTAATGTGCCCTACAAAATTAGTACGCAGACAATGTTCATTAGATGCCCCAGAATGTGACAGGATCTCAAAGTAAGCAGCCTAGTCATTATTTAATTTACCAGAGGTGATGAAAGACCAGGGTCAGGGAAAATCCATTAGTCATGCGAATATTCGTAATATGGTGAGATATTCCATTTTTGAAACGTTTTGAATAGGATGAATTTTTTAGCAATTGTTAGAAGACCTGTTCGCCTAAAAATTACATATTTGAATTTGTTTTGTTTTTTCTAACATATCACCTACCCTGTTTTTGGTTATCCCCTATTCTAACACCTAGATGAATTCGCCAAGTAGAACACTTCTACTTCACATTTTTGAATATTTTTTGATACTATCCCGTACATTATAGATGAGCGAGCAAGGGGATGCCCCCAGTGATAGATGCGATGTACAAGGGCATAAGGCCACATGTATGTGCAGACAAGGAGAAGACTGTAAAAGATGTCCTAGTGATTAGGTAGTAGACACATCAAAGGAAAGACTCTGCATAGGTAGACGAGCGGGACCTAAGGCCAGTTATGGTTAGGTTCAACATGATGGTGAAGAAGAAAACAGAGGTTACAGACGCTGGAATAGGAAGAAAGGATGCCCCCACCGTTAAGTCAGCCTAAAATGAACAGTGATAGCACGTCAAAGGAGAAGATTAGTGATGTCGAAGGGGGTCAACAGGTGCCTTAGTGACGTGCGTCACTAAGGTAATATTATACGCATGCATGTTCTGAACTAAGTAGAAGAATTGACGCGCATGATATGAAGGTATCTTAGAAGCCTCACAATGAAGATGCGCGTAGCCAAAGGCACAAATCATGAGACGAGATATAGACTAGACAAAGAGTCTAAACAAGGTCAAACAAAAGACACTTGGTAACATACTAATCCTATTTACTCATAAAGATCCGACGCGCATCACTGCATGTGGAATATTTTGACGCTCGACAGAGGAGGAATAAAATAGATATTGACAAAATAGTGAATATGCCCTAGCCAATGTGTAGGAATGATTGATGCGCGACACGGATGATTTTTTGAATGAGAAAGCAGAGGTTGGATAGCTGTACATTGCTCTGCTGCTAGACAGGCAGATTTTTCTATCGCATGTCAAAGAGAAAATACATTTTATTCACGTCACAACACCTTAGTGACGCGCTCAGACAGTCAAGCATCCATGAGCACGCGTCAATAGAGATCTATTGGACGCGCGTCAAAGAGAGAGTCAATATATCCATTTGTTGATGCTTTGATAGCAAAATCTCCCGTGCGACGCATCTAGCATTGATTCTATCGCAGTGCTTGATTCTTTCTAAGTGAAACCTATTTCATACTCTCTTATTTGAAAATTCGGGTTAGGTATTCTCCACAGATGGCTTGATTTCCAGGAGGTGGAAGTGATCTGTGATGAAATGAACCCTGGACCAGGTGTCAAACAGATACCATAGAGTCATAAATTTCCTCGCACACAAGTTTATTAGATAGTGAATGTGATAGGATCTCTAAGAGGTCGGTCATTTTTTTACTATCACCGAAGGGATGATAAAGGACCAGGGTCAGAATGGATACCATAGAGATAAGATGTCACAAGAAAGTGTGCAAATAAGATAACCAAAAACATCCATGTGTAGGGATGAAAATGGTAGGGAGACTTGTACAAGAATAACAAGGAAGGGAAGAAAGAAACATCCATGTGTACGCAATACCTAATTGCAATGTGTGATCTTTATAGCTTTGATTTTTGTTGTGGTTTCTGATGTTTTTTTAATTTTTGAATTGTTTTTTATTTTTAGATTTTTGACAGTTTAAAGAGGTTGGGACTAAAAAATTCACTCTGTGTGGTAAGATCCAACAACAATGTTTGTGAGTTCCTTGATAAGGGAGACTAGACACGTTTGTTTATCAAGAGTGATATTATCCCTGATCTCGATGATCGAGGTGAGTTCACACTCAATAAATGAATGTGATTTATTCTGAAACATGGATTTCATATGTGGGAGATTTAATTCCCCATCCAGAGGTTTTACGCACTTTGCACCATATTTGATGGTTACTTTGATGTGCGTTCTTGAATCGCGCCTGATTTAGAATTTTGAGATTATTTGATTTGTTGGGAGCTATAGAGCTCTTTGATATTTTTATCTAAGCTTGATTAATAAATTGTTTGGGTTTTTTTATAAGCTGATGCGTGACTTGTATGATCCTAAGAAGTGGGAGAGGAAATCGAACATCTATGATTGATGATAGGAATGAGAGAAATTATGGTTGGATTTTCCCGGTCATTGGTAGAATAATAATGTGATGGATGAAAAGGATACGGTCTAAGGATTGAATAAGATGGGCTACTGGGGGGTGATCCATAGATAGAATATGAAAGGATGCTAGGATGTGTCCCAAAAATAGAAGAAGAAGGGCTACTAGGATGTGACTCATAGATATAAGATGAAGGGCTACTAGGATGTGGCCCAAGAATAGAAGAAGAAGGGATACTAGGATATGACCCATAGATGTAAGAGGATGGGATACTAGGACGTGGCCCAAGAATAGAAGATGATGGAATACCCGGGGGTGATCCATACCTAGAAGACAAGGGGCTAGTTAGGCATGACCCAAGAATACAACATAGTGGAATACTTGAAAATATCCCACAAATAACAGAGGGAGGGCTACTAGAAGGTGACCCACACCTAGATGAAGATGAAGGGATACTTGGCATTAACTCCATAAGAGATTTTGATTGAGTAATTATAATAGGTAAAGATTTATTAGCTTATGAGAAGATAGGTCATGCATTAATGGAAGACACAAGGAGTTTCGTCTCATAATGAAGAATGTGAAGATGGAAGAATAAGAGGAGGATCAAGTTGCATGATCTGAGGCTCTTCCTCCATTTATTGATAAAAGGAATCAACCTTTTCCTCACAATACGTAGATACATCAGAGTCTAAAGAGAAACCTTTCTCGTAATCTGTTAAATGAATATCTTCATATGCCCCTATAAATGCCCTGATTATTTCTTCCTTCTAATAAAGATCAATCGGTATGAGTTGTTGATCAACCACTAGGGGTTGATTAGAAGAAAGAGCTCCAATTGGTGTGGAAGACTTAGAAGATTTTTGAGGATGATTGATAGAAGAAGATGATGTGGGGGATGAAGAAGATGTGTAGCTAGATGTCTCAGGAGTATAAGAAGGTGAGGTGGACCTACCTATATGATGATATATCATTTATAAACTAGTAGGATTAAGTCTGAAGTATGTAGATTGCGACACATGGGTTGATTTAGACGTTTGAATCGAAGGACTTTGAGTCACAAAAATCTTCAAAGAAGGAAGATTTATCGGGGGTGATTGATGAAGAAGGTACTATGAAGAAGGGGTGGACTGTGATTTAAGAATCACATCATATGAATAATAACAAGGGTCCTGTAAAGAACGATAGGACCACGATTTAAGAATTGTATTAGATGTGTCATTAGAGGGATTTCGAGTCATGCACGTATCTTCAAAGGAAGAAGACGTTGTTGAGGTGACTGATAAAAGGGGTGCTACAAATAAAGGGAGGACCATGACATAGGAGTCATATTAAATGTATGATGAAGAGGTTATTGCGAAGAAAAGGAGGCCCATGACATAGGAGTCGTATTAGATGACTTTGGAGTCGAATTAGATTAATCCGAATAGTAGTTAGGATCTGAATAGTAGTTTGGATCTAAATCATCAGAAGAATTAAAAGAAATGTTTGGATTCGAATCAGAACAAATTACTGGATTATAATCCTTAGAAGAAGAGGAAATGTTCGGATTAGAATCAAAAGAAGAGTGGGGGAACTCGAATAAAAATTTGGATTATAGGTGTCCGAACCATACCACCAACTATAAGATTAAGGTGGGGAATGAGTTTCTCGTATGGGCTCTCAAGCATGAAGAACCAAACAAGGTTTAGTTTGTAATGGAAATCTTTTGATTTTTACATTGTTAAACCTTTGATTCCTATATTTTCATAAGTATGGGGAACTTTATGCGTGATAGTTAGTTCATTTTTGGTGTCATTTTTAAGCAGAAATGTATAGATCTAGATAGTGTGATGGAACTCCTTCAAAGGGAAGGAAGTGACATGTCAATTTCGGTAGCATAAGGACAACCAGCTAGAAATTTCATAAGTATTGATATGCGTGCATGATTTTCTGAAGAAGGTCTAAGGAAAATAGACATCGTGATGATGTAATCTCCATTATATCAAAAAGGGATTTTCCTAGAAAATAATTTTTCTATAGATGAATGATCACAAGGAAAAATCATGCAAGTGTAAAACACAAATCCAATCAACAAGGAAATACACCCTATGCAAATGCATGTGCAAAGTGATAGTTTGATGCAAAAATGATCAACACAATGTCAATATTTATGTCAAGATCGAAATGAACAAGGCGTGAATATTAATAAAGGGTAGATGTGACTCCCAATCAAAGGATACCATGACATGTTAAACAAATAACAAGGCCTAAATGTTAAAGGGTGAGGATTACAAATGTAAGCCACGTAACCACACCAATTGGACACGTCTATCAAGCTTCATGGAGAAGTGAGATATTAGTGTCAAAGTGGTATCGAAATGACACAAACAAAGTAAGTGACACTCTTCACGATTTTGGACAATGTTTGAAGTAAAAATAAGTCAAAGTATACTAAGGATGTGCTAAAATGTGTGTATCCTAACACCACAATGTGGATACTTAGATCACGTTTATGAAAAACATGACATAAGTATCTTAATTGTGTTGAGATAATGTAAACAAGGTAACACGTCAAAGGGAGATCAAATGATGAATCAATCTAAACTATGATGATGATCTTGAAATCAAGATCAAGTGGCCATCAAAGATATGAGGATGCATCCACACACTTTAGATGTTTAACAACTCATCCGCAAACATGGATGAGTGTAAATGAATAAAAAAGTGGTGAACACTATCTACAACAACTGTCCCGAAAGATGCCTTATGTTGTCCCAAATGGGCAACAAGAATGCAAAGGTGTAGATCAAAAGATGGAAATGAACTAAACGTTACGTAGGCAGAGCTTCACCTCGTTCGAAGGTGAGAAAGAAACTAAGCTAAGTAAAACATCGTCCAATTTCCGTGATGAAAGGCACTTAGATCCAACTTAAGTGGATTCTTTACCTTGTTTGAAAAACAAGGTTTTGAATCCAAACAAGTTATCACTTCATGATGGCCAAGACATGACAAAGGACTAGTAAAGTGGGCCTCAAGAAAAAATGGCCTCCTTAATAAGATCTCTCAACTAGGTGTTACAAAGCCGTCTAAGAGCGGGCACGATTTACCAAAAAAGTTACACTAACTAATTTGGGAGTATCTCAGCTTTTCCCCCTTCAATTATAGTGGGCACTAATTGCATCCATCGTGTACTCTTGCCAGGGTCGCGATACAGACAAATTTGTAACGCTAACTCACAAGGAAAACTAGTCAAGTGGGTAAGCGAGGTGCTTCCTGTTTCATCCACGAGGTTACACAACGGTGGACTACTTTAGGGTTCTTGGTACCACCCCCATTGTTGTAGCTTAAGGTGTTTATGCCAAAGGGGTTATGTTCCAGTTGAGTGGATAGGGACATACCCTTTTCCGAAACCTGTAATACAATGTTTTGAATATGGTGTTCTTTTTATCTTGTTTAATTTTGATGTGGTTTGCTTAAAAACCTTTTGTAAGCCTACATGACAACTGTATTAGTAGTTTTGAATTTTTTTTGATTCCACCATTCTTTGACAAGCGTTTTTGGTTCTGCACAATGGATTAGTAATTTTCCATAAAAAAAGACTAAAGGGGATAAAACATCGTTTCTGATTCTCAAGATCATCCTAAGATGCAAGAGAAGAACATACGCAATGTAGAATCCAAATATGAAATAGAAAATGGAAAAAATTATTTCAAATGAAATATTTCTTCTTTTTAAATAACTTTGACATTCATTCTTTTAATAAAAATCATTTTTCAAAATGAAAAAGAGACATAGAATTTTTTTTTGATTCCCAAGATCACCTAAAAGGTGCAACGGAAGAGCATACATGATTCTAATCTCATGATTAAACATGAAATGTTTATTAACATTTTAAACAATTCAAATCACCATCAAACACGTAAAAACACCTTACAAAACAGAAGTTAGATTCAAAATAAACCTTGCAAAGTGTTAGAACATCAAAGACCAAATTTTCCAAAGCATTTAGACATGTTAGAAAATGAGTAGTTTAATAAAATGAAAACCATTAAATTTTTGGTAACTTAAAACCCCAAATTTATGTTTCCATTGTGTATTTCACTTCAATACCTTTCCAACGCAACAAAATTGAAGTCGTTTCGAGTTCGGGAGCAAACGTTATGGCCTCCGGAAGATTGCTAATGATGCCAATACCACTGTTAGTGTACCTGCGCCACTGTTAGTGTATTTGTGCCACTATTAGTGTACCTACACCACTTTTAGTGTACCTATGTGCCTTTATCAAAAAATGATAGTCAGAGTTGTACCTGCGCACACAGTATGGTATGTGCGCTCCCTTTCCTGTAGGTGGCCAAAAAAACATGAGATTTTTAAAAAATAATCTCAAAAATATCAAAATTTTACCGATTTGGTTCAATTTTGGCAGCACTTCACCTCCTTTGATCCTGCAAAGAGAAAAAAAACAAGAAAAATCTAGATTAACTAGTTAGGAAACCTTATTTTAGCCATTAATACAAGAAAGGTTAGTGAAATCAAAAACTTGAAACTAATCTAAAAAACTTTGAAAAATTAATCTAGAAAGCTTGAAACTAGTCTAGAAAGATTGAAACTAAAAAAATTTAGAAACTAAAATAAAAATCTTCAAAGTGACTCCATTAATGGATGATGGACAAAGTGTCCCACCGGGCATGCCAAATGTGTGTAATGGAAAGTTGCAAAAGCTATGGAATGAGGCTAAAGAACCTCAAAGCTTCGCTACTCATCCATGCACCATGAGATTAGAGCTAAACAAGAGAAACTAACATGCAAGCATTATAACTTTGACAAAAACATCAAAAACATAACATGTATACTACTCTCTACTCTATGAAAGGCTTAATGAAAGTGAACCTAGTTAGATTCTAAGCAATCAAATTGTGTGTTGTTTACTCCCAAACATAGTGAAGAGATCTCTCCAAGTTGGCTATATGGCCAAGCTTTAGATCTTCCCTTACTAACTATATTTTGAATGGATGGATGCAAGATGGAGGAGCTCTCAATAATGGAGTATGACCAAGATCTAAATGTTTCATATAGCTTACAGCTAATACAAATGAGGTCTAATGCCAATTTCTCCAAATGTGAGAGAGATCTTAGTTATGTTAATAAGGTGTGTTTGTGTGTAAAGTTGTAGTTTGAATGGGTAGGCTTAGCCTTGTATTTATAGTTTTCCACTTGGGAGAATTTGGAATTTGGGTGCATGTGGGACTAAAGCTCAAAAAGAACTTTTAGATTAGATTAGGATAAACATGCTTTAGGCTTAGTTAAGCTAGGATTAGGCTAGTTAAACTTGATTAGCAAGTGATTAGAGACTCATTGAGAGTTGGGAGGGGTCTGGATAACCAATTGTGACTGATAGATAGCCTACGAAGCCAATAGAAGTGGTCTAGAGAGAACTAGGGGAGGTTCTGAATGGTCGAAAGGAGGAATGTTTAGCTAATAAGAAAGATATTAGCCAAATAAGCTGATTATAGGAGGAATATGACTGAAAGAGTGTCATGAATGGGCATTCGAGAATGGAGTGAAGTACAGGTTGATTTAACGAAGTTTCATTAACTGAGTTGGATTGGAGGAAATTCTAAGTGTAAGCATATTTTAGATGTCTACAGATCTAATTCCAACTAGTGGTGAAAATTAACTTGCGGAAATTATTATGTTATTTATTAATACACAGTCATTTAATTAATAGACCAATGGACATAAAATTTCAATATTTCCAATGATGTATGCACAGTTACAAATATTTAGGAGGTATAAAGGTAAATTGTTGTCACTACAATTAAGAGGTAACAATGTTGGAAATGAACTAGATTTTGACTGAAAGTAAATACTATGGATAATGACAAAGCATGTAAACACATAACACATATAAAGAAATGAAATGTCGCTAATATAATCATGCAATGAACCAAATCAGAAAAAAAAAAACAAACAGAAGGAGAGGGTTAGAAAACCACAAGTGGGCCCTGCCTTGGGTGCTAATCCCTCCTAAGGCCCATTTATACAACGAATAAACATAACTTAGAATTTTATTTCATCAACATGAAGATTACAGTCAGAAAATACAACAAATTCTCTCTTTATGGACCGAATCACTGTATATCTCTACAACATTAATTTATATCTTTCATTACAAAAAAATCATGAAGAGAGAGAGAGTTATACATGGAGTTCCAGTTAGATTAAGTAAAATATCTTAACTGAACAATCTGGAGACTATATACATGTAAAAAAATTACTCAGTAGTTGTTTATATATCAATCACATAACTTAACTAATCGATCAGTTGATCAACCAATTATTAAATTTTGAATTAAATCAGCTAGTTCTTTTCAAAGATGCAACACATAATAAGATGATGGCATTGAGCTCTCTCCTAGTTCTCATAACTACTTCTTTCATCGACACATGCAAGCTTAGGTGTGATGTCCACATTGTACAAGCTCCTTAGAATCACAACTTTATTTATGTGTGTGACCTCCTTTGGCTGCAAACGCATTGCCACTGACTAGTTGCTTTGGTTGTATGTCAGTTGCTACAGATGACCCCTTTACTGTGGATAAGTTCCTTTTCCTACATGTTAGTTGTTGCATATAAATTTTTCTTGCAAAGAAGGCTTACATTATACAAAGCATCATTTGAAATCATATTACAACTAAATAATCAATGCATACTTATAACCCACATAATAAAGTAAACAAGTAATAATTATATTAACTAATATCAATGCCATGAGTTCAAGTTATGATGAAAATTTTTAGAAGTATCACAAGGAAATAAAAGTTCAGGGCTACAAATGGCTCAACTTAATACATAAGATGAGGTGATTTTAGAAAGGAAAATCAACAACTCATCACACCCCTAGTTTTAACTTCTTGAATGTCATCATTCAAGATTCTTTAGGTTCCTCAGCTGGTGTACGGTCCAATTGAATAATGCTACATAAGCATCTGAAATCCATTGGTGTAGATGTTCCTTCAGGTTCCGTGAAGAAGTAACCTCCATTACTTCTGTATCTGTCCATGAATCTATCCTGTATGTCATCGTCAAGTTGCTTTTCACCAGACCAATGTGGTATAGGATAGTGGAATATTGGGGGATAATAACCAATGGGAAACCAATTTTTTCCACATCCTTTAGAAACTTAAATGTATGCATTTACCCTCCTAAAAGTTGGAATGATATTATGATAAGAGTGCATTTCTTTTCTTTGCATCTCAAGGGACATCTCTTGCCAATGCATCCTGCAGGAATATGCTATCTCTCATGAATTGAATTTAATGTGGTACCTGGCTTCTTCATGAATTTCATTTCTCATCCGGTGTACTCGCTATCTAATTTCCCTGTGTTCCATGTATTTTCCATAATCTTCAATAACTGCCCCTGTATTCATAGCTTCACCCCTGATCATTAATGGTCACAGTTTTGACAAGTGCTTGTATTCTTCCATCTATTTTTCTCTGTACAATCCATTGTTAAAATAAGAACACAATTCCCTAAATGGAACATCTCCAATATAAATTACTGGGATCCAGTCCCTATCATATTCAAGGGCATAATTGTACATATACAATTCACATAATAACAACTGAATCTCATGAGGCATTTTCAGGTATATTCTAAAGAAATTTTTGGCTCCACTAATATCAAATGGAATATCTGAGTTGATACAAGTAAACTTTAACTGCAACATTTGTTCTTTTAATAAAATGGCATAAATGTTAGAAGGTGGCCTGCATTTAAGTATGTCATTGGTCACTTGAATTGTATCTTCTTAGTTTTTCTTTAGCCTTGAAATCTCCTTATCCTTTTCCTTAAGCTCCTTGTTCTTTTCCTCCATGTCTTGTTGGTGTTGGAAGATGAGTTCTTCCTTTTCTCTCTCCCATTTTCCTTGAAACTGATTAATATAGTTTTCAAACTATTGGACCTAGTAGTTTATCAATGCTGTCTGTGTGGCCATGTTATTGCAAGCTGGGTTTGCAGTCAACTCTTTGAAAAATTCTCTAATGATAACATGTAGCTGCATGTTAACGTATGGAAATAATGGTGGAACAAGCTCTAATATGGTCTCAACTGTCTCCTCAGTTACTTTAGGAACATTCCCTTGTACCTTCTCAATATGCTCAGATGGTTGTTCTGTTTGTACTTCATGAACAATGTTTGCAATGATATCTTCAACAACATGGGGTATATCATCCCCAATTTCCATTTCATCAGTTTGTTTTTCTGAAGCACTGTGTGGTCATATGTTTCCTTTATCTTATCTTCATAATTTGTGGCTACATGATATATGTCTTCAACTTCCTTTGCAAATTCTTCTCCTTCATGCTTCTCATGGGTTTCCTCAACATGAAATTCCTCTACTTGAATGTCCATTTGTTCAATAGGGCCTTCCTGAATTGTTTCCCACCACTTTCTTCTCATTTCTTCTCTTCCATACCCTCCATAGGCTCCCTAGGACCTTGTTTCTCATGAATTTCAACATCAACACCTCCCTACTCTATGTCCATTGATGTGGCCTCAATATTCTCTTATGTAGCTTCTTTATCACTATCAAGTAATATAGTTTGAGGCTTTGTGAACTTTGATGTTTTTGGAGATTCTTGGCCTTTTATTTTTTAGTCTATTTGAGCACCTAGGTGGTGTAGGAGTGGATTTGGAGGATGTAGGAGAAAACTTGTAAGATTTAAAAGTGGGTCTAGAATATTTTCTCTTACTTCTTGAAGTGGATGATTCATGAATTGAAAATCCAAGTAGGGTTTCAACAATGAAAAATCCTCTTAGGGGATACGAGAACATGGTTTTCTTTAGCATGTGGTGTATTTCCAGAAATAGGGCTATTTTTGGCCTAAGAAGTGGAAACTATGGGTTTAGGCTGAGAAGTGGAAGCTGTAGAGTTCAACTTTATGAGTGGAAGAACTACCTGTAATTCTTCTTCTTTTATTTTCATGCCCCAATAATTCATCAATTTTCTTAACCCTTGAAAAATATCCCCAATTCAGTTCAAGATGTTCTCTTTCCAATGTATGTTTTACAATTAGAGTGATAAGACAATGGTGATACAAATATTACCTCCCTCTCTGTGACTCTCTACTCATCCTTTTCAAGCTTTCATTTAGGAAATTGGGTACATTAACATGCCTATCATTTTTCAAGTGATTGAGTAACTTGAAATGGAATATATTCAGTCTAGAATATCTACCTTTGCAAACAAAATAATTGATAATGTAGTTTACAATTTCAGCCCAGAGAGGTTTGAGAGAAGTCCTAAGTGTACCTTGGTGATCATTTACGAAGGCATCATCTGCATTGGTGAAGTCTCATCTAGTTGCATCTAGATTTTCCTTCTCAGGGAAAAGTTCACCTTTTGCAGGAAGCCTTGTAACTGTAGCCAAAATGTCATCATCCACTCTCACTGCTAAACCCTTGACAGTAGCCTCTCCATCCTTAAATGTGGCAGAAAATTCCTTTACCATAGATTCATTGAAACCCTAGAACTTATTGATGTAATCCATCCATCTGCTGTTTTGAAAATACTAAAATATCTGTGGCTAGTTGCAGATTTGAGAATGATCAGTTGGCTCATGGTGAATTAGATCTCCACCCATTTTGAATACTACAAATTAATTTGGATTTGATAGGAAAAATCACACATTTTGCAATAATGATGCAAGAATTCGAGTAAGGAGGAATGTTTTGAGTACTTTTTTTTGAATTCTATGACCGACTCACATGCAACGCAAAAAGGGAATGAATTAAATTGATTTGAGTGTTGTAAACATGTGAGGTGAAGTGGTGTGATAGAGTGGGGTGACGTGGAGTGACAACTCATAGGTTTAAAGGTGACATCATATAATAGCTATTTAAAGACATTCATGAAATGTCATAAAAATTAATTAAAAATAATCATACCATCGAAACTTTATTAAAGTGAAATGAGTGCAATTATCTTGAGGTATAAGATGATGATTGCATGTGGATTGTTGTGATTGCACCTTTACTGCATGTTGGGTTGTCATGATGTTGCATGTGGAGTCATCATGATGTTGTTGATGATGTTATAGTGTTGCAAGCATATGCAGTGTCATGTTGAAGGATCCTTAGTGAAATCAAATAATTCCTGGAGAGGGAATACTGACTTGTTCAAGTGTCAGTCACATTTATCACCACTCACACATGTAGATTGTTTCTTATTTTCTTCATGCAATCATAATTTCTGCCAAACATGAAAACAAATTAGAGCTTTGTTGCATGTTATTGCAAGTGGAAAGTGTAATCTTTGCATTATCTCCATGTGTCAGAGACTATGCACTTCTTGCATCATATACACCAAATCCTACAAAATAGAAATTATAAAAAAATGTTAGCAGAGTGTTGTTGATCACCAAAAGGGATGATCACAACAATTTTATTCTTCCAAGGGATATTCAGTAAGATGAATATGCCAAGGCCACTAAAATATCTCAATCCTCTGAAATCTCAAAAGATGAACCAATAGGCTCAACTTATAATCTTAACTCTGATGTTCTCATCTCCATCCTGCTTTGACCTCCTCTGAACTGTTGCATGAAGGTGCTCCTATCAGTTGGATTTTTATACAATCTCAATCTATGACCATTCACCAGTAGTTTGAATCTCACAGGATCTATGGTGGTGAGTTTTACATCTCCATTGGAAATATTTTCTCAATCTCATATGGACCTAGCCACCTTGTCCTAAGTTTTCCCATGTGGTCTTTGTACTTTGAGTCAAATAAGAGAGCCTGATCACCTTCTTCAAATTGTCTTGTCTTGATGAACCTGTCATGCCATTTGATCCTTTTCTTTTGTACTACCTCTATATTATTCACAATCTATCTCCTCATTTCATCCAATTCATTGAGTTGGAGAATCCTCTGCCTTTGAGCTTCAGAAAAATCTATGCCTAGTTCAAGTGTAGTCCTTAGTGTCTTATGCTCAAATTTAATAAGGAGAACAAAAGTATTACCGTACAAAATATCGAATGGTGTGAAGCTTATTTTTGTCTTCCACGTTGTGTTGAATGCCCAAACTACCTCTAGACGTCTATCTTCCCAATCTCTCCTATGGATTTCAATATTTTTTTCAAGATGGCTTCTATTTCCCTATTTGTCACCTCAACTTGGCCATTAGATTGGGGGTGATAAGGTGTAGAATTCCTATGTCTGATTTCATATTCCTTAGCTAGATCAAAAATAACTTCAGCAGTAAAGTGTGTACCTTGATCTGTAACAATTTCTCTTGGTACTCCATACCTTGTGAAGATGTGGTCATATAAGAATTTGAAAACTTTCTCACTCTTCTGATTTGGAAATGCTTTCACTTATGTCCATTTAGTGAGGTAATATGTGCACACCAAAATGTATTCCTTCTGCTAAGATTTAGGATCTATAGGACCAATGAAGTCTAAACCCCATTTGTCAAATGACTGCAATACTAACTGAGGCTGCAATGGCATCTCATCTGACTTGGTAGGATTACCCATTCTTTGACATCTATCACACCTCCTGGTATATAATGTTGCATCTTTATGCAGTGTTGGCTTGTAATATCCTATTGTCAACACCTTTTGTGTTGTTATTTTTGCAACAAAGTGTCCTCCACATGGTTTCATTGTGGCAGGATTTGAGGACATCATAAATTTCCTCATCATCTATGCATATTCTCATAACATTATCCTACCATGTGTGAAATAGAAATCTAGCTATCCAAGAAAAATTCACTCTTTTCTCAACTATGTATTTCTTTTCAGAATATAAGTAGTGTGGGGGTGTCTTACCTGAAACCAAATAATTGGATATATCATAATACCAAGGTGTTCTAGTGGAAATGGAAAATAGGTGCTCATCTGGGAAAGAGTCATCCACTACATGTTCTTCATTATTATTCTCCATTCTTGAAAGAAATTCTTCTACAACGTTTTCCTTACTAGGTTTATCCATGATGGTGACATCAAACTCTTACAAGAGTAACAACCATCTAATTATTCTACTGTTTACAAATGGTTTGTTGATCAATTATTTAATTGAAACATGTTCAGTGTGAGTAAACATTGGGTAACCTATGATGTAATGCCTAAAATTATTAATGACATACATAACTTCTAAGAACTCTTTCTATGTGACTGTATAATTAAGTTCAACATGCTATAGGTTCTTACTAACATAATAGATTGCATAGTTTAGAACTCCATCCTTCTATCCTAAAACAACTCCAATGGCATGGTCTGAGGCATCAGTATGAATGTGAAATGGTGAATTCCAATTTGGTCCTCTTAACACAGGTGCACTAGTCAACATTTTCTTCAAATTTTGGAATGTTGTCTCACATTTTTCAGCCCATTCAAAGGAAATATCAATTCCTACTAGTATAAATAATGGTTCTGCAATCTTACTGAAATCCTGTATAAATCTTCTATAATACCTATCACGGCCTATGAACCTCCTCACATCCTTATATTTCTTTGGTGTTCACAAATTTATAATTACAGATAATTTTTCTGGGTCAACCTGAATTCCATTAGATGATAGATAGTGCCCCAAGACTATTCCTTCAGACATCATCATGTAGCATTTTTCATTACTTAAGGAAAAATTATGCTCCTTGCATCTCTTTAAAACTTTATCCAGATTCTTAGTTGCTTCATCAAAAGTACTACCATGTACTATAAAATCATCCATGTATAATTCCATGTAGTAATTGGTTAGATATGAGAAGATGCTCAAAACTGCCCTCTAGAATGTAGCAAGTGCATTGCGCAAACCAAAAGGAAGAACAAAATATGCAAACGTTCCCCATGGGAATGTGAATGTGATTTTGTCCTGGTCCTTTGGTATAATTTGAATTTACTTGTATCCATTATAACCATCAAGAAAAGAAAAATATTTCTTACTAGCCAGAGTGACAAGTACCTGATCAATGAAAGGGAGTGGAAAATGATCCTTATTTGTTGCTGCATTTAGCTCTCTATAGTCTACGTAGATCCTCCATTTTCCATTTTCTTTGGTACAATGACAAGGGGTGATACCCATTAACTGTCTAAAATTGGATATATGAATCCAACATCCAATAAATTTTTAAATTCTTCTTTCATAATGTCTCTCATTGTTGGGTTCATTCTTCTTTGTGTCTACCTTATTGGTTTGCAGTTGTCTTTTATGTATATCTTATGTGTATAGAGCTTAGGATGTATCCCATGCATGCCAACATAGTCCCATGCAAATGTTGTTTTTTGTTTTTGTAGAAGAGCAATCAACAACTTCTCTTGTTGTATGCTCAACATTTTGTTCACATTAAGTGGCTTTCCTAGAGTGATTTCCACTTGCTTAAAGAGATAAATCATGGAACATACATTGTTTCTTATAGAATTTAGTATGCAATCATGTGGGATAAGTTGGTGAAGGATGAAATTCTTACCTGGAATGTTCATAGTGCTTTGCTATTGTAGAATTTTGTTCACGGGATAGATTATACATCATAATTTTTCATCTACTTCTTCATTCCTCCCATAATTATTTTGCAGGACATTAGAAAGAACAAAATCTTCTTCTTTTCATTTAATTGTGCATGGCTTCTCTAGCATCATGAGCTACTTCATAGAGCTTTGGTTTTATTTCTGGCTCCTCAACCCAAATGGTTTGATCTCATTCATTGAAGGGTTGTGCAGGGGGATAAAGCATGAGCGTTTAAGTACCACTTCCATTAGAAATAATCATATTACCAGATCTACATCCTATGAATGCATTAGTAGTGGCCAACCATGGTATTCCTAGGATGATAGGATATCATCCTAAGAATCCTTTTGGTTGAAGAATAATAAAATCAGTAGGGTATTCCCAAGAGTCCGCCACTACCACTACATCTTCAAGGACTCCTTCAAGTTTCATTGTTGATCTATCTACAAGCTGCAAGACTGTGGTTGTTGGTCTTAGTCCTTCTAACTTCTAATCATCCATGATTTGTTTTGTTACTACATTAATTGTTGTCCCCAAGTCAATCAGAGTGTTCTTTATTATTGTGTCATTGATTGAAATGTTTACCAGTGGGCTGTTTAAATCTATGTACTTGGACAAGATTGAATTTCCAGCCATAATATCAGCTAGTTGTCCAATAACTTGTACATCAAACAAATATTTCCTCTTTGTTTCTAGTTTCTTTATGCATAGGTCTGTAACCAATTTATTATAGATGGGCACACCCTTGATGGCTTGAATTAATGGAATTTTGACACATATGTCTTTCAGTTGGTTGAAAAAATAAAATTTAGATTCTGATTAAAGGGCGGTCTTATTTTTTTGTAATATTTCAGTAAATAATGGATCATTAGCTTGCATTTTACCCTTGCTGGAATTTTTCTCAGGTTGTCACGGATCATCTTAAAACGTCTTATTCTTTTGACGTGGATCTATCTGCAACGTGTTTTTCATTTGATGTAAATTTTCTCATAGCTTGTGTGGTTCATCAACAATATCAATAATGGTGGGTCTAGTTGGTGGAGTAATTGCCCTTCCGAAGCAGAGATGGATATTGTTGACATCAACTGAATAGGTAGGGGATTGAGTTGGATTAATGGCGTAGGTTGGCTAAGAAGATTTATTATTGGGGTTAGCCATTCATTGAGCTGATATGTAGGTTGCCTTTGGTTGAGAGTTTTCTTGGGGGTTTTGCATTAGATCTTGTTGTTGAGGGTAAGGAGGTTGATTATAGGATTGTTGGTAATTAGGAGGTGGGTTATTCCACTGTTGTCATCCTCTCTAAGGATGCAACCATGATTGAGGGGGTTGTTGTCATTTCTTTAGGCCTTGAAATTGAGGTTATAAGTGTTGTTTATATAGGTTAGAATATGGAGCCCAACCTTGTTGCTGATTACCCCAAGGTGGGGGTGGCATATAATGATTGTCAGGAAAAAAATTGAAATGTTTACATAGAGTCTTGTGACATACCTCCTTGTCTTGGTGGCTACGGTTTTCTTTGAGTAACATAAAACATTTGTCCATCCTATTTTTCTATCATCCTAAATTTAGGTGAATCCTTATTTTCTTTAGTAATGTTGGCTAACCTTTTGCATATACAATCAGAAATTATTTAGGCATTTTCATACTAAAATTAGTCCTTTGTTCTCTTATTTCTGTTTGTTTTCGATCTAATTGGACTAATTTTCATACTTCATTTTATAGGGCTCTACGACACTTTTTCATTCCTTTATATCGTTGTTACAAGACTTAACACATGATGGATGATGCTCCACTTTTCACCGCAACTCCAACCTAAATTCATTTTTCAGTCACTTTTCGCTCATGTTTTTCCTTTTGGCCTAATTGTCAAAGTTGTTCACTTATCATTATTGGACGTTTTGGTCCAATTTTTTCTTTTTTTTCCATTTTCCATCCATTTCATCGTTTTCTACATAGACTAACTCTTTCTCACTTTTTGTTTTCTTTTGTTTTTGTGAGACTAACCACGAACCCATCACGTAAATGCTCTTCCCTCGCACTTTCTAAGCAATCTTGGGAATTAGAAACATGGTTGTTTCTTTTTTATTTTGAGAGAATTAACGTTTCACTTAATCTATTCCAACCCATACGTATGCTATTTCCTCGTGCTTTTTAAGTGACCTTGGAAATCAAAAACGTGGGTTTGCTTCTATTGTCTTATTTTTTTACCTCTTTTGAGCAAACATTTTAATCTTTGCTTCTAGGAACCTCTCACGGTGATTGATAAAACACTTAAAAACTACTAACTGTAGGTTTCCAAATGGTGTATGAATAAACCACATTAATCTCAAAAGATAAGAAAATACACCACATTCAAAACCATGTAATTGCAGCTTTAGTTAAGAGCTATGACTCGACCGCTTAACTAAAACATAACCCCTTTGGCATAAGCCTTAAGATAATAAGGGGGTGGTTCTAGGAACCCCACAGTAGTCTACACCTTGAGGGAACTGGTGGATGAAATGGGAAAATTCTCTCCCACTTGACTAGTAAATCCTTGTGATTTAGAGTCACATATATCCTTAGTGGCGACCCCAGTGTCATTCATTCTAAGAAATATATTTGCTCATGGTTTCAAAGGGGGTAAAGTAAAGTCATCATCTAGCAATAACATCATGCTCTCTTGGATATACTGCTGACACCTAGTTAAGAGAGCCACCTAGGAGGCCAAACATTATCCAAGTAAATTTAGGGTAGAGGCCACAAACAAACATTTCAAAACAAAAACTCTTTCTTTTTTCTTTCTTTTTGTAGTAGTGTTCCACACTCACTTTTTCCCAAAAAATCCTTGTTTGGATTATAATTTTGTCCTCATTTCATATTTCCAAGTACACTTTACTTGGATTTTTTTTCAGATCCTTTTCGATATCACAAATACTCCTTATTTTGGTTCATCTTCTATTGTGTTCACTTTCTCCAAATTTATCCTTATTTGGATTTTACATTCACTTCTTTTTCTTGTCATCTTTTCTCTTCATCGTGAGTCATTCACTATCTTTATTTTTTACTATTGACATTCCCCTTTTTAGATATTTTGTCTCTTTTTCATTATTTCAATCTTTTCATCCTCATTATGCTCTCCATTTGATATTCTTTCACTCATTTGGAGTCCTCATCTAATTATTTGAGTCTTCCTTTTTCGCAGTCACCAAATTATTCCATCTTTCATACTCACCTTATTTTGAGTTTATCTCCCATCCCATTCGAAACTTAGACATTTGGATTACATTTCCTAAAGTTTAAGTTTTCATCTTCGTTTTAACATTAAGTCTTGAGTTGTGGATATCCATGTCCTCGCTCAAGAACTTTCATCTTATGACTCACATCTTGACAGTGTTATATTCCACTTTGTCATAGTCATTTCCATTGCATCTTATTTTTCCTTAAAGATTTGATTCTTTCATCCTTTCTTACATCCTTTCGGTTGACATCATCATTGTTAAACTATATACATTTTCTTTCTCCATGTCTCTAAATTGACAATCTCTTTGTTGTGTTTTAGACACTTCATATATTATTTCCACAACATTTACATTGTCGATATTTGAGTCTTATCATTTCATTAGCCTATTCCTTCTTAACTAATTTTTCTTAAGGGTTGATCACATCGCATATGATTTGACTCCTTTTTCATACCCTCTTCCCATCTAGCATTCACTTTGTTGGAGGTAGAGTGCATTTCAAATCAATCTATCCTCACTCCTCCATTATACCATTCAAATTGTTAGAGGTTGAGCACATTTGGAATTTTTTCACTATAACCCTCCTCCCATCTAGCATTCACTTTGTTAGAAGACGAGAAATTTTACCACACTAAACCACTCTTCCATCTTGGCATTCACTTTGTCAAGGGTTGAGTTTATAAATCACTTTCACATGCTTCCATATTGACATTTGCTTTGTTAACGGTTACGGAATTCATATCTTCTCTTGCCCATCTTAGCATTCACTTTGTTAAGGGAAAATTTACTACCAAAATTAATTGCACACCTCTCTTCCATTGTCGCATTCACTTTTCTATGAGTTGAGTTATCTTTTGCATCTCTCTTGTACTAGCCCCCTTTTTAAAATGGTGGGAACACGGCACTGAGATTATAGTCCTTTTGGAAGGAACGAACGACATCAAAATCCTTTTGGAAATTATGATGGTGACAATGACCAAAACTCTAAGGATGATCAGGATGACATCTCACCCAAAGAACAATCCCGCGTCAAAAATATATTACGTATGAATAAAGACCAATTTTTACTTTCCTCCTTAAGATGGGGGAAAATTGTCCCTCTGATTTTGATGAGGATATTCTATGAACATTACTTGGAAAATCACCACCCAACAAGGGTGAACCTTTCATTTCGAAAAACAATGATGATGGGTCAAGCCCTAGTCATGCTAATAGTGATGATCGAAACAAGTCCACTTTGAAAAAGACCAAATACGATGAACCAAAAAAATAAAAAAAAAACAAAGGGAACAAATACAAATCTAAACACGTTAACCGCACTCGTAATATGGTCAATGATGGTATTACGGAAACCACAATGTCCACAACGTCTAAAACACTTAGACTAAACCAAAGGTAAACAACCTCTCATTGTTTCTAGTAAAGAGGTTTCCTGCTCTCATGATTCTAAGTGATGTCATTTCACTCCTTTGGGAAAACCTCTCTCTAGTGTCCTCCAACAACTCATTAATTCAAACATGGTTACTTATCGCATCACCAAACCTTGGGTTGAGGGAGAACCTAAGCCCACTTGGTATATAGTTGATACTTATTGTGATTTTCATTGCATTGACAATCACCCCATTGATCGATGCTTTCACTTAAGCCACTTTGTCCAGGATATCATCAATAGTGGGGATATCATTTTTAAAGAACCATCACCAAATAAAATACCCAATGAAAATCTCAAGGTGTTCTCAAACCCATTTCCCAAACATGGCGGTGATGATAAAAATGTTGACAAAGGTTCCTTTTCCAATAACATTGATTTTAGTTCAATTATCTCATTTATTGAGGAAGTACCTTCTACAATGGTGACCATTATATTCAAACCTTCGAGTAATGTTGTGACCACATGCCAAAGGAAGATGTGGGCTCCCACGACATACTAACCTTCTACGTCTTCTGTAGAACCTCCAACATCCAAGCCAACAGCTCATTCAAATCAAAAGTTAAACTCTAATGCCAAATATCCCACTCCTGGTCAATATGAATTCATCAAACAATTAGCAACCACACCAACACATATCTCTCTAATGGAAATGTTAAAAGAGTCACCTATCTTTCAAGATATTATCACTCGTGCTCTAAATGAATCATGTGTTTCTCATACTCTCAATGTTCAACAGTTTCAGGCTATGATCACAAACCTTACGCCTGAAACTCTTATCATATCTTTTGGCCCTCAAGATATGTTGAACCCAAATCTGATTAACAATAACTCTTTGTACATCAAATCCTACATTACAGACCATAAGGTCAAGAGATTTCTTATCGACAATGGAGCATCTCTTAACATATGCTCTATAAAAATGCTTCACTTCCTTATCCATACAATAGATGACTTCGATGTTAATATTATTACCATTCATGGTTGTGATAATAATCAGCGCCAGTCTTGTGGTACCAACACTCTTCCCACACAAGTAGGTCCGCATCTCTTAACATGGTATGTCATGTAGTTGATACAGAAATGTTGTCTATCCTTCTTCTGGGTAGACCTTGGATACATGAGATGCACACAATACTTTCCACATTCCATCAATGCATAAAGTTTCCACATAACGGTGGAGAGTTCACCTTGTATGGTGATAGTGACCCCTTTGAATACTGTAAGTTTTTCAAAGAAAGGTACAAAAAAGAAAATTATTGTCCATCTGTTGATAGCACAACTAAATTTGGTGCAACCCCTATTGTTACCAACCATATTGACCCTGAAATAATATTGCGCACTCATGCTTCTGTGTCTTATTTTGAAGCTTTACATCTAAGGTGTCACTTGAGGATATTCCTCATGCCTCCACACCTTCCTCCAAATTATCTGAGGTGTCACCCAAGGTTACATTCTCCCATAAAGGCTTAAGCGAGTACACACTCAATAATTGATTTCTTTTTGGAAAACTCCCATTATTGCCTCGTAGCTATGGGCGCCCTAACGCTCCTCATCTATAAGAACCTTCGGCTTACTATCTCAAAAACACTCTTTGGTGATGATACATATATCTAGAAGATGAACATATTCCAATCCATTATGGATCTTGGGTATATGAAGATAGGATGGAAAAATGCTATGAATCTACCGATTACATCAAGGCCCATATAATGATGAAAAACATGAACTAGACAGGATGAGGCCTTGGCCCAAAAAGACATGGTGTTCTTGAACCTATTATAGTGAAATTTAATCTCGACATGTATGGTCTGGGATATGAAATCGTTCGAAATAGGCCTATAGTATTTGATGTATTACCTAACAATGAGGACTCGGATTCCGAAGTTGACACCGGTTTCACACATAGCCTCTTCAAAGACCTTGCTAAAAATACACTTTTCCTCGAATACTTATCCATTTGAACCCTTGATGTTCTTTATCTTTTCCTCAATGATCATGACCAAAAGTGTCATATTTCTATGGACCTCTTTCAAAAAAATGAGGCCATCCAGGAGTTCTTTGGGGCTCAAGACCCTTTTCCCTTTTTGGATCACAAGATGGGTTTTGATATAAACCTTGATGCTACTACCTACTTTGGAAAAGAAATTACAATCTCCAATCCTAAATAAAAATAAATTAAACACAGAAAAAAGAAAAAATATATCTCGCATAGTGAAAACTTTTTTGAGGTGTTATGCTAGAAGCAAAAAATGAAAAAGAAAAAGAAAGAGAAGGATGCATCTCCTAGTGAAAACCTTTTAGAGGCGCTAGAGAGAGGAGATTTAGATCCAGAAATATCAGGTAATTTACACAAGCCTACAACATCATTTCAAGATAATTACACTTTTAAGTTGTTGGTAGAATAGATGACAACCATCAACATTGGAACTAAACACCAACCAAAATTATTACTACAAGGTACCAACTTATCAGAAACTGAACTCAAAGCCTTCACAACACTTCTAATCAATTTTTCAGGATGTATTTTCTTGGTCTTACAAAGATATCTCAGGCCTTGATCCTTCTCTTTTGTTTCATCACCTTGTGGTGCACCCAGATGCCAAACCTATAAAGCAAAAACTGCATAAAATGCATCTCAAGGCCACATTTCTCATTAAGCCCAAACTACAAAAATTATTGGATGCAAGCTTCATACAGTCCATTAACTATTTAGAGTGGATATCTAATATAGTACCAATTGCAAAGAAGACCACCGGAATCTGTATTTGTACATATTTTCGTGACATTAATAAGGAAGGTCCCAAGGATGACTTCATTTTGCCTAATATCGACATGATTGTCGATTCTACTGTGGGCAATGAGATGTTATCTCTTATAGATGGATTTTCTGGGTATAACCAAATTCAAATTTCTAAAGAATACCACCATAATAAAACTTTCACAACCTCGTGGGGGACATTTTGTTACAAGGTCATGCCTTTTGGCCTTAAAAACATTGATGTAACTTATCAATGGGCCATGACTATTATTTTCCTTTACCTGCTTTATGACATAATGGAGGATTATGTTAATCATAGTCTTGCTAAATCAAAGACTAGAGTGGATCATCTAGAAGTTCTTAGGTGTATATTTGAGTGATTAAGGGGATACAAGGTTCACCTTAACCCAAACAAATGTGTCTTTGGTTTCACTTTAGGAAAACTTTTGGGATTCATTTTCTCACAAAGAGGAATTTAAGTGGACATATAACAGATATGTTTCCTCCTCAGAACCTTTGACAACTAAAAGGCTTGTAAGGAAAAATACAGTCTATTCGTCACTTCATCTCTCAATTGGTAGATAAATGCCATCACTTCAACCAGTTGCTTAAGATGGATGTTTAATTCAAATGGACACAAGACTGTCAAGACAATTTCACAAAATTTAAAGAATACGTGTCATCTCCACCAGTACTCATGCCTCTTATATAGGATAATCATATGTTTTTGTATACTTCTGTAATAGAACATGCCATTGGGGCATTATTGGCGTAACACAATGATAAGGGTCAAGAACAAGCTATGTATTATTTAAGCAGAACTCTCCTTGAACACGAGACCAAGTACTCACAGGTTGAAAAGGCTTGTTTAGTAGTTTCTTATACTTTTGGCAAGTTGTGATACTATCTACTAAATCATGCTACCAAGATAATCTCAATGGTTGACCCTCTTAAGTACTTACTTTCGAGACCAATCATAATAGGACGAATGTATAGCAGGATTGCACTACTCAAAGATTTTGACATTAAAATTATCAATCAAAAAGATATCAAAGGTCAAACACTGGCAGATTAGCTAGCTGCAGTGCCACTGCTAGGTTCAAAACTGTTAAATTTTTAATTCCCAAATGAAGACCTTTTATACATAGAAGAAACCCCCTCATGGATGTTATTCTTTGATGGATCTTGCAACATCCATGCTTCTGGAGTAGGAATTTTCTTGCGTACACCAGATGGGGACCTCATACTTAAATCTTATCATATCATTTTTCCTTTCCTGAATAACATAGCTAAGTATGAAACATTGATAGTAGGCTTAGGCTTTGTTATCTCCTGACACCTACAAGAAATAACAGTTCTCGGTGATTCTCTTCTCATCATTAATCAAGTTAACAGAGAGTATCAAGTCAAAAATGAGAAGCTCTTACCCTATAAAAGAATGGTGGATACCCTTAGAGGGTATTTCTAGATTATCAATTTTGAAAAAGTTCTTCACATACAAAATAAAGCAGCGGATGCTATGGAAACTATCTCCTCCCTTCTTTCTTTTGATACTAATCAAACTCGCAACGAGTTCCTCCTTGAACATATTTTGGTGCCCACATACAAATTTCTGGAGTCCACCATGGTTTGTGAGATTGTTGGTCATGATTATCCTTGGTATCAGGATATATATACTTTCATTCAAACGAAAGCCTATACTCATAATTTGAAGTCATCCAATGAAATAGCCTTAGCACAACATGCTTCGCGCTACACCCTTCTTATAGACACCTTGTGTTGAAGAGGCTATGATGGGACTCTCTTAAGACGTCTCAATCAGGATTAAGCTAAATAGATGCTAGCTAAAGTACATTTAGGTATTTGCGGCGTGCATACTAGCAGTATGGTTCTTACAAAGATGATCATGCACATTGGATATTACTAGCCCACAATGGAGGAATATGTATGCAACTTTGTGAAGAAGTGTGAGGCTTACAAAAAACACATTAACATCATTCATGTACCATCCCAATCCTTGCAGATCATCACTTCACCTTGTCCTTTCTCAAAATAGGGACTCGATTTAATTGGAAAAATAAATCCTACATCCTCTGATGGCCACGCATTTATTATAACTGCCACTAAATATTTCACCAAGTTGGTTGAGGCTATGCCTCTTACCTACGTTACCGGGTGTAATATTTCTAAATTCATTTTCAACCATATTATCTTTCATTTTGGCATCCTTGCTGCTAATGTCACTGACAATGGTGGTTCCTTCAAAACTAAGGATCTCATGGCCCTAGCTAAAAAATATAATATCCACCTAAAATGGGATACACCCTACTATCCACAAAGAAACGGAAAATCCGAAGCATCGAACAAGACTATCAAATCCATTTTGGAAAAGGCAGTCAATAAACATGGACGTAATTGGCATATGCAGTTGTATCATGCCCTTTGGGCCTACCACATTTCCTATCGTACTCCTACATGAGCTACTCCATTCTCCCTAGTATATGGCTCTGAAGCCATATTACCTATCGAAGTTGAACTGCCATCACTTTGTGTCACCCTCTAGCACCTCATTCATGAAGAGGATTACCGTGTTACATGTCTTTCAAATCTGAAACTACTGGATGAGAGGAAACTTCATGTCTTATACCATCTACACGTATATCAGAATCGATTACATCATAATTATAATCACAAGATCAAACCTTGATAGTTCGAAATAGGTTAATTAGTTCTAAGGGAAAATCATAAGAACACAACTAAACCACGAGAAAAACAAAGCAAATTTAAGCCTAATTGGTTGGGTCCTTATGTTATAACTGCTAAATTTGGATTTGAAAAATACATATTGTCTATCGAGGATGGAAAAGAGTTGAAGGAGCCTATGAATTCCATTCATTTGAAGAATTTCTACTCCTAAGTCTCTTAAGAGTAACTATTGTGCTAGGGGCATATCAGTGCATCCACCTATTTTGCCATTTCACCTTGTTTCTCACTTATATCTTTCTACCTCATCTTGTGTCACATGTTCTCCTTGTTAGGTTGTCATGCCTATTATCTACCACTCTTGTTCACCTTCCATTATGCTTTCGTCCACTACCTTCATATGTAGTGTGTTAATTATGACTTGGGAATTTCCTTTTCCCTCTTTATTGATGTGTGGTTCAAAAATCCAAAATGACCAAAAAAATTCACAAATGTCTCACAAAACTTCAAAAAAATATTAAATTGTTCAAAATCCCAAAAATAATATAAAATTGTTCAGAAAATACAAAAAAAACATACAAAACATTTCGAAAATGCTTTCCAAAAATCACTCACATCTATGTAATTTTATTCACCACTTTCTTCATCTGATTGTTCCCAATCATCTGCATTTTTCCAATCAATCAAGCCACTCTTTGTAATGTCACTTTTCTTAGGGACATCACTTGGCTTTGGCTTTCTCTTGGGGGCAACTTGAAATTTATATATCTATTCACTATGGAAAACACTAGGAAAGTATTTGGACATTTTTATTGTGGATTGTGTTATATTTTCACTTACTTATTAGTATTTAACATTGGTGTACTTTGTCCACTAGCTTATTTGTTTTATTTGTTTGTCTAAAGTTTGTTTGTTGTACTTTGTCCACTAGCTTAGTCTCTTATGTTTGTTAGTTAGAATAACTAGTACTCTTTGTATCTAGAATGCGCTTATGGACCCATTGTAGGACATTTATTTGCATCTTAGTTCACATATATATTTGGGGTAAATCCTTCATGTTCATATTGGGTTTGTTTCTATTTATTGTTTCATATCTTTTTGTTGTTTGCACGTGTTGTGTTTTCCTCCTAGTTTATTTAAGTCATGGAATGTTTTCCTTTTTGTTATTTATTCATGTTTGTTTGCATTTGATTTTCAAAACTCACAAAAATCCAATATTTAAAAATCCAAAAAAAATCTAATATTTCAAAATCCAAAAAATTTAAATATTTCAAATATCTAAAAAATTCACAAAAATTACAAAATTCAAACACACATTCACTTATCATAGAAATCCTACAATTGGAAAAACCTTGAAGTGAATCATCAACATTTCAATACAATCTTGATAAATATCATACATTTATCTATCACCGTAGTGATCGTGATAATCTTACAACTATCACTTTCTTCCCTTTGCATGATATGTTTACTCTGCTTTGGGCAAGTCACAAAATTATTTTTCCTTCACAATATAAATTTTCTTGGGGCAATTTCAACTTTGATCATTTGCACAACGGATCCAACAAGAGTTTCATAATGAGCCACTTTAAATTCACTCTTCCAATCTGATCCTATTCCCACTTGGGAGAATTTGCATCTACTTAATCATCATTGTGGCACACATTAAGGGCATAGTTGATTGTCTTCTTTTTTGACTTTGTGTTTCATTCTTTATGTTTACTTTTTGGGCCACTTACAAGTGTGATTACATCTTGGTTTCTTTATAACCCTGATTTCTGCACCTACTTTGTATATTGGGTTTGTTTTCCTTTTTATATTTTCTTTGTTGTGTGTGTTTGTTTACGTACATCTAGGTTAACCATCTTGATTATTTTATAATCATGGTGACAACTCTATTGTGTAACAAAAAATAATGTTGCTCTAAAATTATTCTCCAAATGAACACTCATGCTACGAGCGCAGTCCTTTCCCATCATTGTTCTAATCCCTTATTTTGCTTCCTATTAAGCGGCCATCCACCGCCTTACTACACCATTCACCTGCTTGAGGGGGCATTCCTCTACTATTTTATTCGTTGGGGCATACAAATGCTTAATTTCTTCCTACTTGTTGGGGAATCCTAATGCTTCATTGCTTGTTATGGCATCCTAATGCTTCACAACTTTCAACTCAATGATCTATATGTGTCTACTATATTTAAAGCACTATTACTTCGAAATAGCACTTTAAATAGGGGAAAATGTAAACACCCCAAAATTACACACATGTTTCCACATGTTCCCAATTTTATCCTAATACACCTTGTTATTCACTTATTTTTGATTAATTGATTAAATTGATTAACTCATACACATTGCACCCTTTGGATTAATTAAATTAATCCCATGTACCCTTAGTACCCCTTTAACTAAGTTAATTATCATTTATTAATTAAATGATTAATTAATTAATTAATTAAGTGTGTGCACATCCTAGTTAACTACAGTTCTAGAATCCTAGAAAGCTGGGGGTAATTGAATTACACATACAACCACCTTTCCAGATGCAACTTTAACAATTAATTGCATCATTTTCCCTAAATTCCTTGTAACTGCTACAACCTCCTACAATGCTATTTTAGCATGTGCATTCAACAATATTCAACCAACTTATAATTGTTTCTACCTCTATAAATTATAAGCTTGTCTTATCCTAAATCCTCCTGAATTGTTTTATAAATAATCTTTGTCAATTTGCATTCTGAAGCTTTCCAACTACTATGTTCGTAGTAATTGCACTCACCTTTGGAGGGAATTCGAGAACACCCACAAATAAATTACTTTGCAAGGTTATACAACTTCAAAAGATATCGAGGTTTGCATTGAAAGGTTCCTTAAAGGTTTGCAAGCTAGTTTGTTTATCTTCCATTCACTGTTACTTTTCTCTGCTTATAGCATGTCAGTTGTTGCATATAACAAGTTCTTTACAAACAAGATTTTCATTATACAAAGCATCATTTAACATCATATTGCAATCAAAATAACAAATACATACTCATAACCCACAGAATAAAGTAAACTAGTAATAATTATATTAACTAATACCCATGCCATGATTTCAAATTATCATGAAAATATCTATCAGTATCACATGGAAATACAAGTTCAAGGATATAAATGGCTCAACAAAATATAGAAGATGAGGTGATTTTAGAAAGTAAAATAAATGACTCATCACCAACCCTTAAATCTTCATATCTCCATTCCTCAACATCCCTGAATGGATCAGGTCCCCATGAAAATTGTACACGTGCCAACAGACAAGAAAATATATCATATCGAGCTAGGAAACTCACCTTCTTGACCTCAGTAGGGCTAAAAACTTAATATCATGCAAAATTTACAACATTCAAACCTAAAAAAATTCCCACAGCTTTAGCACAACCTATCTAAACTTCCCCAATGCTCATTTGACCATACTTAGCTTTGTATCATCTCAACCTATCTCATTTTCCTAACTAGGTCATCGAATTAGATATAGTTTAGACGTAAACATATTAGGTGAACATCATACATGTTCTTCAAATCCCTTCAAAATCTTCTAACATATTTGAGACATAATGTATCACTCCTCTACATGTCATCATGGGCCCACATACCTCTACAACTAACTTTCATGCTCCATTAGGCCACCAAGCAGCTAGACTAGGTCTAGATATAGACCTACAAACCATGTCAAACCTTGCAGTCACCTCTAAGACCTATATAAGTGTATCAACACATTACCAACATGTTATGCATGCATCTACCATGATTCACAATCCTCCATGCATCTCTATCCTTCATATGCTATCACTCATGCTGACTAGACCTCATGATTAGATCTATTTGAGCAAACAACTCTCACCATTTCCACACTTACAGCCATGTCACTTCTTGTCTACCCATGTCATCACTGCTAAAAAAATTATCTTGTACTTCTTGTCATTATCCTTTATCATTAATTCCCTTGCACATTGCTTGGGTTGATATCATCGCTCTTCCCGACCACGCCCTTTTGTTTAATTTTTCTAAGGAAGATGAGATGATTAAGGTTCTCGAAGCTGCCCCTTGGATGTTTACATCAATTAAAACACTACCACACACATGTCAACAATCTCCACTTTTGTCATTGATGGGAAAAAACATGATACTTCTCCCCATTTTACATTAATGACAAAGGAACATACCCATAGCACTTAGTTTTCATCTTCAATAACATATGATGAACACCTCTTAGTTTAAAACATCAACCAAAAAAATCAAAACAAGCTCAAAGTCTTGTTATCCTTCTCTAATCATTATTTTAGCTTTGTGAGAGCACTATAACTCCCCCTAGGAAGATGCACATCATAGCATACACAACTACATACCTAGATTTAAGTAAAAACACATCAAGCATGACACATCCTTAGACCTAACCAAGTTGGAGATACCTGTAAACTAACTTGGCTATAGTTATACACAAACTGGTAACATCTTTAGGACCAAGATCCCTAAAGCTCCCCTTTAGGGAAAATTCTAGTGGTGAATATTCCATAAAGAAAATATAAAAAAGGAGAAATTTTTGAAGTAGGTCAATGAATTGTTCACCAAAATTTTCCATTATAAATTTTTTTAGGGGTTGGATTTTCCTACTATTGAAAACCTCTCCTATATAAATATAGGTAATTCACCAGGTAGTTTATGAGTAACTTACTAGTAAGGTACCATCCAAATAATAATCAAGTACCATGCGAACTTGTGAAGTATCATTAGACACATGAAAATAAGTGTAAATCAGATTGCAGATGTGTGACAAGTGAGAATTTACAGTCATGAGACAATTAAGGCTTACTAGCACGAGACAAGTAGGGTTTTGTAGATACATGATAAGGCTATGTTTTTGTGACACCCAACAATGCTTGTTGATGCATGACACGGGTCAATACTTGCTAAAAGGGTGCATACGCACGACAAGGCTAAAGAAGCGTGACAAGTAAGGTTTCTAGACGCATGATAAGGGTGCAGTTCCCAAATCAAGTACTTAATGGAAACTTTTAGTGCTTGGAAGTCCCAAAAACTAACCAAAATATCTCAAAAGTCAATATTGTTTAAGTATTTTGAAAATTGTGCAGCTACCAATAGCACCCATACAACTACCACTGGAATCAATCAAAGTACATATTGTGTGTAAGGTATTATTGAAGTTGGCATGGCTTCAACATGATATCAACCAAATGATACCTATAAGGACAACATGCTAGAGCTTGAAGATATTCCTGTTGAGATACAACCAAGAGAGGAACAAGATATCTCAAATACTCAACAAAATGTAACACCAACACAAAATGAAAATTTTGGTTCATGAAAGAGGAAACAAGATGGTCTAAATATTCCTAAAATATTATGGTAGCAAATGTGAAACTTTGAAAGAAAACAAGAATATGTGGACACTTGGTAGGACATATAAGTTCAAGTGGGCTAAAAAGTTTCCTTTTATCGAAGCTATAGAGCCAACTAATTCTAAAGATATCCCAACTAAATGTACTTGGAAAATGGGAAAACAAAAAAAAATTAAATTGAAGTTAGACACAATTGTAAAACATTGTGGTAAACAATATGTGACTTTACAACAAGAGGACGGAAAAAAAAATAAAAACAAAAAGATGGAAAAGTAAAAATTAATGTATGCATGTTAAATGTGTAGCAGAGTATGAAGATGAGTAGAAAATACGTAGACATCTCGTGGAAAATGGTGGAACAATCACATCACAAATTGGTAAGGTGATTGAATCAAATTTGCATACTAAAATCATACAATATTCCACATCGTTAAGAAGGGAAGGGAATACCTATTTCTAATTTCATTGGTTTCAAAAAAAAAATTAATATAGTGTAATGCAAAAATTTCCTCAATCTCATCAGTTAAACAACAGTGCATGGGACATGGCTAAATGTCTTTCAATGATTGAAAAGGAAGATTTGAAAGAGAGTGTAAAAAATGCAAAGTTTATATCTCTATCAATTGATGAAATAACACTAGTTGACAATACCTCACAGGTATGCATCCATGTTTATACTTTTGAAAATCATATAAGGCAACCGCATCTGTTGGTTTTACTGAAAATGGTTGAAAATTGCAATGCTGAAAATCTATATAAAATAGTTGTTTCCAATTTGAAAGATATTGTTGGCATGACTGAATATGAAATTGCTGAAGTAGGTATGTGGGTGTGCAGATGGTGCATTATTTATGAAAGGTCATCAAACTAGGTTGTGTGTTTGATTACAAACAACAATATCCCTTTGTATGTTTGCATTTCATTGTATGGCTCACATACTGAATTTAGCATATAAAATAGTTAGTAACTTTGAAAATGTTGTGAGAGTGAAAGACCTTATCAAAGAACTACATGCCTATATGTCAAGCAGTCCAAAGTGATTTTTGGAGTTTCGAAAAAATTCAATTGGAATTACAAATGGTAAAAATCTTTTAAAGGATGTTGATACAAGGTGGATTTCTTTTTATGAGCTTGCATGCAAAATTTGTGAGGAGTATCCATCATTGGTTGGTTTCATGCACAAATATCGTCATGAAGTTGACAAAGCTAAGGATTTGTTGTTCTGTTTAATGGATTTAGAAACATTCCTTAAATTGGTTGGAATTATACCAATTTTGAAGGAGATCTATACATTGATGAATTATGCACAAGAAATATCCATCTATATTGTTGATTTTATACAGCTGAGAAAGTAGGTATGTCAATCTCTTAATATCTTGTACTTGTCAGAACAAAATTTTGATACACATGTTTTCAATAACCGGAAAGTTTTATTAGATGTTAAGAATCCAAATAATTATTAGAGATTTAATATCCATGATCATCTCTATATCAATGTTAATGGGAGGGAGATACCACTACACAGTTTGTAAAAACAACAAGATATTCTAGGATCAGAAGGAGAAGAAGTTCATATGACTCTTATTATGTATGATTCTATTACAATTGATACACTAATAAACCTTTAAAAAATTACACAATCCTTAGCATCCAAAATTAGAGAGCGTTTCACTAAAGATTAAATTCTTGAAGCTATGGGAGTGATGAATCCAATTTCTTGGAATACTACAGTTGATCGTGCAAATTTGGTAAGTATGTTATTTCATAAATCCATAGGTATGATAATGGATCATTTCACAAAGACATTAGAGATAAATGGTATTTAAATCAAAGGTATATTGATTATTGACTTAATAAAGTCTCAATCATTTGATTTTACAATGACAATGGTTAGAATGTATCATTTGTTAAATGAAACTTAAGAGAGTGGTGCAATTACAAGGCTCTGGCGAAAAATATACCAAAGTAGTGTGTTACAAAAATACATCAGTGAATATTTTCGATTATATGAGTTATTCCAAACAATGATTTTAGGTTTCGTGGAGGATGAAATGGTTTTCAGTGCTTTGTCTTTTATAAAATTAAAACTAAGAAATAGGTTGGATAAAAATATAGAAAGTTGTATGATGTTGTATATTTCACGCTACTCCTTGGACACATTTCCTTTTGACAGAGAAATTTCACATTGGAATTCCCTTATTAAGGGAAAATAGTTTTGAAGGGACTATACCCTGTATACAAAAGGGCTCAAAAGCCAGATAGCAAAGGTGAGAGAAACAACCCAGAGAAGGGAAAAACGGCCAACCAAAGAGGGCTCAACAGCCAAATATGACAATACAAGTGAAGAAAGGATCCAAACAAACAATGATCCAAAAAGAAGCAGAAAAGATCAAAAAGCAACCAAAAGAGAAACAACATATAAAACTCCGCCAAAAAGCAGCTCCAGAACCGCCAGATAACAGCAACTTCGCAGCCAAAAAATAGCAACACAGCAACCCGTTACTTGATAGCCCTGTCAATCTTGGTCTTGATAGCCTGCAGCGACATGAAGAAGGCAATGGCAGTGGCCTGAGAGGAGTCTCTCATATCCGCCTGAGCAATTGCAATATCCCTTTTCTCTTTAGGGCCCCAAATGTCCTCATTAACCCCACTTAAACTGCAGACACTATGAACATGTTGTTCAATGAAATTATAAATGCTTTTAAGGGCAGATAATATGCAGTCATTGCGACTTTTTGCATTCCCCATTCTGCCATCCAAGGACTGTAACTTCTTGAAGACTTCAGCAATAACCCCCTCTTCATCATCACTTTGAAGAATTCCTTTTCCCTTAGCTCTTTCCATATTTTTTATAGTCCCTTTGAGCTCTTGTATCTCCTTTTCTAACCTATCCACTCTGTCCATCAATTCCTCCTCCTTGGGCTCCTCCATCGGTTTACTGATATGCAGGAGGTTCTCAGCAAGTTCCAGGTCTTTGTGGCTCCTTAGGACCCATTGGGAAGAAGGGATTTTAGCTTTTATGCTCTTGCTTTTCTTGCTGGAAGCAGCAGCTTCAATCTTCCTTTTCAGCAGGGGGGAGTGGAAGCGGTGCGAGCAGGTGGAGGTATGGAGGAAGAAGGTGGGGTAGGATTCATGGGGGGGCAGCTAGAACAGTGGTGATGGATCAGGAGGATAAGCCCCTGGTGCAAAGGGACAGCCCTAGAGTGGCTCTGAACTTCCCTAATTGATTTCTCCAGCGAGTTTATCAAATAGTGAGGAAAGCTGATGATGATATTTCTATGAAAGTGATTTAGAAATATCAAATGTTTTTGAGGTATAGTCACAAATCTTCCTTCAAGAGTTACATACCTAACAACCATCCTGGAAAGCTCAGCAAAAGGCTCAGGAATCGACGCCACCTTGATGCCAGCAGTCACGAATTCAAGATTCTCCCCATCGTCCAGGAACTTCTTGGTCTCCACCTCCCTGTCCACCTTCTTACTGAAGAATTTGGTGCCCTCTAGGCTGAGGCCCGTGATCTGGGTGATGAGCTCTTCCGTGATCTCAATCTCCATGTTACTGTATTTGACAATCTGATTCTTCCATCCCTGGGTGAATCTGATAGAAATGTCTTGGTCAAATCCTTGAATCCTTTCAATTAAATTAGACAGACCCCCGATTTGAAGGTAATTCCAAAGCACCGTATTCTCTTTCCACGCTAGATTGTGGGTCGGTTCAGTTTTGCAAGGTGGACCCCCCATGTTTCCTCTGTTCCTTTTCCTGTTCTCAATGGTAAAAATGCTATCACTATGCGGGACAGGCAGAGCTTTGATGTTGGTTTTTGAATCTTTCCTTTCCGTGAAAGCAGGTTTAATTATTATACCATACTTGTAATTATTGCCCCACTCCTCGGCTTTCCTCCTATGCCTAGAAATGATGACAGTCCATCTCACACATATCGCATCAATCATCCATATCTTATGTGATGTCATCATATTGTACTTGAGGATCCACACATTAGCATCCAAATTACAGCCGTTAGTGCTGATTTTCACGGCCATGTAGATCATTGATTATGGCTTTATTGATTTGAGTGGGCAGAACGTCCCCCCTAAGCCAAGTTTGAAAGGTATTAGTAACACCGAGGTTAGCCAAACTGTCAGCGACCCTATTTCCTTCCCGATAGGTGTGGGTGATTTTAACATTTTCAAAGCTCTTGCATATATCAATAGCTTCCCCAATGAAATCTCTGATAGACCAGCTGGGGTGTTGCTTTTTGTTTAATAGATTGATGATATTCAGAGAATCACCTTCAATTATAATATTCGGAATATTACAATCTCTGGTAAGTCTTATACCCCAAAGAGCCACCAGGGCTTCAGAGTAATGATTAGTCTGCCTGCCCATTCTCCCAGAAAAAGCAGCAACAAAACAACCTCTTTGATCTCTGATGACTCCCCCTCCTCCAGAGTCCCCCGGATTGCCTTTTGAGGCCCCATCAAAATTTAACTTGTGCCAATCAGTGGGAGGCTTAATCCATCAGACTGTGTTTCTATCAATACCATTGTTATTCTTATTGACAGTGTCAATATTCCAATCAGTCAGGATGTATTCTTCCTTCTCAGGGTAAAGCCTATTTTTAGGAGGTTTAAATCTAGCAATATTATCTTGCACAGCAATGATAATTTCCTTGTAGACTTTGTTACATGCCTTTCTATTGTTTCTGAAAATGTTATCATTACGAGCCTTCCAAACTCTCCACATAGTGTGGGGTAAAACAAGTTGCCACAATCTTTTCACCACACAATGCTTAAACGGAGAGTCCCATTGTTCCCAGGCCTGAAGACAGGTAAGGGGAAAAATCCATCTCTGATTAAACTTTGCAAAAACAAGCTGCCAAATTTTGGAAGCAAACTCACAATGGAGGAATAAATGCTTTATATCTTCTGCCTCTTTCTGACACATGCAACATCTATTCGGCATGATGAATCCCTTCTTGATGAGGTTGTCATTAGTTAGGATCTTGCCATTAATGATTAGCCACCAAAAGAAGTTCACTCTAGGGGTTAACTCCGGCATCCACAACTTGTGCCACTTAATTTCACTTTCCATGGATACAAAGAAAGAATTATATCCTGATTTAACAGAGTATTCCCCATCAAAAGAATCTTTCCAGATGAGTTCATCCTTAAGATTTTGATTACTTATATGGATTAGAGAAAGTTGATTCTGTAAAGATGAAACATCAGCCTGTACATTATCATTCTCCACTTTTAGTTGTTTCCATTTTCTTTTGTTTCCATCCCTCTCAATGTACCCCTGGATTTTGTGCCCATACTTTGTAATTAAGTTGTCTTTAATGTGATCATAAGCAGAAATCCAGTTAGAATCAGTCCACTTATCTGTCCAGAAGTTTATGTTTTTCCCATCCCCAAGCTTCCAGCTACACCCCTGAGAAAGAATGTGTCTGCTGTGAAGAAGGTTGTTCCAGAAAATAGAACCACTCGGAAGAGACTGATCATATATGAAGGAAATCTTGTTTTGGTTTGAAAGATATTTGATCTTAACCAACTCTGTCCAAGGTTTGTGCTCTTTTATAAGCCTCCAACCTAATTTTGCAATAAGGGAAAGCACTCATATGTTTGATATCTTTGATGTCTAACCCCCCAAGTCTCTTAGGTTTACATACCTGCTCCCAAGCCACAAGATGATATCTGAATCTGTCCTCAGTACCGTGCCATAAAAAGTGCTTTTGAATCTTTTCAATACTGTTCATCACTGCTGCAGGTATGCTGAACATTGACATGATGTAAATAGGCAAGTTTTGGAGCGTGCTTTTAACCAATAGGCACTTTCCTGCACTTGAAAGTACAGCTCCTTTCCAGCCAGCCAACTTTCTTTGAAATCTCTTAATAAGATCATTCCATACCTCCACAGAAATCTTGCCAGTACTTAAAGGTAAACCTAAGTAAGTAGCTAGAAGAGAATTAATAGTGCATCCTAGAATATTAGCAATCTTTCTTTGCCTTTCCAAAGGAGTATTGAAGAAATAAATAGAGATTTTGTCAAAATTAACTTTTTTCCCCGAGGCTTCCTCATAAAATCTAAGGACAGTTTTGATAGCCTTTGCCTCAATGATTGAGGCCATCAGGAGAAGCAGAGTGTCATCAGCAAACTGTTGGTGTGAGGAGATCTGATTGCCAGAAGTTGGAGGAAAGCCTTTTATCATGCCAATGCAAATAGCTTTGGAAATAGATCTGCTTAAACTGTCAGCCATAATAATGAATAATAGAGGGGAAATTGGGTCGCCTTGCCGGATACCTCTATTGCTGGAAAAAAAACCCACAGGTTCCCCATTAACAACCACTGAGAATCTAGAGGTAGAGATACAAGAGTGAATGATTTTTCTGAATTTGATTTGAAAACCAAACTTGGATAAGACCTCATCCATGAATCTCCAGGAGACTCTGTCGAATGCTTTATGCATGTCCAGCTTGATAGCCATCCCCGCCTTTTTACTTTTATCCATAGAATGTATAGTTTCATGAACCATGATAATTCCATCTTGAATAATTCTTCCCTGAATGAATCCGCTCTGCTGTTGTGAAATGATCTCCATAAGAATAGGTTGCATTCTAGTGGTGAGAATCTTTGTGAAAATCCTATATATAACATTAACTAAACTGATAGGCCTGAAATCTTTGAAGTCCTTTGCATCCAACTTTTTCGGGGCAAGCACAATGTGTGTATTATTTAGTTCTTTAATGAGATTTCCCATTCTGTAAAACTCATTAACAGCTTTCAAGAGATCTTCAGAGCATATTTCCCAACATCTTTGGTAAAAGTTAGCCAAAAATCCATCTGGACCTGGAGCCTTATCCCCTTCTAAAGAAAAAAACAACCTTTTTTAATTCCTCAATGGTGACAGTTTTTGAAAGACTTTTAAATCTCTCAGCAGGTATCAGATTATTAGGAATGGAGTCTAAGAGGAAAGAGGCCGCTTGTTCATTGTAGGAGTTATTCTCAGTGAGGAGGTTCTTGTAAAAATTAAGTGCTTCTATTTTGATGTCCTCTGGATCCTTAGTAATGTTTCCATTGCCTTTAGCAACCTCAGATATTCTGTTACAAGCTCTATGTTTGAGGGCTGTCAAATGAAAAAAAATTGTATTCCTGTCGCCTGCTTTAAGCCAAAGGGCTCTAGACTTCATTCTCCAAAAGGATTCTTCATGGTTGTTTATATTATGCAGATCTGAGAGGAGTTTTTTTTCCCGCTGATGATCCTCTAGAGACATACCTTTCATGGAAACATTTAGCTCAAGCTCTTCTAGCTGTTGCTTAAGTTCTTTCTTCTTTTCAAAAATGTTTCCAAAAACCTCTTTATTCCAAATTCTAATCTTTTGTTTAACATTCTTCAACTTCTGCAGAAGCCTGAATTGGGCCATCCCTGTGCCTTCCCAATACCACCACTCTTTAATTCTATCCAGAATATCTTCATGCTCGAGCCACATTTTCTCAAATTTGAAATTGCCATGAAAAGGTTTTGTCCAATTGAAGAAATTTAGGACAATTGGATTATGATCAGAGCCCGTTCTGGGGAGAGAAGAAAGATGAAAATTCTGGTCCAGAATCCAATTGGCAGAAATAAGAGCTCTGTCAAGTTTAACCTGGATTAAGTTCTCCCCAAATCTTCTGTTGGACCAGGTAAATTGATTGCCATGAAGCTCTATGTCCATAAGATTAAGAGTCGAAATGAAGCCAGCAAATTCTTCCATACCAAGGGAGAATTCAGAGCTTCCCCCAAATTTTTCTCCCAGATTCAAAGGAGTATTGAAGTCTCCCATAACCAACCAGTTCATGTTTTCAACATTGCTTCGGAATAAGGTTAACTCTTTCCATAGATTTCTTTTACCAGTAGCAGTATTGGGTGCGTAAATATTAGACAGAATCCAGCTATGATTATTTTCAAGACTTTTAAAAATAATAGCTAAATGGTTCTGGGTGGAGGAGAGTACCTTACCATTAACAATCTTGGTATCCCAAAAGATCGCTAAGCCTCCAGAAGCCCCTTGAGAATCAACAGCAGCAAAGGCAGCGTTCTCCCAGAAATATCTTTTGCAGTCTTCAACTGCCTTACTTTTCATTTTAGTTTCCTGAATAAGAAGGATGCTGGGTCTGTTTGATCTTTTAATTTCCTTTAGCATTCTTTGCTTAGGCCCCCCATTGAGGCCTCTGACATTCCAAGAAATAACCTTCATTAAAAAAAATTTGGAGATGCATTTTCCAGATGGTTCAAAATTCTTTGTGTACCATCTGCAATTTCTTTTTTAGTCTCTTTTTCTCTTGCTTCTCTCTTTGATAGCCTACCTTTTCTATATGTGACTCCAATATTTGCAGTTCTTCTAGCAGTGGCCCTTGTGATTCTTGAGGTGGAAGCTTCCCAACTTCCAATCTACTTCTTTTTATCACTATAGAGTGATTCCGGACTTTCTTCCAGACTTTTTAGACCTCTTTTCTTTCTTCTCACTAAGATGAATCCATCATTATCACAGTCTGGTATATTTTCCTTGCTAATGGGGGTAATTTCCCCATCCTCTTTTCCTGTGACAATATCAGTCTGTTTATCCAGTTTAGAAGCTAGCTCCTCCATATCAGTATCCTCTTTATCTTGGTTTAGATCTCGTGCAATGGATTCTAGATCCTCTTTGACTTTTCCTTGTCTCATTTTGAGTTTCTCCAGAGAGCTGTTTCTATTTAACAGCTCTTGATGAGCAGTGATTTTTTCCATCTCTTCTTCCATATAAGAAAGAGAAATGATAACTTTTTCATTTTCTTCATCAACCTCCATACTCAACTTTACCGGATTTGGTGTCAAAGTGTTCATTGCTGAATCCATTGATATCTCCCTTTTGCTTTCTTCCTCTTTTGGACCTGGATTGATTTCCTGTTGAGTCTCAACCAGTTTCTTAGGTCTCCATAGTTTTCTATAAACCAGTGGCCTCTTCGCCTTAAATCCTTTTTTCCTTTCTTTTAACCTGAAATGCCTCTGCAAACGTCTATTTCCAATAGTTGGATCAATTAACGGCTCTTTATCAGCCTTATCCGTCTGTTTCTGTCTTTGAGCTTCAAAAATATCTGAGAGTATTTCCAGATTTTGTATTGTTTGTTCAGGGCATTTTCTGGCAAAGTGGCCTAATTTATGGCATTTGCTACATCTTAGTTGGAAAGCTTCATATTCTATTTGTTGTTTCCATACTCCAAATTTGGACTTCAGAACAATGTGATCAGGAAGCTCTTGATCCATTTCAGTAGAGACACAGAACCTAGCAAATGCCAGTCTTGACCTATTTAAATGTAGGGGTAGCCCTGGGAGTCTACACCAGATGGGTATGGCATGAATGTTCTCAACAAATGGATTGAATCCAAGGTACCATTTTTTAGAAACAGTCCCATATTACCCAGACACCAGGGACCACTCAACAAGACAAAGTCAACATCAAATTGGAGAGTAAAACGAGCCAGAAAAAAATCCCTTTGCCATGGTGGTGATGATCAAATCCCCTTTTGGTTTCCATCTACGAATGGCCCATTTTCTAATAATGTCCACATTGGGTCGTGACCCCAAAAATTTTCCGACAAGGGCCAGATTGGTTTTCTCCAGTGCCCTATGCAGACATCCGTCAGGCACCTATAAGTGGGTCACCCCTTCAGCATCTTTTGTACTTTTAAAAATCAGATCACATGCAGGCTGAGGCCCCACATTTTTGTCAGGAGGAATCTTTACAACATCCGCCCAGGCTCTAGATCCAAAACTACCACCAATGGTCGATTCTTTCTCTTTTACCGGTGCTTTAGCAGCTATTACGCAGTCCTTTGAAAGACATTCAGTAGCCAGAGCTACTGAAACTACGCTTTCAAAACCCTCACGCAGCCCGCCTACATTTTCAAACACGCAGTTATGTATTCAATTTCATAATAATATATTGAAATACAATTTTTTTATAATAATCATGTTTTATTTATTTTGATATTTTCAAACTGCTTCGATGTAGTGTTTTTGACATGCATTTTTGGAACACAATTTTTCAAATATTGTAATTAGATGTAAGACAATAATAAATAAAGTGTAATGAATCAAACACAATTTGAGTTATCCATCTTACATATTTTGCATTTTACATACTTAAACATGGTTTAGGTTATCCATCTTACATATTGTGTATTGAGGTTATCCATACTTAAATGTTCTCAATGATGAGACAGGATTTTGTGTGTCCTCTAACTTTTCAAATGCAAATATCGAATATGAGGAGGCTATTAAAAATTAAAAAAATCAGCTCTAGTTATCATTTAAAATGTTATAAGTATCAACTTACATTTATTCAAATACAATTATTTATAATAATCATGTTTTATTTAATTGGCATTTTGGTATTTTAAAACCATTTTGATGTTGTGTTTGTGACATGCATTTTTGGAACACTATTTTCCAAGGCCTTAATATCTACATTTTTGTCATTGTTCCAGTTGATCTTCTTCAGTCTCCATCAACTGGGCATTGTAATCTCGTATCACTGTTGACATGCACATGTTTTATTTAATTTTCTTAGATCAGACCTATATTTACCTTTATCTTCGTTGCATTTCATTTTTTCTTATCTCAGATCTTGCTACATCCAATCTATCAATATTTTATCTTATCTTTATCGAAAATGTGGGTTGACATCCATTCCAGGAATCTCTTACTTCTTAGGATTGACATTGTCAGCAACCCACCAATCTATCTACTAATCCATTTTTCATGTTGATTTCTCATGATTTGCAGGTCATCTAGCTCATTGCAAAGGAGGATTTCTCATTTTGCACCCGTATACATCATCATTCCATCTAGAGGCACCTTAAACCCTCTCATACTTGGAGTTATAATAACCTCATGTTATTTATTTTGGTGTTTTCAAACTACTTTGATGTAGTTTTTGTGATATGTATTTTTGGAATAGTATTGTTCAATTATTGTAATTAGACGTAAGACAATAATAAATAAATTGTAATGAATCAAATATAGTTTGAGTTATTCATCTTACATATTTTGCATTTTACATACTTAAACACAGTTTAGGGTATCCATCTTACATATTTTGCATTGTAAATAATTAAACTTTCAACATTAAAGAAAATTCATTCCATACATATTTTGATATCATTACAATTCACAATATAGAATTTCTATATATAACAAAATATAAATTCCAGATTGCAAGATAATACATGTAAAAAATGAGATTCTGTGAAAACCATTGTAACTTGCAAGCAGAGGTGATTCTTATGAAGGAAAAACCATTATGTGAATCTTCCTCAGGATTTTAAGAAGGGTTACTAGAGGTAATGTGAAGAAACCTACTACAAAGTTTGAATTTTACAATTAGAGAGAAAAATATTTTATTGTATTGGTTGGAAGAGAATCATTACATCAGTTTGTTTCATTAAGATTTTATATCAATAGTTGTGTATTTATGGAAACATGAAATATTGAAGGTACTCAAGTCATGTGAAATGTGGTAGTCAATTAAATTGCATGTTAAAAATGATATTCCATGAAAAAAATTACATTTTAAATTATTTTGAATTTTTGTATAACAATTTAAAATGTAAAATTTCTATATATAACAAAATATATATTCCTGATTGCAAGATATTATGTGTAAAAAATGAGATTCCATGGAAAAAATAGAAGTAGACTAACAATATTCTTCTTTTTAAACAAATATTCAACTTTCAAGTTTCAAACTTCAACAGTTTTCAAGTTTTAAGTTTTGTAAACATTTTTCAAAAAATACAGTTATACACGTAGTATATGCTCAAACAGCTTCCCCGCATCCACTTTCCTTTTAATTTTATTTTGTGAATTTTTTGTCACTTTTCCCAATAGATGTTTTATTCATTTCTTCGAGAATTCCAAAATCTACAAGATCATTTTCATCAATATTTAAGTTCTTAACAATTGCTTCATCTTCCTTTGAAGCATCTCCATGGGATAAAAAATAAATATATGCAGCTACCTTTGTCTTGAACAAAATATCCACATCCATGCCATTCTCTTTGGTAATCCGCTTCAAAGTTTTGTTTTGTTTTTTAATCAAAACAATAGTTTTCTTAAGTTGCATTGTTGCGGATAAAATTTTCTTAGTTGTTTCCAAGTGAACTTGGAGCACCTTTGCTTGACTTTTTAAATTTTCATATTTTGACTGCAACAATAAAATTAAGCTCAATTAAAACATATTATTAACAATTAAAAGTAATAAAAAAAATATGATTTAAAATTGAATGTTGTAAATTGTAATTCATAATAGTTACAATAGCTTTATCTCTTTCAGCATTGGCAATTTACACCAGATCTTTTTCCTTTGACCATTTGTTGTAATATGCCTGGGATTCAACATTAATATTCACTAATCAATTCAAAATTTTATCCACAACATTGTTTACAATCCCACCTTGTTCTTGGTTCAATAAGACATCCATCTTAGCTGGATGATTTTGAACTGTTGCATATAAACTATATCTATGGCTATGATTATCGAAAGAATTATTTGTTTCCTTAATCAACACTTTAGCCCTTAATTCCCACTGTTTGAGTTGAATTATACAAGAGGCATAAAAAATTCTTGGACATGGGCTTCATAGTCATTAGCAATCAAGTTATTCAACTGATCACTATCCGAAGAGAATGATGGACAGGATGAGGGGCCTGAGGCTTGAGGTATCTTTCTTTCCTCTTATTATCATTGTGTGCATTGATCCTATGTATGTGTTAAAATAATTTTAAATATTAAAATTGGAAGTGATTTAAAAATTAAAAATTGACAAGAAATTGATATGTACCAATATTTAAATAAATAAATTGAAATGGAAACATACCTACGAGCCCTGAATCATATCATGTGTATCAAAAATACTTGTTGGGTCATTTTTATCAATGCCCAGATAATACTCATCCAAATTAATTTGATTTAAAACTGATTTTTATGTTGTATTGGGCTGCCACCAAAAGAGATATTGGGAAATTCATAAGCAATGTTTAGTGTCTCGTTGGGGGCTAGAAGTGTGATGCATTTACTAGTGGTCTTTCTTCCTCTTGTTGGAACTTTGAGTCAGAATGGTGGTATTGGTGGAGGAGGTGGCATTGTTTGAATAGATAACGATGAACTGCAACGCACTGTCAAGAACAAAATCATTACTAACTTATATTAAAAATTATTAAAATTTACAAAAAGCAACAATTTTATACCTTATTAAAAGGGAACATGTACAGTCTGTGTTTGAATTTGAAATGATTTTGTGGGACCTGTGGGTGATTGGAGTGGTGGAGAAAGAGGTTATACTTTCTCTGATTGAATAAATGCATGTGATTGAACTGATTGAGTGGGTGATGATTGTAGTGGTAAATGTGGAGGGTAGTCTAAAGTCCCTGCAACATGTTAAATCAAAATGGTAAATGGTAAATGGTAAAATGTAAAAAAAACCAATATTGAATGTTAGGGGTATTACATCTCAGTCATCTTACTAATTGCAAAACTTGAGGCTGAGGTGACGAGTGAGCATCCATGTTGGATTGGGAATCTCCTGATGCCTTAGAATGTTGTTGGCCTCATCCTCTTAATACTACTTTTTTCATGGAATGACCTCCAAAAAACAATTATGCATGAGGGAAAGAGGAAAACAGAAGTGAATAATGTTAGTAACATCCAAATGTAATTTGTAACAGAAGTGAATAATCTTACTAACATAAAAATATAATTTATTAACATGTTGTTCTTCAATTGAAATTGAAAATTTCTTCATTTGGTCATTTATGCAAGCAGGAGTCGGTTCACCTTTCAAATTATAATATGCCTCGAAATAAAGAACAAGGATATAGTTTTTGGAACAAATAGTTGGTTTTCAACAACTCCAATATTGGCAATATCATCTTTTATCTTATTTGATAAGTATGTGCACCAATAAATTTTTACTTTCATATCGTTGTGAGAATGTAGGCAATAGCACAATGGGAAATATGAAGAAAATTGTGTGCAAATCCTTGCACGTCGACTCCTTGTCTTGATTTGTTGATATTTTCTCCAAAAAGTCATTAAATAAGAATCAAGCATAATTTATATCAAAATAAAATTGAAAATTGAAATTAGTAAAAATTAAAAAATACATCATCAACATGGAAATTTTAATAGGATTCGAGGAAAATATTATCATCTTTTGTTAAAGTTGATTTTTTTGTAACAAGGCTACAGTCTTTGAAAGGAAGTTGTATCAATTGATGAATATCCACAGGATTAACACTGAATCTAAATGTACTTCCATCTGGAAAATTCACAGTGAATTTTCTATCTACTGGATTGAAAGACAAGAGGAGGTAGTTCAGGACGTTAATATCTGTCTCAAACTGCGGCATGTTAACTAGTCCTTAGAACCCAATATTCTATACCCATTCCTTATAAGTTTCATTCAATTATAATACTACATTTTTTTGTGGGCACATTAAGTTCCTATATTGAATCTTTGATAAGGTGGTGGCCTATTTAGTTTAAGTTGCCATGACTTAGTTAAGAATAACACGTGAGAATCGAGACCTTAATGCTGAAACAATTAAATCAAGACCTAGAATTTGTTTTAAATGTTTTTCAAAGGAAATTTATAGGATAAACACCGAATTGAAAATGAGTTATGAGAAATATGAGCACTGGGAGCATGGAGCAAAAATTTTTGAGAAGTGAAAGAAATGAACCAAAGGGGGTATTTTTTAGGGTAGTATTAGGGTTTTGGCATCATGGCGTGCGACTAGGGAAAGGCCGAGACGCACAACAACAAGACCCTAAATATGTATGACAACAACAAATAAAGACATACGATAGAAAATCTTGTTGCCACATGTCATTAAAATGTGTTTTTGTGTGAAAAAAATATTTTCTAATGCACAACACCAAACCTTGTTGTTGCGCGAAAGCAAGTCTTTGTTAGGAAATAAGAGATAAAATATGCAGAATAATCCCTCACAGAATTGTAACAGTAGAAACTAATATGCAGAAAATATTACAGATCTCAAATAAAAGTGTAGAATAAAATAACACAACACAGAGAGACAATATTTAACGTGGTTCACCCAATTTGGGCTACGTCCACCAAGAATCACTTCCTCAGATTTTATTACAAGCCACCACTCTCTCAATACAATACCCAGATCCATTTGGAGCTATGCTCAAAAAAAGTCTATAGAATTCACACCCGAATTCAAAGCACATCTGCAATGCATTTCATCCCTCTATCATATGCATAAAACCATATAAATAGAGAACTGCTTAAGTAGTTTTACAAAACCATGGGTATCAAAACAATGGGAAAAAAACAAAACCATCCCATAAACCTATGGGTAGCTGAAGAGGCGGTTTTACAAAACAATGGGTACCGAAAAACCATGGGCCCAAAAAACAGCCCATAACGGTTACCCATTACCCATGGGTTAATAAACCACCCATGAAAATTACCCGAGTGTAACACATAGAAGGTGTACCAAAATCTAACATGAAAACAGGGTCCACAAACATAACAATCTCCCACTTAGAGACTGATTTCCACTGAGCAAGCTTCTCAACCCCTCACTATCATCTGCAAAGGCCAACCAAAGCTGAAAATAGCTTTAGTTTATCCCTTATGACCACCTTGGTCATCATGTATGCATGATTCTGACTAGTATGAATCTTCTCCAACTTCAACTTATCTTCCTCCAAAGCTTTCCTTATGAAGTGATATCTCAATTGTATATGCTTCGTCCTGGAGTGGAAAGTAAAGTTTTTAGCTAGGTGTATAGCACTCTGACTATCACTATGCAGCTTACATTCCTCCTGCTTATGCCCCAACTCCTTAAGCAATTGTTATAACCAAATCATTTATTTACTTGCCTCTGTGGTAGCAACATACTCAGCCTCCGTGGTTGACAAAGCCACCAACTTTTGTAGTCGTAAAATCCATCTTACTGTTGTCCCACCTATAGTATAAATATAACTTGTCATGCTCCTCCTGCTGTCTACATCTCCAGCCATGTCTGAATCTACATAACCACGTAAAGTGGTGTCTGATCCACTATAGCATAAAATTGTCCCCATGGTCTCTCTCAAATACAAAAGGATCCACTTTACTGCTTTCCAATGCTCTTTACCTGGATCACTCATAAATATACTCACAGCTCCTACTGCATGGGCAATATCAGGCCTTGTGCATACCATAGCATATATCAAACTACCAACCACTGATGAGTAAGGTACCTTAGACATATGGTTTATTTCCTGCTCTGTCTTGGGACATTGCTCCTTTGATGACTTAAAATGGCCTGCCAAAGGAGTCCCAACCAGTTTAGCATCCTGCATGTTAAACCTATCCAATACCTTCTTAATGTACTCTTCCTGAGATAAAGTCAGCTTCCATTCCTTCCTATCCCGAGTTATCCTCATACCAAGGATTTGTCTGGCTGCCCCCAAATCCTTCATATCAAAGGATTCACTTAGCTGTTTCTTGAGTACTTTAATTTCCTACATGTTTTTACCTGCAACCAACATGCCATCAACATACAAACACAGAATAATATAACTTCCATCCTCAAATTTCTTTGTATACACACAATGGTCAGAATGGCATCTAATATAACCTTGCTCCATCATGAAGTTATCAAACTTCTTATACCATTGACGTGGAGCTTGTTTCAGGCCATACAAGCTCTTTTTCAGTTTACACACCATCTCCTCTTTACCTTTGACTTCATATCCTTCTAGATACTGCATATATAGCTCCTCCTCCAAATCACTATGGAGAAATTCAGTCTTTACATCTAACTGTTCTAAGTGCAAGTCTTTTGCTACCACTATTCCAAGAACAGTTCTGATAGAAGTCATTTTTACTACAGGACAAAAAATCTCATCAAAATCTATACCTTGTTTCTGTGCAAACCCCTTGACCACTAACCAAGCCTTATATTTTTTCTTTCCTTCTTCTTCATCTTTAACTCTGTACACCCACTTGTTCTGCAATGCTCTTTTACCTTCCAGTAGCTTCATCAAATCCCAAGTCTGGTTCTCCATGAGAGAATTCTGCTCCTCATCCATGGCTTGCTCCCACTTCTTACTAGCATCTACCTGCATTGCTTCATCAAAGCTCTCTGGCTCTCCACTATTAGTGAGTAATAAATCATAAAGAGAAGGAGAATTATGTTCAGGTTCTTTTCTTACCCTAGAAGACCTCCTCACCATAGGAGTTTGAGGTTCCTGTTGAGTAGGTTCCTGAATTGATTCATGGGTCACTATCTCATCCAGAAGATCCTCTACCACTGCATATTCTTTCTTGGATTCTTCCCTATTTTCCTGCAACTATTGCTTATATATGACTTTCTCATTAAAGACCACATCCCTAGACCGAATGATTTTCTTGTCCTTAATACTCCAACATTTAAATCCAAAGTCATCACCACCATAACCAATAAAAGTGAATTTTTCTGATTTAGCCTCTAGCTTGGTTCTATCATCCTTGTCAATATGAACAAACACCTCACATCCAAAGACTCTAAGAAATGAGTAATTGACTTTCTTACCATACCAAGCCTCCTCAGGTATGCCTCCATCCAAGGCACTTGAGGGTCTGTCATCACCAATCCGGCACTATGATAATTCTTCACCGGGAACTCCTCGTGCTATGATTATTTACTAATGCACAGCATTTATTTTGGTGGATGGAATCTGGAAACACAACAACAAACATAGCACAAGAATACCATAGACTATGATAAGAAGGAATGACGATAAATCTGAAATATAAGTGTAAATTATAATATCAACATGAAATTGTTACAATCTCACCCATGAGGTACTTCAAGTGTTACTGACTTCACTTGCCTTCCAACAATAACTATGGGAGAAACTTCACAATTACACTTCTTAATGGCTTCTTTAACACACCTTCAAAATGATGGCTTCCTTTACACACTTACAATATTTCTCACTACTTCCTTCTATACTAAATGAGGGGGGTGGCCTCTTTATTTATAGGAATTCAGGCTTATCCACCCTATCTCTAAGATAGGATAGGAAATCTCTTCCGGCCAATCACATTCCATGCCTAAACTCTTGCCTTTACATGTAGGCTTATCTTCTAAGATAAGATAAACCTTATCATCTCACATGGGTTCCACCTTTTTAGACTTTTCCACAAATAAAATACATAAAATATTTATGACATCACTCTTTGTCCTTATTACAAATATAATATTTCTAATTCCTAATCATGTAGACCCTACTTCTCTACTTATCCCAACTTTGACATTTTAACATTACCGGACCACTTACGACAAATATTTACTTTTTACAACATTCCTATTGTACTTTGACTGTTATCGTACTCTACATTATTGGTGGCACCGTACTGACGGCGCCGTTATCTTCTATCGGATGCTACTACTAATTACACTTAACAACATCCTATTCCTAATACATACATTAATGAAATAGAAATTACGGAGGAAAATTTTAGTGTCGGCAGGTCCTCTGTTTATTAAGTACACAGTTGTGCTTACCACTTCTGCCCAAAAATAAAGAGGCAGTCCTGCATGTATCCTCATGCTCCTAGCACATTCTATTATTGTTCTGTTCATCCTTTATAACACCCCATTCTGTTGTGGGATTCTTGGAATCATCTTTTGCCTACGGATTCCATTCTTAGAACAATAATCATCAAATTCATTGTTGCAATACTCCCCTCCATTATCTGACCTGAGACATTTTAACTTAAGACTTGTTTCATTATCTACCAAGGCTTTCCATTTAACAAAAGTATCAAATACATAAGATTTGTTTTTAATACAATAAACCTAAAATTTCCTTGTTGCAACATCAATAAAAGTAACATAATAACTTAAACCCCCAAGAGATGATACCTGAGCTGGCCCCCACACATCAGAATGTACTAGCTCTAACTTACTCTCTTTCTTCGTAGGTTTAACCTTGAGAAACCTTACTCGCTTATGTTTCCCATATATGCAGTTCTCACATAAATCCAAACTTATTTCTGTATATCCAAGCAAATTCTTCTTTATGATGTCCATGCCCTTATGGCTCATATGACCGAGCCTATAGTGCCATAATGTTGTATCTGCATTTGAAGCCACAAGATTACAATCATTAGTACTATCAGTGGATAAATACAAGGTTCCAACCTTCTTACCTCTTGCCACCACAAGAGCACCCTTGGTAACCTTCCAAGAGTCAGCTGTAAATATCACAGTACAACCATCACTTCCCAATTGCCCCGCCGATATCAAATTTCTTCTTAATGTAGGCACATGTATGACGTCCTTCAATAGCCATATATTCTCATTCTGCATCTTAACCTGAAAAGAACCTTTTCCAACTATACTACAAGGCTCATCATCACCAAGAAAAACATGCCCAAAATCCCCTTGAACATAATCAATAAAATAATGCCTATGTGGAGTAGCATGAAAAGAAACCCCTGAATCTAAAACCCAAGATTCAGTAATATTATACAAAGAAAGAATCAAAGCATCCTAGCATACATTACTCGATGCCACATTTACCTCCTTGTTTTCTTCCTGTTGTTTCTTCTTATCCCGAAGCTCCCAACGGTCCTTCTTTGCATGCCCAGACTTTCCACAGTTCCAACATACAATCTTGCTCTTGGATTTTTACCTTGCCCGATCTTTCGATTTTCCACAGTTTCCTCTATTCTTCTGTCTCCTTCTAGTTTCCACTGTCAAAGCATTCCCTGAAGTAGAAGATTCCCTAGAGATTTTTCTTCACATTTCCTCGCTTAGAATCACCCCTAAAACATCCTCAAACTTCAACTTTGAGTTAGCTAGAACTGAGTTGCTTACCACCATTACCAGGATATTCCAACTTTCAGGTAAAGAGCACAGAATTAATAAAGCCCTAACTTCTTCATCAAATTCTATTGTAACTGAAGCTAACATATTCACAACCGTATTGAAATCATTTAAATGATTTTCTATTGAACTATTCTCTGACATCTTCATATTAAACAACTTTTTCATTAAAAATATCTTGTTAGAGGCATAGGGTTTTTCATACAACTTCCCTAATGCATCCATTAGATCTTTTGTAGTCTTTTCCTTTGAAACATTAAATAATACCAAAGATGCAAGACACAAACGATCGTTCCAAGTGCCTTCTAATCCAACAAATCCCATTCCGCATCTGTCATACTTGAGGGTTTTTTCACCTTCTCAGACACGGAGTATAAAGATCCTCTGATAAAGGTAATCTTCCATCTGCATCTTCCAAAGACTGAAATTCTACCCGTTGAATTTATCAACCCTAGATCTTCCATCATCTGCCATAGCTCCCACTCAAGCTAAAAAATTTCCATGCGATTCAACACTTCAGCAAACCAAACCAGGCTCTAATACCAATTGTTAGGAAATAAGAGATAAAATATGCGGAATAATCCCTCACAAAATCGTAACAGTAGAAACTAATATGTAGAAAATATTACAGATCTCAAATAAAAGTGTAGAATAAAATAACACAACACAAAGAGACAATATTTAACGTGGTTCACCCAATTTGGGCTACGTCCACCAAGAATCACTTCCTCAGATTTTATTACAAGCCACCACTCTCTCAATACAATACCTAGATCTGTTTGGAGCTATGCTCAACAAACTCTACAGAATTCACACCCGAATTCAAAGCACATCTGCAATGCATTTCATCCCTCTATCATATGCATAAAACCATATAAATAGACAACTGCTTAAGTAGTTTTACAAAACCATGGGTATCAAAACAATGGGTAAAAAACAAAACCGTCCCATAAACCTATGGGTAGCTGAAGAGGTGGTTTTATAAAACAATGGGTACCGAAAAACCATGGGCCCAAAAAACAACCCATAACAGTTACCCATTACCCATGGGTTAATAAACGACCCATGAAAATTACCCGAGTGTAACACATAGAAGGTGTACCAAAATCTAACATGAAAACAGACTCCACAAACATGACAGTCTTGCTATCGCATAATAGCAAATCTTGTTGTCGAATGACAACAAACTTTTTTATCACACCACAAGAAGTTTTGCTAACATGTCACAACAAAATTTTCTATTGTGGGTTAACAAGACTTGGTTTTGTGTGCAATAAGACTTTCTTTCGTGCGACAACAAGACTTGTTATCGTGTGACAACAAGATTTTTTGTCATGTGACAACAAAGCTTGCAATCACGCGTTAGCAAGGTTTGTTGTCATGTGACAACAAGATTTTTTTCATGCATTAATAAGCTTTGATATAATGCATCAATAAAACTTGGTTTCGGGTGACAACAACCTTTGTTTTCGTATGAATGCAAACTTTTGTCGTCACGTGACAAAAAAAAATTATTATCGCATAACAACAAAAAAAGTTACTCTCGCACGACAAAAATAAATTTGTGCACCAGCCACTCGATTCTTCCAAGTGAAAATTTTTCTCAAAAATCCCAGAAATTTTTCATGTTCTATGAAAGTGGTTTTAGGTATATTCTCTAGGGATATTCCACCTCCAATTTCCCAGAGGCCTCTTAAAATGAACCCTTCTCCCCTTCAGAGAAATTTTTTCAACTTTCTCCTTACTACATGAGCATAATAAGCACATGAAGCACCATCTTATAGCTTCCCCTAGAAACATATCATCATTCTCTAACTATATAAGAAACACAAGAGAACACACCTTGACCAAATGCCTTATAGATAGGTCATATTAGAAACTATAGTCCTAAAGAAACTTTTCAATGTTCTTTTTCTTATTTTCATGATATTACAGTTGTTTGGGCTTATGACTAGCTCCCCCTTTCAATACTCCTACAAAAAAACAACTCTAACAAACTATCTCTTCTTGACACCTTAAAAATCCTTTGAAGATCATTATCACCTCTCATTGTCTTATGATGTCTTTATACACTTGTTGCTCACCATTATAGTACATAATAACATATTTTACCCTATCATGATGCATACTTCAACCATACTTGAATTGCAACACTTCTAGCTTCACATCCCAAAGATAATGAGCACTCAAGCTCCCCCTCAACTCATACAATCATACCCAGCACCATGAAACTTCCTATATAGGTAGTAACTCAATATGCTTTCCCTAACTACACAGCTAATTTTTTACAGATAAAATTAGAAACATACCTTAGATTTGTAGGATTTTACACAATCTCCATAGACCTTCATCAAGGTTCAAACCTTCATTCTAATCCTTTATAGCCTTGTAAACCACCTTGACATCCCATACTCTTTTTATAGACAACATTACTAACCTAAGAATATACATACAGATTTGCAATAATTCTTATCAATTGAATAACTTACCTTTTTTATTTTTATAGACATGATCTTCCTTTATAAACTATGCTCAAACCTTGCTATCACCTTCTGATATGTGTATGAGTGTCTCAACACACTACCAACATAATATCCATGTTTGTACCATTCTTCACAAGCCTCCATGCATGTATGTCCTCCATATTCCATCACCCATGCTTATTGGACCTCCTGATTAGACCTACTTGACCAAGTAACTCTCACCATTTCCACTCTTGCAGCCATGTCACTACTACAAAATTCCTTTTGCAATTCTTGTCATCATAATTTATCTTTAATGCCCTTATACATTTTACATCAATGAAAACACTAGCTCACACATGCCAATAGTTTTCATATGGGGCATGCTAAGAATTTTCTTCTTTAATGTAGTCAAATCACTAACCAACTTCTTTAGCAATGAATCAGTTCCTTCATACTGGGAACTGTGTAATTTATTTTATTTGAATGGTTTTTTATCTTTCTTTACATGATATGATCATATTCCACTTTAATAGAAAGTTATTGAGCATTATCGAAAGCATTTGGTTGAGTTCTCTACAATAGGAATCAAACTTAAGGTAACTGAGAATTTATAAAGAACCTCTTATGATTATTTGCAGTAGGATGGTCACCAATAGGGATCTTATTAATTAAATTATTGAATTTGGCCACAAATTATCTCATGGGATCTTGCAGTTCGTTCTATATTTGAGCCAAATGAGTGAGAAGGGAATGAGAATCTTCCACCAACTTAAAATTTTCTTCAAATTTAGTTTTCATATCTTCTCAATCATTGATTGAGAAACATAGAAAATAGTAGAACCATTCTGTATAAACATCTTGTAATGACTCCATGAATAGCTGAACAATAATATTTTCATGTTCTACTCCAAGAACACCATAAGCTATTGTAAAGGATATTATGTTCTCATTTGCATGTTTCTTTCCATCTCCATAGAACTTAGGAAAGTTTTTTTTCAATACTATGGGTAATTCATAAAGTAGTGGAGTTAAAGCCAACAGAGTGGTATTATTTCCCCAAGGCATAGGTATAACCATCTCAGGAGGAAGAATATTCAATGGTTATGGAGAGAGTGGAGGTCCAACCGGACTAGGAGGTGGAGTTTCAAATGGACCTTAAGGATCTTGTCTTAGAATCCATATGGGATTATGTATGAAATCAACTTATTATTGAAACTCAAATACAAGATTATAAAATACTACAATTCAACTTGTTTGGTTCCCTCTGGTGTGCCTTTTATCTACTAATTTGATTAAAAAAATATGAATCACTCAAGTGGAAAAAATATGTTTCAAATAGGCCAAGGGATAGGATATACTAAAGTATAGGCATCAAGGTTTTTTTGGGTTTTTTGGAGATTTTAATTTTTAGGATTTTAGAATATATAATTTTTTGGATTTTGTAGATCAATCTAGGGTGAATGATGATGAGACCAAACTAAGTTTCATCTAATGTAAAATAAATCACTTTAGAGGACTTTGGTATATTCTCTTAACTATATTTCATCCATCGTAGGAATAACTTAGCCAACACAAGACAAAGCCAGTGATTAACCAATGCATGACTCATTCAATGCAGGACTCGTCTAATGCAAGACTCATCCAATGCAGGACTCATCCATCTCAAGACTCGCTCATCCAATGTATGAATCACACACCCAACATAGGACTGTCTCTAGAACTGAATTTATAAACCTCCAAATGAGAAACTGAAATATATTTTTGTTCCTCTTATTTCTAGGAGTAAATTATCTCTCCATTTTTACTCAAAAATAATGGTTATGAAGATATCCACATTTGAAGTTTTCAACAGAAAAAGGTTGTCAAGTGTGGGACTCAAATAGTTAGCATAGGACTCTCTAACTTAAGTTATAAATCTAAAAATGAGAAAATGAAAGAGGTTTTTGTTTCTATTATTTCTAGGAAGAAAAACCTCTCTCCATTTTTACACAATAAGATATCCACATTTGAAGTTTTCAACAGAAGAAGGTTGTTTATGAAAATAATACCGGTTAAGTAAAATTGTGATATCTCTCCCTCATTTCTCAATGAAACCCAAAATTTCAAAATGTTCTACAAAGTTTACAATAAGGAGAACCAAATCCATAAAGATTTTGAAAAAATTCTTCAAATTGAATACACAATTGTGATCGAAAAATCAGGGATGAGAATATGGTGGGACAATTGTCATGTTGAAAAAGTCAATCAATAGTGGAAACGTCTCCTCCAAGTGAATCACCTATTTTGTAAACTCCTTTAATTTTTTCACTTCTGACAATGTTGCAAGAACATACTTGATGAGAGAAACAATATTTGGAAACAATTCCTTTCCTTGATCAACAATCTTATCATTCCATTTCTCATTAGCCTTATCATGCAACATATATCCTTGTGTTTTCTTGATTGCCTCTGGATCAACATTATTGATCAGAGGAATGTCTTCAACTAGAAGAGAAGATGTTGAGTTGGGTTCTAAGAAAGGTTGCATGTGGGAACTAAGATATTTTACCTGTTCCTCCAATTGCATAATTGTAAGCCTATATTATTCATTCCAAGCGAGGAGGTGGGAAGTAAACTCCTTGAACAGATTGGGTTTACCCCCATGTAAATATTGACCCAATGAGATGCAAGTTAAATCATAGTCTAACGGATTCCTGTCCTCAATAGGATTTTCAATTTTAGTCCTAGAAACTTCAACATACTGGTTACCTGAGATTCCCCTTAAGAAGCGAGATGTGGTCAAGGCCTTCTTTCTTCACTTCGAATTCAATATCCCTGATATTGCTTCAAGACTGGGCATGATAGTAAGTTGCATTATACTTAGCCCACATTCGAGCATTTCTTAAATCCATGGAAATGGCTCATCAGAGGTTGACATAATGTTGGTCACCGGGGCACTTTCAGAAGCTTGTTGTGGAACCAATTCTTGATCATCACAAGGAAGGTTTACCATTAGGGAAGGCATACTTGGATTCCCTTAGAGAAAAAGGTGCTACAATGAATCTCTCTCACAATGTCAACTCACCTTGAATAACACAATGAGCTCATTTAACCATCTCATTAGGGAGGTGTGGATGCCTCTAACCAAAAATATAAGTTGTTTTCCATAAATTACAACAAATATTTGATTCCTTTTGAATCTCTTTTGAATGTACAATGTCCTTTGGTTCTCAAACACTGCACCCTATGATGTTCTACTTTCAAACTGTGATCAAAACGATGCCTCAAGACCTCTGTGAAGGATTAATTTATCTATTTTAGTTATTAGATCACTTTAAAACTCTATGAGGATGTCAAAAAGTAGTGAGATGGATGAAAACAAATCCTATTACAACTTTATGTACTCAAAACGGAGACTTTTTTATTTTTAGCAACTAGGACCAGGACCTAGTATTTTGGGACATATCACCCTTTTTTCTCACATTTGAACTCATCTTGCATACTTAGTTCAACTCCATTGACGACATTTTTCTATTTTGGAAACTTTCTATTTTTAGACAGTTGCCCTTATTTTTTGTTTTATTCTACTTTTTGCTTTTTTGACCAAGTTTTCCTAGTTTATCATTTTCAATGTCTTCTAAGCGCACTATTATGAGGGGACTCACTATTTTTAGTAAGTTACAATTTGTATAAAGCAAGGATGTCATATAATTACTATTTTTAGAAACTAAATTTGTCCACCTTGGTTTGCAATGAAAATGGTATCACTAGATTAGCTTCCTCGTTACAATCTCGTGCTTCAAATTTCAGCTCAATTTTCCCATCGAAATGCATGGAAACCAAAAATGCAGATGCTAGGGCATAAAACTAGGGTTTTCTACCATTAATTATTTAGAGTGTTATCGGGTCTACTGATGTAATATTCTTGAAGGCTCTTGGAACGAGAAGCAACTTAGAAAATTTCACCCGATTTCATTCACAGGTTCATCGGAAGATATGAATTTTTCAAATTTCTGTGTATATAGCCATTCTGGATGAATTTGACAGAGTTTCTAGACATTTTTCAGGTTTAATGGAGGATGTGTAGAGATTCATTCGGTGGAAAAGGTCCCTTAGTAGTTTGGCATACCCTACATTGATGCCCTCCCTACAGTTTGGACCATATTTAGAGGTACGAGGGAGGCACAAGATAGTCACATGCGTTGACTAAGGTGGAAAGTGATAGTCTTGGGAGTAGCAATCAATAAACCTATAGTTGTACTTGGGCCAACCGTTGGAGGAGGATATAGAATACCCCAGTTATTATAGATTAGAGATAAACCAATGGGGAGTGAGGAGCTAGAGGCTGAGACGAGTTCCTATTTGGAGGAGTTAGATCTTGACTAGTAGGGTAATAGAGAGGAGGAAGAGACAGCTAGAGTTGAAGAGGCAGAGGACGAGTTCATCTAGCTAGAGGATGAGGAAGATAAGGATTATTTCCAATGAGAGGAGGAGGCAGGAGAGGCCAAGGAGGTGGCAGTAGAGGTCGAGGAGGTGGCTTAAACTATGATTGGGTCAAGGGAGATCCTAGTGAGTAACTTTTATCTTTCATCTACTTCCTAGATTAGAGTTATTTTGACTAGATGTTAGTAAGATTCATCATTATATATATTATTTTACTAATTTACTACTATGGGCTTGTGTTTTGTAGTTATTCATGCGGGATGACATGAGCTTATAAGATGGACTAACCTTGATTTATTTTCCATCACTTTTGGCCTATCTCGAGATAATCTGTTAGAGGTTATAGGACTTCCAGCACAAGACAACTTCCATACAAATGTTTTTTCACTAACTTGGCATGTGGCAAGAGAGATCCCTTAGTTACAGATTGAGAATGTGGGCACAATGAATATCAAGAGATGTTAAGAGGAGGTCATTCTACATGTATTGGGGCTACTAGCACTGTGGCTTCATAGTGATTTTCTCATGGACATTCTCACTGGTACTCTCACCGCTTGACATATGGAGGCTCCCATAAGAGGCCTAGAAAACTTCATCAAAGGTGTCATAGGAGGAGCCCTCAACCAACCACTTCTTAGGGGTCTCAAAGAGCCAAATAGGTCAATCGCATTTATTAATTGGTCTCAGTTTTGTGTATATATAAAAATTTTGTATTTTAAGTTTGTGATTAAGTAATATGACCACATTTTCCCTTTGGTGTGATGGCATTGTAGTAAAACATTGACACTAGATATGATTATATTTTTTGGCTCGGAATTGTTAGAGTAGGTATTTACCTTAGCTCATGTTCACCTAGGTACTTTATTTACCTTTATTGTATTTATCCTCACCCACTTATGTGTGTGGATATTTCCTTTTATTTATTTAGATATTAGGGGGATATTATCTAGTTGTTAGGTATAGTTATTTCCTTAATCTATGGTATTGACTAGATCCTTGATGTCTAGTTCTCTCATAAATCTATGGACTTAAATAGTTCTTTGATGACTAGTTTTTTCCATGATTTATGGATTGATCTACGACCTTGACTAGTTCTTATATTTTTATTCCTTTCCTATATAAGCAAGACCCATTCTCATTGTATTTCATTGAGTTCTATAATAATATATGATATTGTTGCTCATTTGTGTACAAAGGTTTTATGTGAAGTTATTCTGGCGAATCTCTTTCATCTTATTGATGGTGGTGTTTGATTAGCATCTTTGTTCTTATCTTGGTACAATATGGTTATCATTCCTTTTAGGAATTCTCTTTTACGTTTACTTTCTTACACTCTATATAGTTAAGAATGTTTGATGTTTTTACAATTTTTGAATGAATGTTTTTTTTTAATATTTGTAAATAGTTTTTTGAAAGGGACTATACCCTTGTGTACAAAAGAAGGCCTAAAAGCTGGAATAAGAGAGAGGAGCAGAGAAGCTGTAGCAAAGCACAAAAGTTACAGCAAAGAACATCGAAGCCCAGAAACAGCTACACAAACGAGACTTAACAGCAAAACAACGGCAAAAAAACAGCAAGCCTACAGCCAAGAAGCAGTAATAAAAACAATAAGGACCAGCAAAAGTAGTCGGGACTACTTCTTGGCCGCTTGATCAATACTCATCTTTACTCTTTTCCAAGCATGATACATGCCCAACGTGGTCATATGAGCAGCATCCGTCTTATCGAGCTCCTCTCTGGTTCTTTTGCTCTCTTTCTCATTGCCCCAAAGTGTAGCCGGGACACCGCTAAGATGTGAAACACTTCTTGCATGACCTTCGATGAACTCCTCGATGGCCCTGAAGGCTGCAATATTATACTCATGCCTAGTCTTCATCTTCCCTAGGCGGGAGTCTAAGGAGGTCAGTTTTTTGTATATGTCATCAATCTGGCTATTGCCAATGCTCCCTTCCCCCTCAATGCTTTTTTTGCCTTTTTTCTTAGCAAGGTTTTTGACCTCATCCTTCAGCAATTTAAGCTCAGCCTCTAAGGCCTCCAATCTCCTAGAAGGGTTATCCGTTGGTGTCGCCTGGGGACTGGCACTACTAATGTTCATCCATAACATAACATTTTTGAATGAATGTTATGGATGATAGTGTAATATGTTAAACAAAATGATATATGGAATTACACATAATTACAAATCATACTTAGGAAACTTTAAATTTTCAAATAATGGTTAAATTGTCTATTTTATTGGAAAAATATATTGTAGATAATGTAATGATACAATGTCTCAGTCCATTCTTGACCCCACGCAACTAGTAAGATGTGAGGGCTCAACACCATAATCCAAGAAGAACATGAAATGTATGCATGAATCATGTATGAATAATAATGATGACCAAGAGACACAAGTTTCAATAAAATACCTTTTGGGGAACTTACAACCTGACTTCAATTAAGATTGAATGACCAAATTCAAGATGGTTTACACTTATAAGCCTTTACTAGACTTAGATCGGTAAATGGCCTATTGATTGGTAAAATTTGGTTAAGGAATGATTGTCTCTCTTAACATGTGCATCTAAACCATTTTCTTGGGAATTTTATAAATTCAAGAAAAAAAATTCATAGTTATAAGGATTCTCTCTTTTTATTTTTTGAACCTCGTACATCTTTTTTTGTAACTTACAGAAGCACTTTCCAATTCATATGAAGTAGAGGTAAGAAGAAGCAATGTGTAAAAAATTAGATTATTTTTGAGTTTTCAAACAACCTAGGGTGGGGAAAAAAATTGTCCCAATTGTACCCATTGTCCCAGGATTATTGGGACGATAACATGTTCACTGCTGAGCTTGTCAAGTGGCAGGAGATGATTCGGGGAGATGGAGAAATGAGAGATAGGTGCCTTTAGCACCTGAGGGAGAAATTTATAATTATAAGGTTAATATGGAAAGGTGATAATGGTTTGGTACATTTACTATCCCAAATTTCCTAAATGTCCCTTAAATTTGGGACAGTATGGGCAGAAAAATGCGCCCAAGGCTAGGAAGGTCAAACACTTAACCAAAATTACACTTAGGGTCATCTAGCACCTATCAGATATGAACAGGGTCACATGAGGATCTAGGAGATTAAAATTGGGGGTAGGGAACATTTTTTTGTACCTAATGTCCCAGATAGTTGGGATCTTCAGGACAGTTGGGACATTCTGGACACCAAAATGCATCAGGTTTCCATCTTCAAATTATTCTAACTCCCAAAATCTTGAAACGAACTTTCATGGAGTTGTAGTAGGTCATTTTAAGTGAAATTGTATATCAATTTAACTCCAAAGACCATTTTGAGAACAATGGGATTGTTTTCAAGACTTTATTCTACATCCTTCTCAAAAAAACTCTAATTTTTCATTCAGTACCGTCGAGTGATTCTTCCAAGACTGGTCTGCACAGAGAATAACTTAGGTGTTGTGAAAGATATGAAATCTCCATCATGTAGAGGATCCTATTACATTTCCAATAGTATCTTGTTTTCTTCTTGACTCATCCTAGAGCTTCTGGAATCTTCCATTGAAGTTCAAGTGTTTTTTTACACTGCTTACTCCTTGTACCTTAGAAACCTTCAGTTAAATAACTTGTTCCTAAATGTCCAAAAAAATCCCCAAAATTTCTTAAACCTTTTACAATATATTATTATATCTTTAATACCATTTCTTGATGAATTTGAGCTTTCAAATCTACCTTGAAGGACACACACCTACCCCAGAAAGGCTAAAAATATCCTTTATAGGCCTACCGAATAATTCTCTCAAAAACATTGTACTGAATGAATTAAATGACCATATTGTGACATTTACAACATCAAGGAAAGTACACATAACACATATGAGTAATTTCAAGGATTATGGATAGGCATGACATTAAGGGTAGACTTATCTTGAATGGGTGTTCAAGAGGGCTCCTAAACAAAGTTTTCAACACTAGGGTATAGTTTTCATGTTTCAACATTAAATTCTTCCCTTGAAGAATCTCATGACAACACATTCTTAAAATATCATGTTGTAAACATCATGTCGAAATAACTCAAAGGTTTCATAAATATGCTCAAATAATCGTCACATACTAGAATTCTAAAGCACTCAATTATGTCAAAGAGTCACAAGCATAACAAGATGATCATAGATCAAAGTCCTAAATAAGATAAAATTCATCCCAAGTAGTGTACAATGGTGTCAACCAACACAAGGGTTAGAGCACATATTTTAGTCACACCACATCTCACTACTACCATACACATTTATCATGTTATATTTGTGTTAAGAGACACAAGGGAACCCCTATGATTTTTGATTCCACGTCAAGAATATATAGTGCAACACTGGGATTGTTTCAACAGCTAGGAGTCTAAAGGCCTAGGGTGGTTGATGCAAAAGCATAATTTTTCATGAGTTTTTTAGATTTTGGAGGTCTTCTTAGGTGTTTAGGGATGGTTTCTAGTCCATTTGGACCTTTCTTGGTATGTAATAAACTAATTTTGGAGTTTCACTCCAAAACCACCATTTCAAATATTTTAAATTTGTAAGGTGTTGTCTAGTGGTCTTAACGATAGGTTGTGGTGAATAAATTTCATAAATGGGTGTCAAAGAGCATTGATAAACCTAATTCATCTACATGCTCCTTGCTTTTTTTTTAACTATGGTCACTCTCATCACAGTTGAGTAAGGTAAGTTGTGACCTAACTACCTTATTTTCATCATTTTTGAGATGAGAATTAGAATGAGGAAAGAGGTGAAGGTGGTAAAGGTAGTGTTTTAGAAGGACACGAAATGTTGTTACAAAGCCAAAGGCTTGGAAATCTTGTAATTCTCCATGAAAATACATTTTAAATAAGGACTTCTTAAGTTATGTGTTTGAAAATGTTGTGAAACCATGTGTGAATGATAATTGTTGGCTCATGTATGTTATCTATGGCTTAGTGAATGATGTTTTCAGGTATGAAAGGTTTATAAATTATTGAGAAAATTTTGGAGGAGGAATTTGAAGATGCTTGGACCATCTTGAAGGTAGATTTCATGTAAAAACAAATTCAAGGTCTTATGAAAGGTATTAAATTGTCTTGTGATTGGATGATTAAGAGACTTCAAGAGTTTTGGATTGTGATGGGTAATATTTGGATTGTTATAAGTTACATGGATAGTTAAATGGACTTACATTCATAATTACACTAGTGTTTGAATGAATAAAAATTTAATACCAAAAAACATTGTTACACAATTTGTGTGAGGGTTGATAAAACAAGATTGAAGCTATATATAATGATCTAATGTGTTAACAAGCTAGAGGAAGTTTGAAAGAGTTGATAAAAATCATGTAGAAAATTTTTTATGCTTTGAAAAAAAAATTAGATCAATAAAAAAAATTAATACAAAATATGTCCTCTCGGCCTATATACCCAATCCTAGGGTTTATAAACAAATAAAATTGCATAAATCCAATTATATCCATTAAAAATTGGTAACATTTGGTGGGAAGTAACTGATAGGGGTGATAAATATGTGAAATAAGTTTCAAGGACATTTGAGAAGTATTCATAGGTCGAATTTGTGAATTAAAGGTGGAGTGTGTGCAAGTACCCTATTTAGAGGGTTTAACCAAGGAAATTGTTAAAAGTTTGGAAACCCTCTTTATAACCTTTTAAGTTTTGTATAGGGGATCATTGAAGGTCTGGAGAAGGTGTGAGATCAGCTAACAAGGATAATTTTAAAGTGTTCATAAGTGGAATTAAAAGTCACAATCTATTCCCATGTTTGTGTGATAGTCCTCAAACCATTCCACTAAGGTATGTTTCTAAAAAACAATTTCAATAAATAGGAACTACTAAAGAGGTGTCTTAGGTGATGTTACATGTGTAATAATCCCTAGGAAGTAAGGTGATATTCTAAACCTCATAAATAAGGACTCTTTGACAGTCCTGTGACAATTTTATAGAAAGGTTAAGAACTTCTTATAACATTGCTACCAAAGCTAAGGTGATGGCATTAGATGTGAATGCTTGAATGAGAAAAGGGTATACATGGAGGTGTAAAAAGGATATACAAGCCTTGTATGTATAAAAATTATCTAAAGAAGATAATTTATAAACTTGACAGTAAGGTGAGAGTTAGTGAATGAAGACATAATTGTGTTTCTTGTGTTTTGGGGTATGAATGATGTCTAAGACCTAGAAAGGAGTTAACAAAGGTCATATGAGATGTCATAAGCTACTAATAGTTATTAATAAGTTTAAGAATCTAGTAAAAACATTAAGAACCCTAGTAAGTTAGTTTAGAGACCTAAGGAGACCTTATAGGGCAAATTAGAGAGGTGAGAATTGATTTGGAAGAAATGTATGAAGAGATGGATTACAAAATTGGCATGATATAAGAAAAGGATAAAGGGTACCAGGAAATATATTCATTTCCTCCTAGAAATTTCATGAGTGTTTCTAAACTATAAGGTTTAGGCTAAAGCAAGGTTGTTAGGAAGGCCTAGTTGAAAACAGTAAAAGGAGAATAAAAAGAGTTAGGATTAGATTAGGATGCTAAAACTTTGTGATGAGATATAAACCCTTAAAGGGTACCCAAAAATGCTAGCAGTGGCCTCTAATTCCTAGTGAAGTGCTTTATACAATAAGTTTTATAGTTAATAAGGGCTACTAGCATGTGAACAAGGTCAAGTAAGAGAAAGAGATATTTTGATGTTTTGATACTTCTTGAAGGTCCTAATCATGTTAGTTGGATGAACTTGAGCATGTGACATGTGATTATATCCCTTTAATAATTACAATTAATTATTTGGTACTTTTTTGCATTTATAAGTTCTTGAGATTTAACATATTTGGCATGTTTTGAGGAATGTGATCATGTAACTAACATTTGTTATTGTGTATTGAATAATCCCACCACCCTCCTCTATATAAGTGGTCCAGCCTAAAGCACATAAATTTTGTATCCTTTGGTTTACTAATGTTATGATGAAGTGTTTTACATTTTATTAGGTTTTCTAATTTGTTTCAAATCATTATAGATCATCCCAAGGTTGTGTGAATAATTCTAACACGCAATAAACACCATTACTAGATAATAAAAGCACCTAGAAAATTGTAGGGCTGTATTGTCTCTTGGTCCAAGACCATACAATCCTTGTCCTAGATTGTATAATCCTTACCTAGATCATACAGATCTTGTATGGTCTTGAACCTGCAAGTTCTCTAGTTCTAGGAATTTTTGTGAAGGATCTAGACTTATATTTTTTCTTGTTCCATTACCTAGTACACTTAGATCATTCCATAATCTTCCTGAGTAAGATAAGTCTCTACTTTCTTGTCTTTTGATAAATTTACTTATCGTTTATCATTTTCTTAGTTCAATTCAAGTTGGAATGCACTATTTTGGTCATGCATAATTAATGTTGAAAGTTAAGTAGATCATAATAGTCTAACTATTACAAACCCTTACATATTTTTCATTAGGAAATCTAATTATGTTGTAAATACCTACATCATGCTCACATACCTCGTGAAAATGCATGTGCATAAAGAATATAGAATATGTTATCAATCAAACCATATGATAAACAATATATGTAAATTAGAAATTAGTAAATCTAATAATGTTCATGTCCTGATTTTGTATATCTGAATATTTGGATGTGTTTTGAAATATTGTGGTTTTTTTGTTTTTTTGAAATATTTTGGTTTATAATGGAATTGAAGGTGCATTATTTGATGAGAAATTAAAACGGAGGAGGGTTAGAAATTGTGTCTAAGTAACCAAATGTGTTAAATGTATGTGTTATATGCCCTTGAATAGGATCATGTGCATAATAGAAGCATGTCAAGATAACAGAGAACACATAGAATGAACCACTAGAGGAGGTTTGTGCCTCAATTGAGTACCACATATAGAAGAGGATTGTATCATGTTAATCTTAGTTTCTATTACTTAATGATTTTTCTTGAGTGTTCTATGAGAATCCATTGACATAGATTTTCCTAGTCTTAGTTATGGATTATGTCAGTAAGACAATAGTATAGGAGTGTTAGCCACAAAATGAAGATAAATTTGAGTTTATGGAACTCATAAAGGTGGATTGAGCATTTCCACATTAGGATTAGAATCAATAATAGTATTGAAAAATGGAAAAGGGGACTTGTAAGGGATGATCTAAACCTTAGCAAATTCATTTCTATAAATATAATTGAAATAATCATACACATTAGTAGCAATGACATATATATTATGAAGCCAACTATACCCTAGTAGCATGCACCAATACTTTGGAGAACCAATAAAGGTGTAGATAGAATAACTTTCCCCACTTTAAGGGGTAACATAATATGTTTGATAGATCCACATGTAGCTTGAGAATTAGGTTGTAAATGTTTATCATTGTATCCTAAGGATTTAAGAAATTTTATATTATTTATATTCACAACCATTGTCAATTGTAACACTACAAATAGCTTGTTCATTGATGTAAATTTATAATCAAATGTATAGTGTTTTTTATCCAAAGAATTATCTACAATTTGTTTTTGATTGAATGTAATGATAGGCCATGGAAGAAGATCGATTGTGATAAATACAATGAGAGAATATAATGTATGGCTATAAGATGTCAAAGGAGGATTCATGTTCTATGCATGATGAACCTCCTAATTGATTTCAGGATCTGTTGTATGTTGAATTAATGAATTTTTGAAAATTTTAAACTTTGAATTATTATTGATTTTCATCTTAGGCTCTACTTGATTGATGTCATTGTTTGATTTTTGATGATATCTTGAATGATATTATTTAGTTTAAAACATTGATTCGTAGAATTGACTATATAGTGATGGTATATGCAATGCGTATTTGCATCAAATGATCTTGATAGAGGATTTTATGAATTAACCTCCATAGGTGTAGGGAGATACATGAGGCTACACTCAAGCAATTGTTTTAAGTACAATATATAAAGGTGATGGTAGCATGTGAATTATCACTTAGGAGGGGATTATAATTACAACATATTTGATTGCTATATAGCATTGAATGCTACTTTTTCATTCTTATTGCCGTTAGATTTATCTTTAAAACCTTGTTTACTTGAAAAGTTGGTATTGGGCATAAATTGGACATTTATAGCATATAGAAACTTTTTTATTATTATAAGCTTGACATATTGATCCTTTAAGGTATGACATAATTCATCGAATGATTAAAACTTTGAAAACATGATAAACCCTTATATGGGAGTAATTAAAATCCATGTGAATAGATCTTGAAGATAATTTTCCACAAGTGGATTAGTCATTTTAATAAACATCACCTTCTATCTTAACACATAGAAACTAATAGTCTCATTAGATTCTTATTCAGTTTTGACATTTGAGCATAGGAAAATTTATCACTAATATTGATAGATAATTGTGCTCAAAATTAATTATCCAAAGGATTGAAATTTCTAATATATTGAGGAGGCAAATCATATAACCAATATAAATCATAATATTTGAGACTTCGTAGAAATTGCTTAGTAAGGAATGTATCATTGTAAGAATAGTCTAGACAAGATGCATGAAAGGAATAAATATGTTACTATGAATTTACTTTACCTTCATAAATAAGAATATTAGGGGTGACAAAACCCATGGGTAAGGGATTGGAAGTCGCATCGATTGGTAATGGATTATGAAGTAGAGCATGTGAATGTATGGTATGAGAATTCCCAGACCTAATTTTCTCTAATTACAACTTTTTATCTTGTATATTGCGAGAAAACTACATGAGGTAACATGCATCAAAATGATACATTAATAGATTCATGCATGTGCACAATAAGTGATGTAAAAGTGATATAAGTGGGTTGAATAGACTTGTAATATTTTGATTGACTAGAGGTTCCCACATACCAAGAGTAAATGTAGGCACAATAGATGTAGGAACATCCACATTAGATGTAGGTAGACTATATGTAGAGGATGGTTTTGTAAACACTCAAATTTGGTAATTTACCCTTTTGATGTTTTGGTTGTGACTATACTCCTTTGTTAAGAAAAAATCCAAATTCTATTTGTCTTAAGTACATCTTACTATCTTTCTCCCAAGTTTCTTATTCCTATACATTGATGTGTCATCACATTCCAAATATAAGTGTATTAAAAAAGTACTTAAATTCTTATAATAATGATAAAAATTTCAGATTGTACTCATTATCATCCTATCCAAAACCATACAATAGGGTCAGGATATAATTTATGGTCATGGTTGACCTATATAGTCTTTGACTGACACATCCTCTAAATTTTCTTTCAATTCAATCATCTTTTTTGGGTCATTTTATCCTCCTGGGTTAGCTTAAAACCATATATAAGAAAATTAACATCACCTCATTTACTTTCTTGAAAATCACTTGACACTCTTATGATCTCTCATTGTAAATATTATAACCAAAGGCACACATGGATCCCTAATTTTCCCAAAGTGAATGTAAATCCATTAGGGAAGTCACTACTATTGTTCTAAAGTTCTTAACTAGGTCGAGAATTTTAGCTTCTCTCATTTCAAAGAACCTAAAGATCCCAACTCAATGTATTAACAAGAGCACAATCATCTCATACATGGTCAAATTGGTTCATGTTTCCAACTAATTACATTCATATAGATATTATATGCTATATGAAGAACTAGATGTGGTTTGAGGCCTCTTTGGAGTAGTACCAATGTAGACTGTTCTTGGATTGCACTTCAACCCAAACACTAACCTTCGTGTAGGGTATTCCACCCACGATTAGGGTTTAAGTTTGGTTTAGCTGATTTCAAGTGGTTGTCGGATAGTGTGAAACTTAGGGTTTGACAGTGACACATATTTCTAGACCACTAAAGGGAATAAATAGTTGCATAATCCAAATCCACGTAGGTCCAACACCATAAAATTAGTCCAAGGTCATACGATAAATCTTGAAAGAGTTGTAAAAGTTCGTACCATTGCATTTTACAATGGCAATCTCAAGAAAAAAACACATTTAGGTTTAGTACTCCCAGATTCTCCATTCAGTGCACCCAAATCTCTATTGTATCACTTTGTATAGATAAGTGCATCTCCCCTCTTGTGTTTTCAAGATTGTACCATATTGTCATCACTACTTACAAGTATTAATGTGTTGTTCTGATATTGCATGGTTAATGTTGGAAATTAATTAATCAGAATAACCCTTGTAACAAACCTTACATTCCTTTTTATTGTTGTGTGTTCCTATAACATATATAAAATTTTAAATTTTATAAACAGTTAGTGAACCCAACTCTTAAATCAAACATTTTGGCTCCAACCCTGGTTCTCTTAGGGTTTCTCCTTCCATATTAGTGCATAATTATCTTCAAAAAGATTTTTCTAGTTTTAGGACACATTAATGGATTCTTATATAGGTTCCACCATATCATTTTTTGAGTTTATCTAATTTAATCATGCATGTAAGGATATAATTTTTGAGGTCTTTCAACATGCTTAGATTTATCTTAGAACATCTCCTAATTATGTGCATATATCCATGGAAAATGATCTTACTTATCAAGAGGAACCATACTATTTTACTTTTATTGATTTACCCTCTCGAGATATTATTGATAAAAAAATCCGGCTGTATGTACAAGCCATTGTAACCAATATTGTGGTTGATTGTGTTCTCGTTGACAGTATATCATTCCTTAATATTCACAATATTTATTTTCTACACCATTTGGGTATCCTTACTAAATATTTATTCCCTTTAACCATAAGCATCTGTAGTTTCGATAATATACCACATCATCCATTAGGAAAAAGTGTTCTACCTTTCACCATCAGTTCTTGTACCCTTCCTACGCTTTGTCATAATATATCAATTACCTTAATTATAATCTACTCCCATGGAATCCTTGGATACATGTTATGCACATTTCCCCCTCTACTATTCGTGATTGTCTCAAAAAAATTATCAAGGGACTATGTATACCATCAAATTTAATTTAGTCCCTTTTAAGTATTGTGCTAATACAACTCCTAACAACTTATATATTCCTTGCATACAACCTCATGCTCCTACTTTTCATTATTTGTTACAACACATATTTAATGAAAAATGGTATGGTCATCATGGATATGGAATTCATGACCTCATTACGCTTCAATCATAACCTACTAAGGAAGGAATTGTTTATACCTTACGAAATTTGTGTAAACCCTCATCAGCCTTGATGTTTTTTTAGCTTCCCAAAAACATTCACAGGAGATTTGTATAACTTATACGAATGAAACCTTGTAATTATTTTTTATTAATGGAAAATAGGTTTGAAGGGACTATACCTTGTTACAAAAGAGGCTCAGTAGCCAGATAAACATGAAAAAGTAGAAAAAAAGGATCAGAATCCAGATATTACAATAAGTCCAACAATAGTCAAAAGAGAAGCTACTAAGAAAAAGCAAGACAAGGATTAAACTGTAACTAAACAACATACTATCAGCAACAAAACAACAACTTGAATGCATCCATCCTGCCCAAAAGGTATTATTTCTTCAAAGCCCTTTCAATTCTTGATTTGATCATCTTCAGAAAGATAAAAAGTTCCAGAGTGGTGACATGTGTAGGTCATTTACATTCAACTGTGAGATGACCTAGTTTTTTTTCCTTTTCTGTACCCCAAATGTCCTCAAGGACTCCACTCAGCATAGCGATGCTTCTGACCTGCTGATCAAGAAAATCACATATGAATTTAAAGATGACCATATTGTGATCGTGTCTATCCTTAGATTTCCCAAGTCTATTATCCAGGGAGTTTAATTTCTTGTAAATTTCATCAGTCTGATTTGTCTCATTACTAACATCCTCATTCATCTTTCTTTACCCCTTTTTCTTATTTAACTGATGCAGATATTTTTTATACTTTCCACCTCATTTTCCAGAACTTCCATTCTAATGAGAATATTTTCCCTCTCTTGTTGAGTATCATTTTCCTATCTTGCATTACTGATGTGTAGAAGATTGTGATCTATTTCCATATCCTTGTTACTCATAAGGACGTGGCCAGAGGGAGAAGGGGCCACTTTAGAGAATGAAGGGTTCTTAGACTTAACATGTCTGAGACTAGGAGTGGTGGTCAGGTTAACAATGGGCATATTGTGCATGGGATTGGGCGGGGCACCGGGGGTAGCAGGAATGGTAGGAAAATTGATGAGGCAATTCCTATGAAGGAGAAAGATGAGCCCCTGGTAGAGGGGAATGGCCCTAGTACACTTTTGAAATTCAAGAATGGAACATTCCATTGAATTCAGGAGATAGTGCAGGAAGAAAACAACAAAATTTCTCCTAAAATGATTAAGAAAAATCAAGTGTTTTGTGGAGACAGTGATGTAATGACCTTCAAGGGAGATAAAGCAGAGCATCATTCTAGTAATTTCATCAAAGAGTTATGGTATGGAACTTACCTTAATGTCGGTCGTAACAAAGAGGAGCTCCTCCCCTATTTTAGAAAACTTCTTCACCTCAGCATTTTTGTCTACCCTTTTGCTAAAAAACCTGATTCCATCTAGGGCTAGACCCGTAACCTCGGTAATGAGTTCCTCATTCATCAACACTCTTTTCCCACCATACTTAACCTTCCTTTCTTTCCAATCCATAGCAAACCGCACCAAAATGTTCTGGTCGTGACCTTGGATTTTCTCGATAAAACTGGTGACACCCCCCATTTGAAGATAATTCCACATCTCAGTGTTATCCTTCCAAGTGGGATCACAGTTGGGATCTACCTGACACATATCTCCCCCCATTTTCCTTCCTTTGTGATTTCTGTGATTATCCTGCTTAAACCACCCGTAAATAAGCTTCTTTTATCTTTCCTAGACCGGTTTTTAATCATCCAATTGCAAGTCTGAGGAGCATGTGAATTTTGATGACTGTACATATAATTACTCCTCTCACATGTGCTAACTTTATTTTCCATTAAATCCCACAAAATCTCATTAGTGATTCTACATAAGATGTAGATGCCTCATATTTATCCTTGGTAATAGTATTTTGTACTTCAATAGGGATGTTTTTTCTCATTATTCCAAGTGATGAAATTATTATTGGTACCATAATTAGCTAAGGTTTCCGCCACACTGTTTCCCTTTCTATATGTATGGCCAATTTTAATACTTTTGAAGGTGTGACATATATTAATAGATTCCTGAATGAAATATTTAATAGTCCAACTTGGAGGATGCATCTGATTAAGATGATTTATAACATTCAAGGAATCCCCTTCAACAATAATGTTCTGAATGTTGCATTCCTTAGCAAGTCTTAGACCCCATAAAGCTGATAAAGCTTCAGCATAGTGGTTGGTTTGATTTCCCATTCTACCAGCATAAGCAGTAAACTAAACAGCCTTTATGATCCCAAATTATTCCTCCACCAACAGTTGCCCCTGGGTTTCCCTTTGAGGCTCCATCAAAATTGAGTTTATACCAACAATTAGGAGGAGGGATCTAATGAATTGAAGATCTTTCAATGGTTGGGGTTCTCCATTTCTAGAAATTTTCAATGTCAATCTTCCAATTTGAAAGAATAAACTCTTCATCTTTAGGATAATTCTTGTTCTTGGTGCAGTTTAAATCTCTCAATATTATCTTTAACTAAATTAACAATCTTAGTACAGCTTGTTTTGCATGTCTGCCTGTTGTTTCTGAATATTATGTCATTTTTGTCTTTCCAAATCCTCCATATAATATGGGGCATAACCAATTTCCATAATCTCCTAACAATACAATGCTTATAAGGAGGATCCCACTATATCCAAGTTTGAAGAAATTCCTTTGGCACTATCCAGCAAACATTAAACTTTAAGAAAGAATAACTCCAAATCTTTGAAGTGAAATCTCAATGTAAAAGAAGATGCTTACTGTCCTCATCCTCTATTTTTTGCATAGACAACACATGTTTTGCATTATAAGTCCTCTTTTGATTAGGTTGTAATTTGTGAGAATTATTCCTCTGAGAACAAGCCAAAAAAAGAAATTTACTTTGGGGGTAAGTTCAGGCATCCAAATCCTGCTCCATTTGAAATCACAATGTATGTTTTCAAAATAGGAATTGTATCCTGATTTGACAGTGTATTCTCCATCACATGAGTTATTCCAAACAAGTTCATCCTTGGCATCAATTTGACTCAGGGGTATGTTATCCATCTACTCTTTAAGTGAGGGTCTTATGGAATTTAGATCATTCCTCTCCACCTTAAGTTGCTTCCAACTTTTTCTATTACCCTCCATTTCAATGTAGTCTTTGACTTTGGTTCCATACTTTTGTTCTAAAATATCTTTGACATCGCCAAATTTATCATTTAAACTGAATCTAGTCCATTTATCACTCCAAAATTGAATATCCCTGTCATTTCCCACTTTCCATTTACAACCTTGATTGATGAAATCCCTTATTTGCATCAAATTATTCCAAAAAATAGAACCTTGAGGTAGCTGACCATCATAAAGGAAATAAGTTACTTTTTGTTGAGCTAGATATTTGGCCTTAATTAAATCAATCCAAGGTTGCTCCTTAGTAAGCATTCTCCAACCCATTTTTGTAATTAAGGCCATATTCATTTTTCTGATATCCTTTATGCCTAATCCACCTATTATTTTAGGTGTACATTTTTGATCCCATGCCACCAAGTGATATCTGAATCTTTCCTCTATTCTCTGCCATAAAAAGTGCTTCTGAATTCTTTCAATTTTGTCCCTAAAAACAACAGGAATGTTGTATAGAGACATAATGTAAATAGGTAAATTTTGTAGAGTGCTTTTGATTAGAAGACATTTTCCAGCACTCGATAGTATGGCCCCTTTCCACCCTAGCCATTTTCTTTTGAAATATTTCAAGTAGACCATTCCAAACTGTGGTAGAATTTTTTTTTGTTCCAAGGGGAAGACAAAAATATTTTGTGGGTAGAGAATTGATTTTGCACCCCAAAATTTGAGCAATTATTTTTTGTCTTTCCAGTGGAGTATTAAAGAAGAAGATGGAACTCTTATCAAAATTTATCTCTTTCCCTGAGGCAACCTCATAAAATTTCAGAATAGATTTAATAGCCTTAGCTTCAAGGATATAGGCCATCAAAAGTAGAATTGTGTCATCAACAAATTACTGATGTGAAGTTGTTTGGTTAGTAGAAGTAGGCCTATTTCCTTTTAAAATCCCTTCATTAACAACTTTGGTAATGGATCTATTGAGACTATCAGTCATTAGAATGAAGAGTAAAGGGGGTATAAGATCACCCTGTCTTAATCCCCTACTAATAGCAAAGAAGCCTACCAGCTCCCCCATAATCACCATAGAAAATCTAACTGTAGAAATGCAAGCCTTAATAATTTTTCTAAATTTATTCTGAAAACCAAATTTAGCCAGAACATTGTCAAGAAAATTCCAAGAGACTTTGTCAAATGCCTTGTTCATAACAAGTTTCATTACCAAGCTAGCTTTTTTGTTATTATCCATTGAATGAATAATTTCATGCACCATGATCACCCTATATTGAATAATCCTCCCTTTGATGAATCCACTTTGTTGCTTTGAGACCATATTATCAAGAATAGTATGGAGTCTTGTTGCAATAATCTTAGTAAAGATTCTATAGATAACATTAACTAGACTAATGGGGTGGAAGTCCTTAAAATCTTTAGCATCCATTTTTTTAGGAGCAAGCACAATGTGGGTGGTATTCAGCTCTTTTAGGAGATCACCCATTCTATAGAATTTATGCACTGCCCTTAATAAGTCATATGAGCATATTTCTCAAAACTTCTGAAAAAAAAATAGCAGAAAAACCATCAGGGCCTGGTGCCTTATCCCCTTTAAGAGCAAAAACAAATTTTTACAGCTCCTCCAAAGTGACTGTTTTAGAAAGGTTTTTAAATCTTTGCTCATCTATTTTTTCATTCGGAATGGCCTCTAAAAGAAAAGAGGCAGCCTCTTCATTATCCACACTACTCTCCTTGAGCATATTTTCATAAAATTTGATAACTTCAGCCTTTGTATCCTTAGGATCTTTGATGAAAATATTATTACCTTTTGAAACTTTTGTTATCCTATTGCAAGCTTTATGTTTCGTAGTGGTAATATGAAAGAACTCTATGTTTCTATCTCCCTCTTTTAACCAAATTTCCCTGGACTTGAGCCTCCAAAAATTTTCTCCCCTACTACAGACTGTATACAGCTCAGATAAAATATTTTATTCCGCTAACTGATCTTCCAATGACATGCCCTTTGCAGTTATTTGAGATTCCAGTTCCTGTATTTTTTTCTTTAACTCCTTTTGCAACCTTGTAATTATTAAGGCTAGGCCTGATTGATGATAGTGCATCACCTGGTATTTCATCCCTATATTAATTTATTAATGAGGAGCCTCTTGTTGAATACCTAGGGGCATATGAGGATATCCCTTCCTTCTTTCACAATAATAGGTTTCCTTGTACTATACATGTGCACATATACTTTGGGGATGGGATTTCCTCTAATATTCCATTTTATTCTCTTGATACTATCCCTACTCATCCATATATTTTTTATCCACATTACTCAATGAAGAATCTATATTTTCAATTTTTGCACTCATGCAAATCCTTGAATGGTGCTCCTTGATGTCACCCTTGATGATACTTAGAGGGATGTTTTCCAATATGTGGTTTAGGAATTTCCCAATCTATTCTCTTGGTTGTAGAGTGAAATGCATAGAATTGACCCTTTTGGTATGTATAACATTGTGCTACATGAAAACACTAAACTAGTACATAAAAAATCCACAAAGATGCATCCATGATTTGTTATGAGTTTTCATTGATATCAAGATGATCATGTTGTTATCATTGATGTCAATGAGTTCCTTTTTTAATGCCAAAGTATGATGTGGAGATTGTTGAAGTGAGTCATTTGTGAAGGTTGATTAGCAATGTGTGCGAAAGAAAGAATCTGAAATCAATATGAAGACAAAAGATAAAGGTCAATATGAAGATGTTCATGTGAAGGTATAATTACAAGTAGTTCTATAAGTGTTTTTTTGTGGTGTGATAAATGTTGTAAAGGTTAGTATGGTTAAGTTCAGGTCAGTATGTCAAGTGATCAAGTGCTTGAGAAGCCTATTCATGGCCTAGTCGTGGCACAAAGAGACCATGTGAGAAGGTATGAGCATGGTAGCTTCGTGATTGGAGTGCACACAGGTATGAGAGGTTGTACATCACTATTTTAGCTTGGTTACATGGTTTAGAATGAACTAGAAAAGGTATGCAAGTCACTTTTGAGGCCTAATGAGGTTTGAAGACCAAGGAGTAGAGAGTAAGGTGAAGAAAGCATATCCTAATGAGGTATGATGTTCATTTTTCATGGTAAGTATGAAAATGTGAGCATGGAAAGAGGTTAATAATGTTGATTGAGGTATGTTGATGAAGTTTGGAGTGTTAGTTTGAAGGATTTTGCAAGATATAACATTTTTGTCCTGTCGATTTCTCATAATGAAGAATCATAACTCGAGAAGCACTTTCTGATTCTCATTAGCACGTGTAACCTATGCATGGGATATAAAATATTTAGGATATATTGGTAATGGTTCAATCTAATATTTCTTGGCATTAATTTGGGATTTAAGGTCCATACCTTTATGAACAATCGTTAACACCAAAACCACTCATAGACCCTTCTTAAACCCTCATAAGGACTTGATAGGAGAGATATGGCCCAAAAAGGCTTATAATGGATTGGTTTTCCAAGTTTTATGATTGGATCGTGTAGGGGACTCTCCCATCTATCTTCATGTGGTGGCGGTTAGTCAGATGAGTGACTGAAGCCCACATAAAAAGACTTGTTTCTAAATATGTTATTGTAGTTGTCAAGTTTTGCATTGGACATACTAAAAAATGGATGTTTGAGTATTTTGGAGACCTATACTACATGTTTGTGATGTTTTCTTGAAAATTTATAGCCTCTAAGTGGTCATATGAAGTCAATATTACATGACTCATTTGTTAGGATAGTTTGACAATTTTGAGTGATCATGATGAAGTGATGTTCTTGGGCCCTTGTGCCATGAGTTGAAGTGTCTAATGCATATGGTGATGGTTTTGAGGTCATATAGTACTTTTTAACATGTTTGATTTTTCATGGTTGTTCATATTGAGGTTGTTAAAGCTTCATCTTGCAAGACATACTTTTGGGGCACTTTGAAAATTCTTTTTCTCAAGAAGGTTTCATGGTGAGATGCATGGTGCAAAGCTTTCCAAGGATGGATAAGGTATGAATAGGTCAGAGAAAATGTTTTGTAAGTGTTTTTTATCTTTGAATAATATCATGGTTTCTCAATAAATGTCAAATTGTAACATTAGGGACACACCTAGTGTATTAGGCCTTCTTGAGACCTAATGAAGGAGCATGAGAAAAATTGATTACAAACCTAGATAAGGCTATGATGTAATCATTTGATTTTTTTCATATTTTCTTAGGCATATGGCATGACCAACCTATATGATTGTAAATATGTATGACCGATCTGGTTGGTTAATTTTTTAAGTTACACTCGCGCGCGTAAGTGTGTGTGTGTGTGTGTGTGTGCACGCGCGCGCGTGCGTGCATGTGTGTGTGTGTGCACACACACGCATCTGTGTGTGTGCACGTGTGTGTGTGTGTGTGTGTGTGTGCGTGTGTGTGTGTGTGTGCACACGTGTGTGTGTGTGTGTGTGTGCGCGTGTGCATGCGCATGTGCGTGTGTGTGCGTGTGTGTGTGAGTGTGCGTGTGTGTGTGAGTGTGTGTATGTGTGTGCGTGTGCATGTGCATGTGCGTGTGCATGTGCGTGTGCGTGTGCGTGTGCATGTGTGTGTGTGTGTGTGTGTGTGTGTGTGTGTGTGTGTGTGTGTGTGTGTGTGTGTGTGTGTGTGTGTGTGTGTGTGTGTGTGTGTGTGTGTGTGTGTGTGTGTGTTTTTCTAGTTAAAAACAATGCATGAGAGCATGAAAAATATATAAGGTCTTGAGAGAGGTGTAAGAGGTCTTGTGGACTATAAATAATGTGTGTATATTGAATATTCTAAGATCGTCATCTTGTAGAAAACAGTTTTTACATGCTCATATCAAAGTGAAGAGTGAAGAAGCATACCATGGAAATTTGAGGTGTAATCAATACAAGAAGAGTTCAGAGAGTGCCATCATTATTTGATCAAAAACAAAGGAAATGTGAAAAACATTCAAAGGTGGTTGAGTTAGAGTTGAGTCACTTAGGAAGTTGGTGCTTCCTTGCAATTTGGTGCTTGTTAAAACCTAGGGAGTTGTAGTTTCCTTACAAGTGGGTGCTTGTTAAAGTCAAGTGGGTGTTTGACAATTAGGGGTTGGTGCTCCTTGTGTATTTTTTCTTTACTAAATATTTATTTCTATTTATAATATAGAGATCATTTTGTTTTCTTCCCTTTAATGGATTCCCACATATATGTTGTGTTCTATCTTGCATTATGTTCTTGTGAATGGTTGTTTCATGCATAATAAAATCACTATGGTTAAATTATGTTGAATGATTTATTTGATGGTTCATATAAGTTAATATAATTTAAGTACAATTTTTAAGGATGTTGATTCACCCCCCCCCCCTCTCAGTGATTGTGCTTCCAACAATTGGTATCAAAGCTAGGTCCTTTAGAACAGGTTTAACAGCTTGAAGGAGATCATAGAAGCACAAGATGACTAAGCAGTTATGGAGATATATGGTGAAATTTATTAAGGATTAGATATGCACCTTGAAGAGTGGCATGGAAAAAGAATCCAAGAAGGATTAAAATACTAAGATAGGTTCCTTAAAGGATGAACATGAGAAACTCATAGACAAAATGAGAAAATTTGAGAAGTCAAACCAATTTGACAATGAAGTCCTATTCATGGCCAAATAATCAATAATTTCAGAATTCGAATGTCTCATGGGAAATGAATATTCAAAATATGAAGAGGTAGAAGTGAACCTAGAAGCAGAGTTGGTGAGTGCTTTAGATGAGCTAAAGATCCAAAGAAATAAGAATTAAAAAATTGAATACATTGATCAAAGAGTATGCAGAACAAATTAGTAGCGAGACTAATGAGCATGATGAAATAATCAAAATGATATAATCTCATGTTGATATTTTTAATGAAAGTCTCAATAAAAAGGAATAAGAATGCATCAATTTCAAATCAGAAATGGAGTCCTTAAAGTCAAAGTTGGATCATTTAACAACCAAGTTGAAGTTTAAAAAGAGTACTGAAATTCTTGATGACATCTTGAGTGGTAAAATGTCCCCACATGACAAGGAAGGTCTTGGTTTCAAAGGAGACCAAAAGAAGATCAAAGAAGATGTTAAATTAGGTCCCAATTTTTAACAATTTTCAAAAGGAGGAAGAGATGACTGATCAGAAGTATGAAATGACCAATAAAGAAGAAGCTCAAGAAAAGGAGAATGCTAAGATGAACAAGAAGGTAAAAAAAAACAAAGGACTAATAATCTAAGACAATCAAATGCCATAAGGTATGTAAATTCATTCAATGGTTACTATTTATCATGTAGTCAGTTTTTTCATAGAGCAAGAGAGTGTAAAATACCCTTCAAGAACGAGTTCGCATGGGACTGTGCAAGGAGTCACAGTCCACATTAGTCAAGAGGTATGAGTAATATTATTTGATATAACTTTCATCAAAGAGGTCATATTGTAATATTTTTTCATCATGAATCACCAAGACAAAACAAGAAGTTTGAAACTCCTAGATTTCAAGATAGAAGATAAGTTTGTAAGCCAAAGACAGTCAAGCACATCAAGAAGTTTGACTCTATGGATGAAGTGAAAGAGAAAAAATACTGAAGGAGAAGGATCTTTGATAGCTCAAAATTCTCTTCACATTTAAAATGAAGATATGATTTTATATATAGATATTGGTTTCTCAGGCCACATGATAGGTGACAAGAATAATCTTATTTCATTAAAGATGAATGCATCAGGATTAGTGAAATTTGGAGATGATACATCTGTCCACATTGTTGGCAAGGGTTCCTTGAGTCTAGATAATGGGAAGACCAAGATAGAGAATTTGATGTATATAGAAGGTCTGAAACAAAATTTACTGAGTGTGAGTCAAATGTGTAGTCAAGGACATGCACTTATCTTTCATGACAAAGGGTGTGACATAAGAAAAACCAAATCAAGTATACTAGTTGCCAAGGGTAAGAGAACTGAAAACAACATGTATGTCTTGAGTGAAATCAAGGAGATATTCTTAATGAGTAAGAGGGATGAATTTTTTGTGGCATAAAAGGTTGGGGCACCTAAAATTTGACAACCTGGTCAAGATCAGCTCCAATAAGTGTGTAAAGAACATTCCTAAAATCACCAAACTTGAAAACACACTTTTCAAGGCTTGTCACCATGGTAAGAAAACCAGAAGGATATTCAAGTCTAAGGATTAATCTACCTCGATATATTTAGAACTAATTCATACTTATTTGTGTGGTCCTACAAGAACACAAAGCCTTCAAGGAAATTATTACTTCATGTTACTCACAGATGACTACAAAAAGGATGACATGGGTAGCTTTCTTGAAAGAAAAATCAAAATCTCTTGAAAAGTTCAAGGAATTTAAGGCTCTTGTTGAGAATGAAAATAATTCAAATATCAAGTGTCTAAGGTCTGTCAGAGGAGGAAAGTTTTGGTCAAATGAGTTTGATTGTTATTTTGAAGCTAATGGAATAAAAAGACAGTTTTCAGCAGCTAAGACACCTCAGCAAATTGAGGTAATTGAATGAAAGAACATGAGAGTCCAAGAAATGGAAAGTACCATGCTAAATGATTCAATATACTAGAGAGAGGTAGTAGTCACAGTAGTATACACTTTGAATAGAGCACAGATAAGGATTAATAGTGAAAAAAACCCCTCTGAGTTGTGGAAAGACAAACCTATAAATGTGAAGCATTTTAGAGTATTTGGGATAAAATGCTACATTAAAAGAGATGAGGATGACCTACGTAAGTTTGATTCAAGGTTTGATGATGGTATATTCTTAGTATATTCAATAGTTATCTCAACTTATTTATGCTACAACAAGAGATTGCAAAAGATAATAGAAAGCACCAATGTGAAGGTTGATGAGACTTGTTCCAAGAAGTCAAATTTTTAGAATGTGGACTCCAAGAATGAAGAAGAAGTTGTTGAGATAGATGAAGAAGAATAATATAAGAATATAAGGAAAGAGAAGACTCAAAAGATCCTCTAAGGAAGATTCAAAAATACCATCTTGAAACTCAAATCCTTGGCAATAAGAATGTTGATGTGCAGACAAGAAGGAAGCTCGTAATCTACTGTAATCATGAAAATGTTGCTTTTTTGTATAAAATTGAACCTATTAATTTTTTAAAAGAAAGTGAAGATAAATATTGGGTAAGTGTCATGAATGAGGAGTTAGATCAAATAGAGAATAATGAGACTTAGGAACTAGTTCCTAGGCCTAAAGATAAAAATATCATTAGAACAAAATGGGCATTTAGAAACAAGTTAACTGAAAATGGAGAATTCACTAGGAACAAGGCTAGATTGGTGTGCAATGGATTTTCATAAGTAGAAGGATTTTATTTTGAGGAAACCATTACTCCTATAGCAAGATTGGAAGCTATAAGAATTTTCTAGCTTATGCAAGCTTTAAGGGATTCAAGGTGTGTCAAATGGATGTCAAGACAGATTTCTTAATTGGGAACTTGGAAGAAGAGGTATACATTGTGAAACTTGAAGGTTTTTCATTATCAGATGATAAGGATTATGTTTACAAACTGAAAAGGGGCACTTTATGGTCTAAAACAGGAACTTAGGTCTTTGTATGTCAGATTATACAAGTATCTATTAGACCAAGGTTTTCAGAAGAGGAGTTACATATAGCAATTTGTACATAAAAACAGAAGGATATCTTTAGTTGATAGTGGTTATTTATGTGGATGATATTATATTTAGAGGAAACAATGAGAAGATGACTAAAGGCTTTACAGATGTAATGAATAAGTAATTTGAGATGTCTATGCTAGGAGAGTTATCATTATTTCTTGGATTGTAGATCACTCAATCAAAAAAAAAGTATTTTTATTTCACAAGATAAATACATAAGGGAAATGCTGAATTTTTTTGAAATGGAAGATACAATAGTTGTTAGTATATGTATGATTATAGGGTGTAAGTTTATCAAAGAAGATGGATCTCCGAAAGTGGATTAGACCGCATATAGGTCAATGATAGGAAGTTTTTTGTATACTACAACCTCTATGCCTGATATCATGTAAGTAATAGAACATGTGGGAAGATTTCAAACAGATCCAATGGACAACCATTTGCAAGTAGTCAAGAGGATGCTTAGGTATCTCAAAGGGACTATGAAGTATGGGTTATGGTACCTTAAAGTTGATAGGAGAGATATGGCTCAAACAAGCTCAACATGGATTGGTTTAGCTAGTTAGATGATTAGAGCATGTAAAGGACTCTCCAGCTATTTTCAGGTGGTTGTGAGTTTTCATTGACGCAAAGATGATCATGTTGTTATCATTGATGTCAAATTGATGAGTTTCCTTGATGATGCCAAAGGATGATGTGGATATTATTAAAGTGAGCCATTTATGAAGGTTGATTGGAAATGTGTGAGAAAGAGAGAATTTGAAGACAATGTGAAGAAAAAATCTTAAAGGTCAATATGAAAATGTTCTTATGAAGGTATGATGACAAGTAGGTCTGCAAGTTTTGTGTTATGGTGTGATCAAGGTTGTAAAGGTCATCATGGTTGATTTCATGTCACTCTGTCAAGTGTTCAAGTGCTTAAGAAGCCTAGTCATGGAATGAAGAGACCCTATGAGAAGGTATGAGCATGATAGCTTATTAAGTAGAGTTCACACAGGTATGAGATGTTGTACATCATTATTTGAGCTTGAGAACATGGTTTAGAATGTATGCAAAAATTTATGCAAGTCAATTTCAAGGCATAGTGATGCATGAAGACCAAGGAGTAGAGAGCAAGGTGAAGAAACCATATCTTAATGAGGCATGATGTTCATTTTTTAGGTTAAGTATGTAAATGTGAGCATGGAAAGAGGTTAATAATTTTGATGAAGCTTGGAGTGTTACTTTGAAGGATTTTACAAGATATAGCATTTTTGGTCCTACCAAGTTCTCAGAATGAATAATCCTAGCTTTAGAAACACTTTTTGATCCTCATTGGCACATGCAACCTCTGCAAGGAATCCTTATTTATTTAGGAGAGATGGGGAATGGTTCAGGCTAAGATTTCCTAGGATTTGTTTGGCATTTAAGGTCCAGACCTTTATGAACAATTGTTAACACGAAAACCACTCATAAACCCTTCTTAAACCCTAGTAAGGATTTGATAGGAGAGACATGGCCCAAATAAGCTTAAAATGGATTGTTCTTCCAAGTTTGATGATTGGAGCATGTAGTGGACTCTCCTAACTATCTCCAAGTGGTGATAGTTAGCTAGATGAGTGAGTGGACCCCACATAAAAAGGTATGTTTCTGGAGATGTTGATGTAACAATAAATATTTTCATTGTACATACAAAACAAATGAATGTTTGAGTATGTTAGAGACCTATAATACATGTTTATGATTTTTTCTTGACAAGTTCTATCCTTTATGTGGTTCTATGAATTCAATATTTCATGACTCATTTTTTAGAACAGTTTAACAATTTTGAGTGATGTTATTGATCCCTTGTGCCCTAAGTTGAAGTATCTAATGCATATGGTGATGTTTTTGAATTCATTAATTTTGTACTTGTTTTATTTTTCATGGTTGATCAGCTTGAGGGTGTTTAAGATTCATCTTGCAAGATAGACTTTTGGGGCAATTTGACAATTCTTGTTCTCACGAATGTTTCATGGTGAGAATGCATGGTGCAGAGCTTTCCAAGCATGGAGAAGGTATGAAGAGGTCATCAAAAATGTTTTTAAAGTGTTTTGAGCTTTGAATAATATCGTGGTTGCTCAATAAATTTCAAAGTGTAACGTTAGGGACAAACTTAATGTATAGGCCTTTTTGAGACCTAATAAAGGAGTACGGGCTAAATTGATTTATTACAAACCTAAAGAAGGTTATGATGTAATAATTTTATTTTTTTTAGATGATTTTAGGCATATGGCATGGCTGACCTATTTGATTTTTTATATGTATGACCGACCTAGTTAGTTATGTTCTCGAGTCATGTGTCTGTGTGTGTGTTTATGTGTGTGTGTGAAAGTAATTTTAGGAAAAAATAATGAATGAGAGCATGAGAGAGCTATAAGGGATTGAGAGAGGTGTAAGTGGTCTTATATACCATGCAGAATGTGTGTATATTGAATATATAAATATGTTCAGCTTGTAAAATATGGTTTGTGCATGCTCATGTTAAAGTGAAGAAGAGTGAAGAGCGAAGAAGCATATTATGGCAGCTTGAGGTGTAATCAAGAGAAGGAATAGCTAAGAGAGTGCCATCATTAGTTGATCAACAACAAAAGAAAGGTGATAAAAATTTAAAGGTGGCTGAGTTGGTGTTGAGTCACTTGGGAAGTTGGTGATTCCTTTTAAGTTGGTGTTTTTTAAAACCTAGGTAGTTGTAGCTTCCTTGCAAGTGGGTGCTTGTTAAACTCAAGTGGGTGCTTTATAATCAAGGGTTGGTGCTTCACTAAATCTTGATTTTTTTATAATACATATATCAATGGGTTTTATTCCCTTTAAGGTTTTTATACATATATATTGTGTTCTATCTTGAATTGTGTTCTTGTGAATGGTTGTTTCATACATAATAAACTCGTTATGGCTAATGTATGTTGAATGGTTTATTTGATGGTTCATGTAAGTTAATAATTGAATTAAAAATTTTAAGGACATTGATTCACCCCCCAATGATTGTGCTTCCAACATGTGTCACTTTAATGGTTAAAAAGAAAATTCAGAAGCCCTTAGATGCAAGATTCATTCATGTTGTGGATTACCCAGAATGGGTGTCCAATATCATCCCTTCGGAAAGTCTTGATGGTGAAATTTGATTTTGGAATGACTTTCAATATTTAAATAAGGCATATCTTGAGGATATTTTTCCTCTTCCCCACATTGATATGATTTTTGATTCCATAGATGATTATGACATGTTCTCATTTATGGATGGGTTCGTGGGATATAATAAAATAAAATAAGCCCCATTAATCAAGAGGAAACCTCCTTCACGACCTGATTAGGTACCTTTTGTTACATGGTCATACCATTTGGATTGAAAAATGTTAATGTCACTTATCAACATGTTATAACCCATATATTTCATGACTATATACATGAGATCACCGAATAATATGTTGTTGATTTACTATCCAAATATACCCATCATCATAATCATTCCCATGATATCTACTTCATATACAATTGCAATATTATAACAAATGATTAAACCAAAAAAAATTCTTTGGCATTTCATCTAGTAAGTTACTTGGATTTATCATTTCACATTACAGTATTGAATTCAACCCCAAAAAGATCTAGGCTATTGTTGTTATGCCACCACCACATAATTTAAATCAATTATGATCCCTCCAAGATATAATTTAATATATTTTTCACTTTTTGGCCTAGTTGGCTGATAAAACCCAAACCTTCACATAATTATTGAAAAACAACACTTCCTTTGAATGGGATACATCTTTTCAACAAACACTCAAAGATATTAATAAATAGGATGTTACTCATGTGTGTGTGTGTGTGTGTGCGTGTGTGCATGTGTGCGTGTGCGTGCGTGCATGTGTGTGTGTGTGCGTGTGTGTGTGTGCGTGCGTGCGTGTGTGCGTGTGCGTGTGCATGAGTGTGCGTGTGCGTTGGTGCGTGTGCATCTGCGTGTGCGTGTGCGTGTGCGTGTGCGTGTGCGTGTGCGTGTGCGTGTGTGTGTGTGTGTGTGTGCGTGTGTGTGTGTGTACATATACTATTACGTTAGTCATACTTTATTACCTAATGAGAATAATTACAGTCATATTTAAAAGTTGGGTTTACCTTTGATATTTGTTGTGGATAAGTTACAACATTGTATGTTGAATATGGAAATACATGTTATCACCAAGATTAATCCATTATGGTACTTCTTATCTCGAACACATATTTCCGACCATATTACGCACTGGATAATGTTATTAATAGACCTTAACACTAAGTTGTTTTTTGAAAAATCCATCAAAGGATAGGTCATTTTTTATCATATTGCAGAAGCCCCACTCTTTGAACCATCTCTATCAATGATGATTTATGGGATGAATTTAATATGTACACTATTAACATAGAAGTATGGAATATGTATTTCGATGGTTCCAAATGCATTATTAGAGCAGAGTTGGCATTGTTTTTTTCACCCCCCATGGTGAGACCATATTCCCTCTGCATACAGTCTCATACTCTCAAGTAATAATAATATCAATGAATATAACTTGCCTTAATCCTAGGTCTTTACACTACTAGAGCATTACAAATAAAAAAAATTGGTGATTCACAACTCATTATTCACCAAGTGCAAGATGTATATCACACAAAACATGAGTGTTTAATCCCATACAACACTTTATTCAAACATTTGCTATCAACTTTCGATTTATATTCCATCATTAATATCCCTCATACAGACACTTAACATGCACATGTCATGAATAGTGTCATGTCATTGATTCCCCTTGATATAATAGATGATTGTTCCACTTTTCATTTTTTTATTTACATAAAGCCTCTATGAATGTCAATATTGTTGATGCCGTTAATGTACTAGTTGTTACACTATCAATCTTGAATGGTACAATTATATCTGCAACTTTTTCTATCAAAAACTGTTACCAGAAAATGTTTCACCACCATAAGTTCATCGTCTACATCATGAAGCCACATGTTATGTTATTATCAGATGCTCTCTATTCAAATTATCATTTCATGGGCGCATTTTATGTTTTCTAGGGGTGGACAAGGCACAATTATCTCTTTCCCAACTAAATGATAGCGAGTGGGGTAGACACTTTAGGGGGAAAGTTATGTCTCAGAAACTACTTTAATAAGGGTATTATTAGCCAACAATGTCATGAATATGGAAAAAAATTCAATCAATTTCAATGAAAAAATAATCTATATCACACCCCATCTCATTCATTACAACCCATTATCTCTTTGTGGTCTTTCTCCATTTGGGGTTTTGAGCTAGTTAGTAAACTTAATCCAGAGTCTTCCTAGGGGTATAAATTTATTATTACAAAAACTAAATATTATACTAAGTGGGTTGAATCAATACCCCTAGATTCTACCATTGGTGACAATATTTATCATTAATTACTTGTTCTGAAGTTCCTTTCGCCATTATTATAAAAAAATGGATCGCCTTTCGAGAACCATATGGTTAAAAAGTTTTGCACTAAATTAGGAATCAAACACACCTTATCTACCCCTTACTACCCACAAGGCAATGGTCAAGATGAGGATACTAATAAAAATATTGTTACAATTCTTTGGAAATTTTTGTTAACCATGGAATTGATTGGCATAGTTAGATCGTAAACGTTCATTGGGCTTACCATACTAGTGTTTGTAAAAATACAAATAGTACTCCTTTCTCTCTAGTATACGAGGTGGAATCCATTCTATTATTAGAATTGGATATCCCCTCACTACATGTCTCACTGAAATATGTTATTAAATATAATTAATATAGTAATAAATGACTACATGATCTTGAGACGCTCAATTATAGACATTTAAAGGCTTTGGAACATCCACATACGTATGAAGAACATATTAAACATGCTTACAATAAAAAATTTCATGACGTAAAGTTTCATATTAGTGATCTTGTTATTAAATAAAACTAGAAGCATAAAATGTAGAAAAGGAATTGAAAGGAAAGTTTAAACCTAATTGGTTATGACCATAAATTGTTACTAAAAAAGCCATCCCCAGTGTCTATCATTTGGCCACATTTGATGGAAAACATGTAAAGAATCCCATGAATATTATCCATTTTCCTTAATATTATATTTTATATTATCCATACCTCTTCTACCTGTACATAGTAAAATTCAAAAATACAAACACATTCACATATTTCTAAAAAAATTGGATCGCCTTTTGAGAACCATATGGTTAAAAAGTTTTGCACTAAATTAGGAATCAAACACACCTTATATACCCCTTACTACCCACAAGGAAATGGTCAAGATGAGGATACTAATAAAAATATTGTTACAATTCTTTGGAAATTTTTGTTAACCATGGAATTGATTGGCATAGCTAGATCATAAACGTTCATTGGGCTTACCATACTAGTGTTTGTAAAAATACAAATAGTACTCCTTTCTCTCTAGTATACGAGGTGGAATCCATTCTACTATTAGAATTGGAGATCCCCTCACTACATGTTTCACTGAAATATGTTATTAAATATAATTAATATAGTAATAAATGACTACATGATCTTGAGACACTCAATTATAGACATTTAAAGGCTTTAGAACATCCACGTACGTATGAAGAACATATTAAACATACTTACAATAAAAATTTCCATGACATAAAGTTTCATATTAGTGATCTTGTTATTAAGTAAAACCAGAAGCATAAAATGTAGAAAAGGAATTAAAAGGAAAATTTAAACCTAATTGCTTAGGCACATATACTGTTAGTGAATAAGTCATCCCCAATGTCTATCATTTGGACACATTTGATTTAAAACATGTAAAGAATCCCATAAATATTATCCATTTTCCATAATATTATATTTTATATTATCCATACCTCTTCTACCTAAACATAGTAAAATTCAAAAATACAAACATATTCACATATTTCTAAAAAAATTGGATCGCCTTTTGAGAACCATATGGTTAAAAAAATTTGCACTAAATTAGGAATCAAACACACCTTATATACCCCTTACTACCCACAAGGAAATGGTCAAGATGAGGATACTAATAAAAATATTGTTACAATTCTTTGGAAATTTTTGTTAACCATGGAATTAATTGGCATAGTTAGATCGTAAACGCTCATTGGGCTTACCATACTAGTGTTTGTAAAAATACAAATAGTACTCCTTTCTCTCTAGTATACGAGGTGGAATCCATTCTATTATTAGAATTGGAGATCCCCTCACTACATGTCTCACTGAAATATGTTATTAAATATAATTAATATAGTAATAAATGACTACATGATCTTGAGACGCTCAATTATAGACATTTAAAGGCTTTGGAACATCCACGTACGTATGAAGAACATATTAAACATGCTTACAATAAAAATTTCCATAACGTAAAGTTTCATATTAGTGATCTTGTTATTAAGTAAAACTAGAAGCATAAAATGTAGAAAAGGAATTGAAAGGAAAGTTTAAACCTAATTGGTTATGACCATAAATTGTTACTAAAAAAGCCATCCCCAATGTTTATCATTTGGCCACATTTGATGGAAAACATGTAAAGAATCCCATGAATATTATCCATTTTCCATAATATTATATTTTATATTATCCATACCTCTTCTACCTAAACATAGTAAAATTCAAAAATACAAACACATTCACATATTTCTAAAAATACAAAACCAAGACCTATACACATAGCTTAAGATATTATCACTTTACATTACATATGTTGTTTGTCACTATGGTTTGATAGATAGTATACTTTTCTATATACTACTTATACACATGTTTTCACAAGTTATATTAAGCTTGATGTAGGACACATAGATTGTTACACACTAATAAAAGCTACCTTTTCCTTACATTCCTCTCTTGGGGGAATTGTCCATAGTATATGTGTGTTATTTTTTCATTATAGTTCTTTTTTACTTCCTCATTATGTTTAATTACATATGCTTTAGATATGTTATCTTTTTTGCTAACATGAATAACATGTGTCTTATGTAGTGCTGACATATCTTGCTTTATGTGATTATTTACTAGTTGTTATGATGTTTTTATCATAGTTTTCTATAACATTATTTTTACTTTTTTGTGTTATTACATGTCTAATTCATTATATGTGGCCATAGTGCCTTGATAGTTTTATGACAACATGGGTCTCCCATGTTTTTGGCTCTATGCCTTTCTTGTATGACAATTACTTTGTTAAATATTTAAGATTCATCTCGCAGTTCAAACATGAAATGGAATTATTTGGATCACTGCGTAGGGAGGATTAATATCGATGTTTTGGTTCCAATACCAGAACTATCATTAGGGTGAAGCGTTTGCTTGAGAGCAGAGATGGAAAATTAACTATTATAAATAATCAATTTTCCAAGAGATATGTCGTTCCCGAAAAGATTCGAAAGTAAAATAACAAGAAAAAAGGGGGAAATGAAGGAAAAAATAAAGTAAAATAGAAATAAATAAATTCAAAAATGATAATAATAAGGATAAGGGAGACGAACCACAAAAAAGAAGTAAAACAAACAACAAATTATGAGGAAGGGGGGAGAAAAATGAAACCACACAATTAGCAAGAACACGCAAGGTAAAATAAAGGATAGACACCGAGAAATGGGAAATGGAAAGAAAGGACAAACAATAATTCAACAAATGCTAGCCAAAGGGGGATGGAATGTCAACTTATGCAACGTGGGTTTCCATGATTCACTTAGTTTCCACCCGTCATCATGATTTAGGTTGTTCAGATGTTTTTCAATCTCAACGGCTTCACGTAATTTCATGTTTTTGTAGTGTGATTATATTTTTATTAATTTTGAGTTGTCAATATAAATGGCGTGTTTTTTGATGTCTTCATGTTCCACCAAAACCTATTTTCCAACTTGGGTATACTCTAAGTCGTTACAATGTTCATGTAGTCTTGTTTTCAGTGACCTACATGTTTCCTCAATGTATGTTTTACCGCAAGCACATAGTATGGAGTAAACCCCTTTTCTTAAGTTGGGACAAATTGGGCCTTTAGGGTTTTTTAATGTGTTTCTTATGGTTTTAACAGGTCTAAAAACAAGTTTTATACCCTTTTTCCTTAATATCCTCGAAATCCTATCAGTAGTCCCATAAATGTAGGGTAGGAAAGTTTTTTTGTTACCATTTTTATAAAAATTTGATGACCAAGGCGACCTGGATAAGCACCCCCTAGCCCTCTTGGCAGTGGCTCTAATTTACCACTTCTTATATCCATTCCTTGTGAGAACATTGGTTAGTTGTTTCTCTATAGATGGTAAGTGATTTTTATTAGATATTCTGAGAGGTCTTGTAAATAGGATATTTAAGACACCATCCTTTTGAGAATGGTGATGGTGTGAGTCCGCTCTAATATATATGTTAGTGTGAGTATTTTTCCAATAAACTTGTCTAGCAAGAGAACCATCCTCATTCTGATTGATTAAGATATCAAGAAATGGGAGCATTCCACTTTCTTCAATCTCCATGGTGAATTGTAAGTGTGATGATTACAAATTTAAGTGCTCGAGGAATTTATGTAGTTATTCCATACCATGTTTCAAGTTCACATTAGTATCATCAACAAATCTATACCACCACTCACGTTTTAGGGGTGTAGATCTAAGGGATTTTTCTTTAAAATTTTCCATGAATAGGTTCACCACAATAAGTGACAGAGGATAACCCATCGCAACCCCCTCATTTTGTTCAAAGTATTTACCATCAAAAGTGAAAAAAGTGGAACGAAGACAAAAGTTGGTTAATTTTGTCATATCTTAGTCAGTTAAAGATTTAATTATGTCAATAGCATCATCAATCTGAATTTTGGTATAAAGAGAAATAACATCAAAGCTAACCAAAATGTATTGTTTTTCAATGCTCTTATTTTAAATTATGTGAACAAAGTTGGTGGAATATTTTATAAATGAGGATGCTTTTATGAAAAATTGTTCGAGTTTACCTACTATATATTTATCTAAATTATAAGTGGGCTAGTCAATAGTGTCAACAATAGGTCTAAGAGGTATGCCCGATTTGTGTATTTTTGGTAAACCATATATTATAGGCATAATTAGATCTAATGGTTTTAGCCTTCGTTTGAGTTTAGTACTTAAAGATGAATGGTTAATGATCCAAACAACCTCCTTCATGATTTTGTTAAGAGGATTATTATTTACATCCCTATAACTCCCACAAGTAAGATGATCTAAAATTTTACTCGTGTAGTCATATTTATATAAAATCACCATAGTATTCCCTTTTTCAACTTTAAGGACCAGAACATCTTCATTTTTCGTTATTTTTTCTTAAAGTCAGGGCTTCTTCTTTAGAGATGTTTCAATTGGGAGGTTTAGCCTTCCTAAGGATAACAGAACAATCTTGTCTAATCTCCTCGGTAGGGTGGGTGAAAAGGCACCGAATAGCATTTTCAATGCTCACAATTAAGTTCTCGAATGTTAGCAGTGGGACTATCAAGGGCGAGAGAGGATAGGTTTATAATGATGTGGTTCCCATCATAACCAACAAAACATGAATTCAAGGAAGAAGATAACAAAAGCATCGAAGACGAATTGAACCATGGTTGGGTGAGCGAGGAATGAGACGAGGGAGGACATAAATACATGGGGCAGTTAGATGCAGACTAAAAATGAACAAAAATATAAAAAGGAGACATGTCGCTTGGGATCTGGGTGGCATACGACACAATGTTACACACACATTGGTATAAACACGTGAAGACAGAACAATGACCTCCATGTTGGTGGATGCAACACTAGTAGAAGCCAAAAAGGATTTCACATTGACACCCATAGTGGTAGAAACTATGGTCTTTGAAAACAGAGAAGACTTCATGGCGTGGAGAGGTCGCACGTTGTTTATCTTGTCAAATTTTTGTGGCAGATTAGATCTACAAGCTATAGCCATCATTTCCATTTTATTGGTTGAGAATTCTTCAATCAAAATCTAGATATCCACTCTCATCAAATTGGCAAGTTTTAAATGTAATTGGAAAAGGACCACAAATAATTTGTTTATTGTGGCCCGAGTGTTGGAAATTTCTTTCCTCAAGATTAGAGCTTCATATTTTCTAAAGATAAGATCATTTCTAGATTTTATAACGTAGGTGGTGCCAGATAATTATTTTGTTGTCTGCGGCCTAAGTTCCTTGATTTTCTTGTGACATCATGGGTGTCCCATGTTTTTTTTTCTATGACTTGATGTGAATCTTCTCTAAATGTTATTGCTCTTGTTTTCTCACTTGAATATTTTTATGTCTATATACTTGTTCTATTACATTTGCATTATTTCTACTAGTGCAACTCTTATTGTTATCATTTTCATTATTGTTATTGTTTCTTTTTTATGAGTGCCATGGTATCCACCATGTGCAACACATTTTATAGGTATAGGTGCTCAAAGGTAGCCACCAATTCAACATTCTACATTCATATATATATAGACATGGGTGCACATCTATTCTTTTGAGGTATGTACTCAAATGCTTTATCACACATGCATTAAAAGAGAGGGCATTCATAAAGGTATATTTTACACCTACATACAAATTTCATGGTTCATGCATTTATTTTTACATGGAACAGGTTCTCAAAATATCTCTGGAAAAAATTTGGGGGAAAATTGCACATGTTAAAAAATGTATAGTACAGTTAGGACCTTACAAGCATTCCTGACCCTCCCATACATTTCTGTCCCAGGGACAATTGTACTATATTTTTCTACATTTTAATATTTCTACTTATGGATACAGGTTTTTGGAATAATTTCAAACTTATTTTACACAATCCACATTAGTTTAAATGGGGCGTGAATATTTCACTCTTTCATTTTAGTACTTAATTTTAGTTACAAATATGGTATTTTGGGGGCATGATTCTCTTTCTCCATCATCATTTCAGTATATTAGACACTCTTAATTAGTTGTGCAACACATAGAGAGAGAATGGGGACACCTATTCTATTTTATATTTTATGTATACATACATATATACATATATATAATCAATCCTAGATCCTTTTGTATTGGTGTGGTTCTTGGGGTTATGGAAAGTATCGAAGTAACTAAATTCTTCGTAGGTAGTCTTTCCTATCCTCTTTCAAAGGGGAAGATATCAAGGTTAGTACAAAAATTAATACATGTTCTTCTTCTTTCACGAGGTTCTTTAGTATCTATCTCTTCTCCTCTCTCTACCTTTTATTTGGTGTTGGGCATGCACCCAATATTTTTGTTTCTCCTTTGGCACAATTTGGGGACTGGTCACCCCCAATCCTTTGGAAATTTTAGCAATACAATCCAAATCTTCGTGTGCAAAATAAAGAATGGGATCTCTTACCTCTGCATAAAAAAAAGGTGTTTTCCTTCCATGTTTTTCATCTACTTATTTTACTTTTTGCAAGTTAAAATTTTATATTTACATTTGAGTTATAGTTTAATTTCTAATATGGACATTGACTATACTCTATGTTGTAGGTTTTACCATAGAGCATGCCAACACCAATGCATCTAGATAATAAAAACCCTAAGAAAAGACAGTGTCTACACACTCATGTATATTTTCTTTTAAAGGATGTAATTTTCATTTCAAACGTAAAGCCGAAAAAATATAGACAATCAAATATGGAAATTTACCATGTTGACACTATTTTTTATGAATATGATCCTTTACTAACACAAAATTCACATCCTATCCATGTTCAGTACATCTTATGGTCTCTCTCCCAACTTGCTTATTCTTACACAATGATGTGTCATCACAATATGAATATAAGTGCATTAAAATAGTACTTAAAATCTATTTATTATGATACAAATTTTAGATTACAATCACAGTCATCCTATCTAAAACCATACAATAGGGTCAAGATGTAATTTCTTCTCCTAACTGACATGTACGATCTTGAAATGACATATATTCAAAAAAAAACAATTCAATCATATTCATTGGGTCATTTTATCCTCTTGGGTCAGCCTTGTCATAATGATTTACATTTGTAGCCTTATATAAGCAAGTAAACATTTACTTACCTAGAAATCACTTATCACTTTTATGAGATCCCATTGCAAATACTAATACCAAAACCACTCAAATCTCCTAAATATTCCCAAAGTTAATTCACATCCATTAGAGTAGTTACTACAATAGTTCTAATTCACTCAACTAGGCCAAGAAGTTTATCTTCTCCGAGCACCCAACGATCTCAATTCAATGTCTTAGCAAGAGCATAATCATCTTAAACACACTCAAAGAGGTTCAAGTTTCCAAATTTTTGCATTCATATATATTACATGATAGGTGGAGAACTATGTGTAGTTTGAAGCCTCTTAAAATTTGTGTAGATGTAGGAAGTGCATATATTGTACTTCAATCCAAACACTAACCTTCTTGTAGGGTCTTCCAACCATGGTTAGGGTTTTAGTTTTGTTTGGATAATTTCATATGTTTTTGAAACAATGTGACACCAAAATTTGATAATGAAACACATTTCCATACCATCAAAGGGCACAAAAAGACACAAAACCCCACTCTAAGCAAATATAAGATTATACAAGAGATCCAAGGCCATACAACCAATCATGACAAAGTCATATGATTCCACGATAGGGTATTTTCTAGTGACATTCTCATGAAAAAATAATTTTTAAGTTAGTACTATGAGATTCTCTAGTCAATGCATCTAGGTCTCTCTTATATTACTTTGTATGGCTAAGTGAATCTCCCTTCTTACGTATTTGAGATTATAGCATATTATCATCACTAGTTGTAAGTTTTAATGTGTTGTTTTGATATTACATGATTAATTTTGTAAGTTAATTAATCATAATAACCCCCTTAAAAAACCTTACACTCCTTTTTATTGTTGTGAATTTCCATAACACCATAACATATATAAAATTTAAAAAGGGTGTAAACAGGTTTGCGAACTCAAAAGGGAGCTTTCCCTTAGTCTAATTGATTTATTGAAGCTTTAGTCTCAAGCACTATTTTAATAATTTTTTCAATGTGTTGATGATTTTTATAGAGACCTTTACAAACATTAGATAAGAGAACATTCTCAGGGTCTGCACCATCAATTTCGTTTAGATGTGTCTCTCTAGGGTTTTTATATTGGTAAAGGCTAGTTTGAATATCATCATTAATAAAGTGTATGAAATCATTTTGATTTAGCTCGTCTTCAATTATAATTGTATCATTAGTATTATGAGAAGAAATGGTAGTCATTGGATGTGTATTGTTCTTATTAATGTATGGAATTCATATATGCTTAATGGGTTGACCACTTATCCTAGCATTGTGCCTAAAGGGCATATAAAAACCACATAATTCTTTCCCTAAAGTAGGACATCCTATGAAAAGTGAAGGTTTGGAATGGTTTCTTGAAAATTGTGCAAAACCCTAGGGTAAATATGGAATCTCAAATTTATGATATAGAAATTAGGATGGAAAGTTGAAATTTGAGACCCTAAAAGATAAAAATTAAAACCCTAAGGGGCAAAGAAAGTTGGATTTGATCAATTAAAAAGTTAACCAACTTATTTAATTATAGTTAGATATATAGAATAGAATTCTAGAGACTAATACTCAATTATATTTTATGAATAAATACAATGTCGTTCAGATACGAGGGAACATGTAAATAGAATATAGAAATTTTATTTGATTAAGAACATGTTAAAATACAATAATATACAAGATGGATTGACTTACACTACTATATAGAGTCTAAAAATGTTGGAATTTGTGTCAAATTTGTGTCAGTCTTTGTTTCATGTTTTTTTCATTTTTGATGTCATTTCTAATGCAAGTATGACGTAAATACTATGGCGCAAACGTGATTCTATTAGCTTTACATTTGCACCGAATGTTATAATCCCTAAATTCAAAATTAAAAAAGTCAGGACCATCCATGACCTTTTTATTATTGTTAGGTACATGTGCTCTACCAAAACGTCCAAAAAAGATAGTGCACTAAAAATATGTTAGGGGTTAAATATAGAGAAGATAAATTAGGAAGGGGCCAAGGAATGAAAAAGGAAAAGAATGTGTGTGCAAGAAGAAGAAAATGGGGGAAGAAGGGTATAGATAAAACAATTGCACACAACATTTAAAGAGGAGTAAGAACATGATAGAGATATGAGAAGAGAATGGTGTAATGAGGTGGAAGAGGATGAATATTGTATGGAAAAATAAGAGAGGTATGTGCATAGTTTTTATTGCAATTTTTTCATAGTTCAAAGATTTATTTAATAATAATAAACCTAAATTTTACATAAAAATAAAACCATAGAAATAAAAGAACAACAAAGCCTAGCCCTAAATACAATAAACCCTAACAAAAAAATTAGGAAAAGAGATAACAAAGTTTAGTAAAAAAATCAAAAATCCCTATCCCAAAAAATATTTAACCCTTACTAAAAATACTATGAAAATAAACAATAATTTCTAGGAAAAAAGAACAAACCCTATTTTAAAAACAATTTTTTTTTAGAAAACTAGATAAAATGAATTAACCCTTCAAAAAAGACACCATAGTAATAAATACCAAATCCTAGAAAAAAAAACATAGGAAATTAAACAAAGTGTAGTAAAAACTAACAAATCCTTTCAAAATACAAAACCCTCCAAAAACAAACAAAAAACCCTATCTAAACACACAAAAAACTAGCATTTTTTAAATACAAGAAATGTTATGGTTTTTTATATATAATAATTTTTGGTATTTATGTATTTTTAATATCAAGCATGTGAAAACAAGAAACCTTGTGATCATCAGTCATTTTTTGAAAAGGGAATACACGGTGTGGGGTGTGGTGGAAGCAATGTTCATGAAGTTATCGCATGAGATATAGAATATTTTACCCCTCCATACAACACTATGATGTGCCTCAATATCATATCATGAACATTGAGATTCAGATGTGTACCATATTCTTGAAATGCATCGAAGATATTAAATTGATAATATTTTTGAGACTAACGCTCTTATTTCACATGATACAACAGAGCTAAGGAGGTAATATTTTATTTTATTTTATACAATTTGTAGTCGTGATTAAAATTTTATTGGAGTTTTTTAATTTATTGGATTTTTTAAATTTATCGTATAATTGCATATCCTTTTCTTTAGTGTCAGTGTGTTTGCAACCCCCTACATCTCATGATCGACAATCCATAAGTGGTGATATTTCTGAGGCAACCTATCATGTTTCACCTGCTTTAAGGGAGGCAATGAGGTAAAATATTTTTTCCCTATATTCTTTGTAGTTATATTCAGAAAATATGTTTAAAATTATTTAATATTTTTAATTTATTGGAATTTTTTATTTAACGTATAATTGTATATCATCTGTAATATCAGTGTTATCACAACATCCTACATCTCATGATCAATGATCAAGAAGTGATGACATTTTTTAGGAGGCCTATCATGTTTCCACTATTTATTTCACATGCTTCAAGGGAGGAAAGTTGGTAAAATGTTATTTATTTCTAACTTATTTTTAGTCATATTTATAAATTATTTTTAGAATCTTTTTAATATTTTAATTTATATATTAATCACATATCATTGTCTTATGTGTCAACATCTTCGATGCAACCTCATAAATATAGCGTTCATGAATTTTTATGACAGGAGCCCACCCCCGCAAGTGTTGAGGAGGTGTTTTCTATAACAATGAGGGGGGATACATAAACTTCACCTGATTCTGTGGAGAACTGACCATCTCATCTAATACTAAACGAGTACAAGTAATGAGCATGGGGGAGTTTACATGTGAAATTATATGTAAACCATGACATGAAAACATTGAAAAAATGTTTGTGGAAAGTAAGTATTAGTTTACATTTTGTTTTAATTTAATAATGTTTTACATGTTATCAAATTTGTCAAAAAAATAATAATTTTGTTATTTTATTCTAGGTACTTCAAATAATTAATTATTATGCAAACAAAAATATTATTTCTAAAAATCCACTTAGAATACAATTGCGACCGATTAAATGTAGGAAATGGTTGATTACATGTACTAAAAAAGAGTTCGGTAGTGCCTACTATGATGTAAGCATTATTGAAAAAATTTCAAGAGAGGCTCTTAAGAAGATGAGGCGACATATATGGTTATGACAGGAAAATAAATTAAAATGATGTTTTATATTTATTTTTTTGTTACATTAATTTAGGACCAAGTTAATGTGCAAGAGAATTACAGGGATAATACACATGAAGAAAGAATAGCACACCGACATGTAGGCATGAATGCATCTTTGTGGAAAATATAATGTGAAAAGTGGCTCAAACAAGACAGAATGGGCTGCTAGTAATTTGGAAAAACAACAATATAACATTAAGAAAATGCGTTTTCCAAAAAAATCATTAATTTAAATTTTTTCATGTGTGGATATTAATATAGGGGTCCAAAGTCTCCTGATAATGGGAGTAAGGAATATTTGAATGTCTTGTGGTGGCCTCCCACAGATGGATAGATCAAATTAAATTTCGATGGATCCTCGAAATGACATCCGAGGAGAGCCGGTTGCGGCTGTATTTTTGGGAACTCGGAGTGTCAGCCTTTGCTGGCATTGGCAACAAATTGTGGTGTTTCTTCTAATAATGTGGCAGAAGGCATGACTCTCCTCTTTGGAATTTTAGAAGCCAAAAACCAAAAATGGTCTCGTTTATGGATCAAGGGGGACTCCCAAATCATTATTGAAGCTATCAATAGAAAGCACGTCAAGGCATGGATGTTGGATCCAATCTTTCAGCAAATCAGGTCCATCCTTCCCTTTCTTACAGAGTTCTCCTTTTCTAATATAAAAATAATAGGGAACCAAGTAGCTGACATCTTAGCTAACAAAGGAGTAGAGTTTTGGGATGCAAATCATAAAAATCACCAAGTATGGATAGGGAATTTTCCAAGTGACATCCTCACCCTTACTTCACATGATGCCAAGAATGCCTTTTTATCCTGATAATGAGTAATTCCCTTTTGATGGATGGGGTGATAAATGCCATTAGTATTAAGGATTATGGTAAGGCATGGGAAATATTTGATTGGACCATTGGTACATGACACCTAGCCCTTCCCCCGTGTGATGTGTGCCAAAGTCGTATTTAGTGAAGTCCTCCTGTGTGCGTTCACATTACTGGTTTTGCTATTGTGGGCTTGATAGGCTTGGCCTTTTTTAGGTTTTCGTGTGTGCCTTTGTTGTAGTCCTGCGATGAAGAATCTGGGTAGTTCAAAGGAAGAGCCAAGTAATAATAGAAAGAGGGAGTTTAGTGGTGAAGATGCAGGAGACTCATTTTCCTCATGGATGGATGGAAAGATAAAAAATGTGTCCATGCGGGTGTGGTTGGAGAAGACCTGGTCTATAGCAGAGGAATTTAATAAGGTAAAATAAGTAGATATTTGAGACCGTATGAGGAATTTGATGCTAGATCTGAATTAGTCGATGGGTAGACGTAATGTTTTTGAAATGGTCCAATGCCTAACCTCAACCAATATTCTATCAAACGCATCCAGCCAATTCATCCTTCACCAAGAACATGTGAGTCTGGAGGAAAGTTTAATGAGTTTACAGTTTCATGGGCATGCTATGGCTCGGGGCCTATAAGCTATGTCCGAGGGACAAGATGATCTGGCATCCAATTTAGGCTTTTCTCTTCCAAGGGAAGATTGGTTGATTTTTCATGTTTTTGTGCTTCTCCTGCTTCTTTGGCCTAGGGTGATGTTGATTCAGAACTGGATATTATAGCATAATTTTCCCCCTGTGCCAGAAAGGGAAAGAAGGTGGAGATCTAGTCGACACCATGTGGCAGTGATCGAAATTTATAATTTTTGGTGTTTATCTTTAGTTTTTTGTAGGATTCGGATGTATCCAATTTGGCATGTTTTTGTATATAGTTTTAAATTAGCAATGTGATGGGTGGGATGGAGGTTATGTCTAGCTCTCTTCCCCCCATGGTCAACATGATAAGGTGCTCTTTACATTTAAGAGTCCAAAGATGAGCGATGGTATCTTGGATTGGAACTTCATGTATCTTTTTTTGTAGGCTAGGGCCTTTTCCCTGGGTATTAATAACAAAAAAATATAGGGGTCCAAAGTACCTAAAACAAATCCCACCGAGCTAGAATGAGTCCAGGGAAGTTCGTGACTCATAATTTGGGATAAATGAGCATAAATGAGGTTCCTTTCAAATTGGTAAGTTTATTTAAATAATGTATTATACAACATTTACTAATTCATAAAACAATTATATTTGTAACTTTAAATTATTTTTACATGAGAAGATATATCATGTCAAATTCATTGAACAAGTGTGGGCACAAATCAAAGCCCTTAGATGGAACACTAATGCATTCAACGAATAAGTGCATTCTCATGGGTTTGTGTCGGTAATATGTCATTAATTTCTTAAATAGTTATTAAAATCAAGTAACATAATTTGAATTTCAAATATTTTATTCACAGAATTTGAATTTGAAATATTATAATAATTATTAAATAATGTTATTGTAGGTGAATAAACCATCACTTATTGTTGATGCCCTTGACTTAAGAGAGGGTATTGATGATGGTGATGATGATGATGATGATGATGACGACGACGACGATGATGATGACGATGACTGAAACACTTCATTGCATGGAATGGAGCATAATTCAAATAATAATGACAATGATCATATAGATTATCATGATAATAGTGAGCTCTTAGATGATGATGATTAGTTAATGATTTAGCTGTTCATAGTAGTGGCTTTTTATATAAACTGGAATTTGAATTCTTGTTATTATATTGTACATGTGAAACTAACTATTTTCTCATATTTGTGAGTACATTGCTATTTTTTCATTAACTTACCTAAAACATGAATTTATGTCTGAAAATTGCCATATGTTATGTTAGTAATGTTATGTTCATTTAGAAATTATGTGGAAAAAAATTATGCATGTTATTTTATTTTAGCATTGCAATTTACATTTAAAAAATAACTTTTTATATTTTAATTCTATTAATTTGTGTAAATGTTATTTTGATTTTATCAATTGTGTTTGTACGAATGGTATTCAAAATCACTTTTTAGTATGTGTACTATTAATTTAACACATAACAACTTTGCTTAACATTTACAAACATATGTATAATAAAAAAAATTATTTTTTGACATTTCAAATAATTATATTGCATTTTTTCACTTTATTAAAGGAACTTTGCATCACCTTTGTGCTACTTTCCATTGCGATAATTTCCAGTTGGCATCATGAATATCAATGCACGCACATGTAAAAAGTATTAGTCTTGTAAATGTATAAATATGAGCAAAAGTGGCATAAATGTAGGTGTTTTGTTTTGGTTGTAATGGTTGTGTGTTTGTAATAATGTTTGTTAATTTTTAAAAATGTCTATTGCCCACCAAGGTTCTGGGTCATATTTTTGTCAAACGCTCACTATGTGAATTCTTTGAAAAGCAAGCATAAAAAACCCAAAAAGGTTGACTTTTGACATCATAATTTCTGACTCAAACATGCACTATTCGCACTTTGTAGTAGTTGTTAGCTTTCGGATGCTTATATATGTTCTAGATAGGGAATTAGGGAAATAATAGATTGTAGCTAGGCTTAGACTGTTTTGTTTTGCTATGACCATTAAAACATTGTGGCCACTAACACTCGTCTTTAACACATGCACCATGTGTCATTATCCTATTGGCACTACTAACTATACTGCTTTCTGACCTTTTCCTTGCACATGTACCCTGTGATCAAAAAACCCCCATTCTCGGCACTAAACATCAAGCATGGCTAAGCTAACAACAAAATAAGGTGATGTTGTGGGGGAGTTGGACTAATTTTGTTGGTGGCCTATCCCCTTGTTGCATGTTGACCAAGCATAAATACAGTTCCCCAAAGTAGGATCTCAAACTCTATGTAGTTCTCTTATTGCTTGTGTAAGTGTGAATGCAATATAGAATCCATTCCCATGTTTTGTCTCATGCCTCAACCCCAAATAGCTGAGTTGTAGCTAGAGATAGACCTTACCCTTCAAGATATAGAGTGTTTAAAGTAAGCTCAAATGGAATGTGTATTAATGAAAACCCTTAAAGTGATCTTGTGTGATTAGGTGTTTTTGATAACACTGATAAGAATTTGGATGATTTTGACTTTAGTTTGGATTGTCTTGGAAGAGTGTGGATGTGATCAAGACTTTATCAGGGTCCACTACTATGTACTTCTCTTAATTTTATGGAAGTAGTTTACGGAATCTCTACTAGAGATTTGGAGATGATTGATCAAGTGTGCCTGTCATTTACAAAGTAGTAAGCTAGATGGTGTCCATGTTTCAAGGTGAGTAAATGAGAGTGTATTAATGCTCTTATATACCTTTTCAACAAGATAGAATTATTTTACATTATGGCTGGTTTTAGAAATGGGAACACGATAACTTAAGATTTTTGATCTGTTGAACCATGGAGTACATAGTAGCTCCAACTCCAACACGATCACTGCACTAGTTTCCTACTAGGATTAGCGTAGATAGAAGATAGAATTGGACGGGGGTCCAATGAATTAAAAGGAAAAGAATGTGTGTGCAAAAGAAGAAGAAAATGGGGGAAGAAGGGTATAGATAAACAATTGCACACAACATTTAAAGAGGAGTAAGAACATGATAGAGATATGAGAAGAGAATGGTGTAATGAGGTGGAAGAGGATGAATATTGTATGGAAAAATAAGAGAGGTATGTGCATAGTTTTTATTGCAATTTTTTCATAGTTCAAAGATTTATTTAATAATAATAAACCTAAATTTTACATAAAAATAAAAACCATAGAAATAAAAGAACAACAAAGCCTAGCCCTAAATACAATAAACCTAACAAAAAATTAGGAAAAGAGATAACAAAGTTTAGTAAAAAAATCAAAAATCCCTATCCCAAAAAATATTTAACCCTTACTAAAAATACTATGAAAATAAACAATAATTTCTAGGAAAAAAGAACAAACCCTATTTTAAAAACAATTTTTTTTTAGAAAACTAGATAAAATGAATTAACCCTTCAAAAAAGACACCATAGTAATAAATACCAAATCCTAGAAAAAAAAACATAGGAAATTAAACAAAGTGTAGTAAAAACTAACAAATCCTTTCAAAATACAAAACCCTCCAAAAACAAACAAAAAACCCTATCTAAACACACAAAAAACTAGCATTTTTTAAATACAAGAAATGTTATGGTTTTTTATATATAATAATTTTTGGTATTTATGTATTTTTTAATATCAAGCATGTGAAAACAAGAAACCTTGTGATCATCAGTCATTTTTTGAAAAGGGAATACACGGTGTGGGGTGTGGTGGAAGCAATGTTCATGAAGTTATCGCATGAGATATAGAATATTTTACCCCTCCATACAACACTATGATGTGCCTCAATATTCATATCATGAACATTGAGATTCAGATGTGTACCATATTCTTGAAATGCATCGAAGATATTAAATTGATAATATTTTTGAGACTAACGCTCTTATTTCACATGATACAACAGAGCTAAGGAGGTAATATTTTATTTTATTTTATACAATTTGTAGTCATGATTAAAAATTTATTGGAGTTTTTTAATTTATTGGATTTTTTAAATTTATCGTATAATTGCATATCCTTTTCTTTAGTGTCAATGTGTTTGCAACCCGCTACATCTCATGATCGACAATCCATAAGTGGTGATATTTCTGAGGCAACCTATCATGTTTCACCTGCTTTAAGGGAGGCAATGAGGTAAAATATTTTTTCCCTATATTCTTTGTAGTTATATTCAGAAAATATGTTTAAAATTTATTTAATATTTTTAATTTATTGGAATTTTTTATTTAACGTATAATTGTATATCATCTGTAATATCAGTGTTATCACAACATCCTACATCTCATGATCAATGATCAAGAAGTGATGACATTTTTTAGGAGGCCTATCATGTTTCCACTATTTATTTCACATCCTTCAAGGGAGGAAAGTTGGTAAAATGTTATTTATTTCTAACTTATTTTTAGTCATATTTATAAATTATTTTTAGAATCTTTTTAATATTTTAATTTATATATTAATCACATATCATTGTCTTATGTGTCAACATCTTCGATGCAACCTCATAAATATAGCGTTCATGAATTTTTATGACAGGAGCCCACCCCCACAAGTGTTGAGGAGGTGTTTTCTATAACAATGAGGGGGGATACATAAACTTCACCTGATTCTGTGGAGAACTGACCATCTCATCTAATACTAAACGAGTACAAGTAATGAGCATGGGGGAGTTTACATGTGAAATTGTATGTAAACCATGACATGAAAACATTAAAAAAATGTTTGTGGAAAGTAAGTATTAGTTTACATTTTGTTTTAATTTAATAATGTTTTACATGTTATCAAATTTGTCAAAAAAAAAAAATTGTTATTTTATTCTAGGTACTTCAAATAATTAATTATTATGCAAACAAAAATATTATTTCTAAAAATCCACTTAGAATACAATTGCGACCGATTAAATGTAGGAAATGGTTGATTACATGTACTAAAAAAGAGTTCGGTAGTGCCTACTATGATGTAAGCATTATTGAAAAAATTTCAAGAGAGGCTCTTAAGAAGATGAGGCGACATATATGGTTATGACAGGAAAATAAATTAAAATGATGTTTTATATTTATTTTTTTGTTACATTAATTTAGGACCAAGTTAATGTGCAAGAGAATTACAAGGATAATACACATGAAGAAAGAATAGCACACCGACATGTAGGCATGAATGCATCTTTGTGGAAAATATAATGTGAAAAGTGGCTCAAACAAGACAGAATGGGCTTCTAGTAATTTGGAAAAACAACAATATAACATTAAGAAAATGCGTTTTCCAAAAAAATCATTAATTTAAATTTTTTCATGTGTGGATATTAATATAGGGGTCCAAAGTCTCCTGATAATGGGAGTAAGGAATATTTGAATGTCTTATGGTGGCCTCCCACGGATGGCTAGATCAAATTAAATTTCGATGGATCCTCGAAATGACATCCGAGGAGAGCCGGTTGCAGCTGTATTTTTGGGAACTCGGAGTGTCAGCCTTTGCTGGCATTGGCAACAAATTGTGGTGTTTCTTCTAATAATGTGGTAGAAGGCATGGCTGTCCTCTTTGGACTTTTAGAAGCCAAAAACCAAAAATGGTCTCGTTTATGGATCAAGGGGGACTCCCAAATCATTATTGAAGCTATCAATGGAAAGCACGTCAAGGCATGGATGTTGGATCCAATCTTTCAGCAAATTAGGTCCATCCTTCCCTTTCTTACAGAGTTCTCATTTTCTAATATAAAAATAATAGGGAACCAAGTAGCTGACATCTTAGCTAACAAAGGAGTAGAGTTTTGGGATGTAAATCATAAAAATCACCAAGTATGGATAGGGAATTTTCCAAGTGACATCCTCACCCTTACTTCACATGATGCCAAGAATGCCTTTTTATCTTGATAATGAGTAATTCCATTTTGATGGATGGGGTGATAAATTCTATTAGTATTTAGGATTATGGCAAGGCATGGGAAATAATTAATCCAATCATTAGTACATGACATCTAGCCCTTCCCCCGTGTGATGTGTGCCGAAGTCGTATTTAGTGAAGTCCTCTTGTGTGCGTTCACATTACTAGTTTTGCTATTGTGGGCTTGATAGGCTTGGCCTTTTTTAGGTTTTCGTGTGTGCCTTTGTTGTAGTCATGCGATGAAGAATATGGGTAGTTCAAAGGAAGAGCCAAGTAATAATAGAAAGAGGGAGTTTAGTGGTGAAGATGCAGGAGACTCATTTTCCTCATGGATGGATGGAAAGATAAAAAATGTGTCCATGCGGGTGTGGTTGGAGAAGACCTGGTCTATAGCAGAGGAATTTAATAAGGTAAAATAAGTAGATATTTGAGACCGTATGAGGAATTTGATGCTAGATCTGAATTAGTCGATGGGTAGACGTAATGTTTTTGAAATGGTCCAATGCCTAACCTCAACCAATATTCTATCAAACGCATCCAGCCAATTCATCCTTCACCGAGAACATGTGAGTCTGGAGGAAAGTTTAATGAGTTTACAGTTTCATGGGCATGCTATGGCTCGGGGCCTATAAGCTATGTCCGAGGGACAAGATGATCTGGCATCCAATTTAGGCTTTTCTCTTCCAAGGGAAGATTTGGTTGATTTTTCATGTTTTTGTGCTTCTCCTGCTTCTTTGGCCTAGGGTGATGTTGATTCAGAACTGGATATTATAGCATAATTTTCCCCCTGTGCCAGAAAGGGAAAGAAGGTGGAGATCTAGTCGACACCATGTGGCAGTGATCGAAATTTATAATTTTTGGTGTTTATCTTTAGTTTTTTGTAGGATTCGGATGTATCCAATTTGGCATGTTTTTATATATAGTTTTAAATTAGCAATGTGATGGGTGGGATGGAGGTTATGTCTAGCTCTCTTCCCCATGGTCAACATGATAAGGTGCTCTTTACATTTAAGAGTCCAAAGATGAGCGATGGTATCTTGGATTGGAACTTCATGTATCTTTTTTTGTAGGCTAGGGCCTTTTCCCTGGGTATTAATAACAAAAAAATATAGGGGTCTAAAGTACCTAAAACAAATCCCACCGAGCTAGAATGAGTCCAGGGAAGTTCGTGACTCATAATTTGGGATAAATGAGCATAAATGAGGTTCCTTTCAAATTGGTAAGTTTATTTAAATAATGTATTATACAACATTTACTAATTCATAAAACAATTATATTTGTAACTTTAAATTATTTTTACATGAGAAGATATATCATGTCAAATTCATTGAACAAGTGTGGGCACAAATCAAAGCCCTTAGATGGAACACTAATGCATTCAACAAATAAGTGCATTCTCATGGGTTTGTGTCGGTAATATGTCATTAATTTCTTAAATAGTTATTAAAATCAAGTAACATAATTTGAATTTCAAATATTTTATTCACAGAATTTGAATTTGAAATATTATAATAATTATTAAATAATGTTATTGTAGGTGAATAAACCATCACTTATTGTTGATGCCCTTGACTTAAGAGAGGGTATTGATGATGGTGATGATGATGATGATGATGATGACGACGACGACGATGACGATGATGATGACGATGACTGAAACACTTCATTGCATGGAATGGAGCATAATTCAAATAATAATGACAATGATCATATAGATTATCATGATAATAGTGAGCTCTTAGATGATGATGATTAGTTAATGATTTAGCTAGTTCATAGTAGTGGCTTTTTATATAAACTGGAATTTGAATTCTTGTTATTATATTGTACATGTGAAACTAACTATTTTCTCATATTTGTGAGTACATTGCTATTTTTTCATTAACTTACCTAAAACATGAATTTATGTCTGAAAATTGCCATATGTTATGTTAGTAATGTTATGTTCATTTAGAAATTATGTGGAAAAAAATTATGCATGTTATTTTATTTTAGCATTGCAATTTACATTTAAAAAATAACTTTTTATATTTTAATTCTATTAATTTGTGTAAATGTTATTTTGATTTTATCAATTGTGTTTGTACGAATGGTATTCAAAATCACTTTTTAGTATGTGTACTATTAATTTAACACATAACAACTTTGCTTAACATTTACAAACATATGTATAATAAAAAAAATTATTTTTTGACATTTCAAATAATTATATTGCATTTTTTCACTTTATTAAAGGAACTTTGCATCACCTTTGTGCTACTTTCCATTGCGATAATTTCCCAGTTGGCATCATGAATATCCAATGCCGCACATGTAAAAAGTATTGTAAATGGTATAAATATGATGCAAAAGTGGCATAAATGTGGTGTAATTAAAAATGTCTATTTGCACCAAGGTTGTGTCATATTTTTGTCAACTCTCACTATGTGAATTCTTTGAAAAGCAAGCATAAAAAACCCAAAAAGGTTGACTTTTGACATAATTTTGACTCAAAACATTGCACTATTCGCACTTTTGTAGTAGTGTTAGCTTTCGGGATGTCTTATATATGTTCTAGATATGGAATTAGGGAAAATAGATTGTAGCTAGGCTAGACTTGTTTTGTTTTGCATTATGGACCATAAAACATTGTTGGCCACTAACACTAGTCTTTAACACATGCACCATGTGTCATTATCCTATTTGGCACTACTAACTATACCTGCTTCTTGACCTTTTCCCTTGCACATGTACCTATGTGATCAAAAACCCCATTTCTCCTGCACTAACACCTCAAGCATGTGATAAGATAACAAAAATAAAGTGATGTGTGGTGGAGTTGGACTAATTTTGGTGGCCTATCCCCTTGTTGATGTTGACCAAGCAATAACTACATTTCCCAAATTAGGATCTCAAACTCTATGTAGTTCTCTTATTGCTTGTGTAAGTGTGAATGCAATATAGAAATCCATTTCCCTATGTTTTGTCTCATGCCTCAACACAAATAGCGAGTGTAGCTAGAGATAGACCTTACCCTTCAAGATAAATAGAGTGTTAAAGTAAAGCTCCTAATTGGAATGTTTATTAATGAAAACCCTTAAAGTTATCTTTTGTGCATAGGTGTTTGATAACACTTGATAAGAATTTGGAATGATTTTGACTTAGTTTGGGATGCTCTTGGAAGAGTGTGGAGTGATCAAGACTTTCTCAGGGCCTACTACTAATGTCTTCTCTTAATTTATGGAAGTTTAGGGAATCTCTACTAGAGATTTGGAGATGATGATCAAGTGTGCCTTGTCATTTCCAAGTAGAAGCTAGATGGTTTCCAATGTTGTCAAGTGAGTAAATGAGAGTGTTTAATTCTCTTTTATACCTTTTCACAAGATATAATTTTACATTATGGCTGGTTTAGAAATGGGAACTACGATAAACTTAAGATTTTTGACTGTTGAACCATGGAGTACATAGTAGCTCCCAACTCCAAACACTATCATCTAGCACTAGTTTCCTACTAGAGATTAGCGTAGATAGAAGATAGAATTTGTAACGAGAGTCCTAGGAGAGGCCTAGCATAACCAATATTACACACATAAGTGTTAAGGATAAAATATTGGAATAAATAAAAATATCCTTGGGACAATCAACAAGAGATGATAAAAATCCATAGAATATGGCATGAAAAATGTGGGTTTACACAAAGTGAAACCCTGGGTTAAGTACTATTTCAGTAAGGGAGATGTTGGATGCTCAATCAATGCATGTTTGTCAAAATTTAGGCATGGAATGTGATCTTAGCTACAAATTACATTAAACTAACCACACCTAAAGTATGCAAATAATTTAATTCAATTTAATAAGTTAGACTTAATAACATGTGATAAATATATATACTAGAACATACAAATTAGATATAGGTGGAGTAATGTAAAATAGTGAATTATATCGTGTTAGAGGATTTTAGGGTTTTAAGGATAATATTTGATTTCACATAGTTTAGTGAATAACTATTAGAACCATGCTAAGAAAACATGTTAAAAATCACCATGAACCTCTCACAACATTAGATTTTGAAACCATATGTGAATATATACACCTTATTTTTTACTTATGATTTCTCTTTATAAGTGTTTGGCACATTAATCCCCTATAGTGTATGTCTTAAGGGATACATTGGGAAATGATTAGGGTTGGATTGTAGCACCTTGTAAGAGATCATTTTGGCACTTACCCTTCCTACTACCATTATACCACCACTTTATATCTTCATACCACCTCCTTATATCACTTTAGATCACATTTCCATCTACTCCAACTGTCACTAATCATCCTTCCTTATCTCTCCTCGCCCTTCAATTTTTGGGCTATTTTTAGTTGATGTCATCTTCTCACTCAATTACGTCTTGAAAAATCTCTATCCAATTAACCTCATCAACCTAGTTGATAAACTTGGCTAAGTAAGAACACTGAATTTAGATTATACCCCTATTTATATGCATCATTATTGTCATTTCTCGATCTGTAAAATTTAATAATATGTTTTGACTTCACTTGCAAATCTTCCATTAAATGTTAATAGGTTTTAGTAGAGATTACATCTGGATATCATCATTGAAGCATTGGGTTACTAGGAGCATTAATTATAGGGGTTGAGCCAACAAGTTTTAGCTTATTCTTTGGAGTCGCCAAGTTTTTTCTACATAGGCCTTCTTCATTTCTTTCTTGATATATATGAACAAAAAACTTTCATTTAAGATGTTACAAGTTGGGGAATGGGATTAATGCACCAAAAGTCTCCACTCACATATAACACCTCTAACCCTAAACTCTTTTCCTTGTGTTTTCTTGATTGCTTATTTTGATGTATCAAGTGTTAGACTAGGATAGCGTAACTTATCTTTATCTCTTACATTATAGTTTCATTTATATCACATGCTTACCACTAAATGGCATTACAATCATTAGTTTAGAATTAGTTCATGTTTATTAGCAAAGCTCTTTCTGAGACCCTTAGGGCTACACTTAGAGTCTTAGGACCCACATCTCTTTGAGTTTAGACACCTAGTTCTAAATATTCATATAAGTACCATACTCACACCCAATTGGTTGTATCGTGTATGTGTTAGATATAGTATGGTCTTATACTCATACCTTGATTTAAAGAGAGATGGTTGGTATATTGACCATCTTAACTTAAATGCATCTTCACGACGTGAAGCTTATTCCATTGTTGATTGATTCATAATCAAATTGTTCTTTCCTAACTTCTTAATGTTATCAATGTGCCAAGTCTTTATTGCTTGTAAATTTTTTTAATCAACTCCTAATATTTCTCATCATTTCTCGTCATATCACCCCTAACGAGTCTAAACCCATTTATATTTTATAGAGGTTGTTTCTTTATCCCTTCATTTCCCACCATGGATCATCATGAGTTGTTAACATTAAGTAATGCAAAGTTTTGATCATTTTTTTAAGGCATTTCGTCTTGCATTCATAAATGAGAGTTGGAAAACCATCTTAAATGCCACCAATCATGGTAAGTGTAACTCAGTTGATTCCACTACCATCTCAGAACACCTTATTAGAAATGGCTACAGTACAGACCTCAAGAAAATATGTGTTCTTAAGATTTGTTGGGATATGGATCCACCAACAATGATTCATTATCTTTGCCAGTTGATTATGGCATCGTGTGAGGACAGTGGGACAGTAAACCACTACCAACTAACACCAATAACAATAGTAATAATCCTGCCAAAGATAACGTCACTAACAAAAATAACAACACTGATTTGAAGAGGTTAAAAACAAAGCATAATGACAAAGGGAATGATAACTTCTCTATAAACACTCAAAATATAACATGGTATAATAGTAGGAATAACCTAGGTGTTTTAAATTGGGAAGAAAAATTAGTCTTCAATATGTCAGATATGGAGCTAGATCAACATGTTGCCATCACTCCTTGATACATCCCAAAATAAGGCTTCAATATAGGAATTGAAAAAGTGTTAAAAAAGTCTTCCCTCCTACATTTCTAAAGAGGTTAGACAAGATTGTGTTGTTTCTTTGAGACGTGGTGAACCCTCATCCCAAAATATATCCTTTGAGGAGTGGAGAGTGCTTAAATCATTGAATGTCAATGTTAACATTATTATCGTCAATGCTGATAAGGGAAATGCCACTATCATAATAAATAGGAGGGACTATGATGCTAAAATGGAAGATCGTCTAAAAAAAAGTTTTAGTTACCATAAGCTTGATTTTGATTCTGTGTCCAATATAAATAAGAATGTTATCAATATCATTAAAACTTCTTCCTTGGATGATCTGGTAAAGAAAAAAATTATTCCTAACAAATAGATAACCCCTAGAATTAAAACCACTCCAAAAATATACAAAATAGGGACCCTCCTTAGATTCATTGTGGACACAATAGATTCTCCCACCTATAACTTTAAAAAATTTTGAGCCAATAAGTTAAAACCCTTAAGTGGTATAACCTTCTCCTTTATTCAATAATCCAATGACTTTGTCAACTTCATCATAATTAAGAAAGTGAAACAAAATGAATTATTGGTAAATTTTGATGTAATATCCCTTTACACTAAGGTCTCAATTAAGGATGCGATAAAGGTGGTCAAGGCTTGTACCGATGATAAAATAACAAATTTAGTTGCATTGTGTGTTAAGTCCACTTTCTTCTCTTTAAAAGACATAATGTATGAATAATTTGAAGGAATGGTGATGGGCTATCCTTTAGATCTCCAATCGTGGTCAACCTATATATAGAAAATTTTGAAGAGAGAGAAATAAACTCCTTTACCCTTAAACTCAAATGGTAGAAGAGGTATGTTGATGACACAAATGTATGTTAAGAACATGGAAGGAAAACGATTAAAGTTTTCCATACCCACATTAGTAGTTTGGTCCCTATAATTCAATTCACTAAAGATGTGGAGTAGGATGGCGACATACCCTTCTTAGATTTCCTCTTATCTCACAAATAAGATGGTTCTTTAGAGAAAAAAGTATACATAAAAGGTACACACACGTATCTTTACTTGCATGCCACCTTACACCATCATTCGACCCAAAAATAAGGCATTCTGAAAAACCCTTTCCATAAGAACTTTCATAATCTATGACACTGGTAAGATTGGTCATGAATTATAAAATTTTAAACGGTCTTTAAGAAAAATGGATACGTAAACAAATTGCAAGGGCGCTTAAACAAGCCAGAGAGAGACACAACCTAAAACATCAAACAAAAACCTTGACAATCGATGTCATAGCCTTCTTACCATACATTCGTGTTTCAAATAAGATTGTTAGGATCCTAAAATATCAAAAAATCTCCACCACCTTCTTTCCCACAAACAAATTAAGGCAATCACTAAAGGTGGTTAAAAAAAAATCTAATCCATGGTCGAAAAGCGGGGTCTACAAAATTGAATGTTCCTGTAGGGTTTCTTATATCTAGGAAATGAGAAGATAAATTCATGCTAGAAGTAAAGAACATGTGGCAAACATCTTACTAGAGAAGAAAGAAAAGTTTGCATTGGAAAAACATTCCTACAAGATCAAACGTTCCATTTTCATTGATCAAGAAAAAGTTTTAGTGGTCAAAAATCATTATCAAAAATGCAAGTTGAGAGAATCCATAGAGATTAGTCGACACATAGATAATGTGAACCAAGATGAGCGTATAAGTCTAAATAAAGCATGGAAACCCATAATTAATAGATTGAAAAATATCTAACTCACAATCTATGGTTACTTTATCTATCCGTAGAGATTGGTACCATTGATGTTTTTAAAATTTTGGAAAATGTAAAATTTAACCAAAACCTCGTTATATCGTTGTAAAATAGTTATAACTACACCTAGTGACACCCACTCATTATTTATGATGCAAGAAAAACTTTGCATAATCAATTAAAATTATTTTCCATGTAAACATAAATATAATCTTGGTAATGTCTAATAGTCAAATAATGTTTTGGATGCTTAACTTGTGAAATAATATTATTATTCCCTGCAATCCTTAACAATTGGGTAATACCGCCCAGAACTCTATTTGGTAGGTGTCTAAATGTAAGAATGATTTTACTTTAAAAAATTAATATTATATGTCCTTTCCAATGACACATTCGGTGAGGCTACAAATGGACATGGAATTGAATGACATTGTTGTTTGATTTTTTTAGAGTGAATCCAACATATAACTATTTAAGTTCCTTGTTCATGGTTCAAACTTATTTTATTTTCTTTCCTAGTGATGAATAACGGGTGATGATTCAAAATGTGTCTATCAAAATCTTCACACAAATTTATCCAAAAATATGATCTCAATGATATATTTCACTTTCACATGATCGACAAGAAAATTACATTTACATCTTATAGCCCTTCTACTCACCCTTTTTTGAAAAACACCAACTAGGTAGATAAAAATAATTTAAATTTTACCTTGTAAAATCACTTCCAAAAACTAGAGAAAATTGACTTTCTTCAGAACCAATGACATTCACAAAAATCCAAACTCAATCAACCTCCTTAACTAGGTTGATGAAGTAAAAGCAACCCTAAAACAACCAATTTCCAATAACACCACAAATGTTCAAGAAAATTTGGTACTTATTCCTATAACCTCAAATATCGCTTTTGATGCCAAAGTAAAGCCAACCAAAAGACTACAAATCTCAACAAAACAAGGATAGAGACAAAAAATCTCAAAGAAGCAAAGGGACCATTTTCACAAGGAAATGGCCATTTCTATATAGCACGTGAATGAACACTCCCTAATGGGAAAGGATTAAAAAACATATATAAGTAAAAATATATGAGAGAAAACTATATGCAATGGACAAAACTAAGATTACACAAGAGCAATATAAAAAAAAATGGATTTAGTAAAAAAATCACAAAAAAGAGAAACTAAATTTAAGAAACATTGACACCAAAAAACATGTAGCAATAAAAACTTAAGTTAAATCAAAAATCAATAAACACCAACTAAAAAATGTCCTAGTAACTAAGTAAATATGTACCAAATTCAGGTGGGAAGCTTTTAAATAGAAAATTTGGAGATGTTTCATGTTAGGGGTTAAATTTGATGGTTGTTAAAACATTCTTGATGATTTTAGACATAGAATACTTGTAAATATTTGAATTCCATGATGTTTTCATGTAAATTTCTAACATGTAAAATTGAAAATTTGAGCCATGACAACTAAGCCCCCACTTGAAAATTTCCCCTCCCAGTCACTGTGAACCCTTCCTCTGACTAACCTGTCCTCAATGTCACCCTCATTCTGGCTCAGAGGAACATGATAATAATATTTTCAAGTGTTTTTAATGTGTAGGGATATATTCCTAACATGATTAAATATGTCACTGAGTTTAAAGGATGAACAACGATCTTCGAAGGCCTAGAAAGGGCCATATTACAACTAGTGAACACCCTCTGACAACTGGAAGGGAAGACTTAAACTATATGGAAGTTTTGTAAGAGAGAAATGAATTTATCTGAGGAATTTTAGGGAAAATTTGTGGAGATAATTGAGGCCAGGAACAGATTAAGCAAAACTAGGTCATTTTGGGCACATGGAATGAAGGCTCTAATGGTGAAAGTCATATTGTTCCGAAGATTCTGGGAGTTCTGGGAGGAGTTTGAATCTCATCAATTACGAAATGGAAAGGTATTGGAATTATCCATGTGATGAAAACACAATTTTTTTCCTAATCCTTCAAGTTTTTTTGTGATATCTTAAGTCACTATTACTGCTCCTTTCTGTTGAAAGGGTGAATGGTGTCACAATTCAAATTAAAGGAATAATTGGATCTTGATAATGGTTGGGATGATCTAAATAAGTGATTTGGAGTCAAAATCATTTATGTTTTGACCCCAAAACACCCTTTCATGCTCTTGGGGATGAAAAATCACTCCATGTGTCTTAAAATGCACTTGAGGAGTGACATCAGCATTCTAAAAAGATTGGAGCGGGATTTTTCACTCTTGGTGTCCCTTTGGATTGTCCCTAAGGTGTAAAGGGGAAAATGGGAACACAAAATTGTGCTCCCCCTAAGGATGTTATGTTTTTGTCACTTAAAACTTGTGACTTGAGTGGTTAGGTGAGCATAATGCAAAAGCAGACCACTTTTTCATGATGGAGACCCCTTGGCACATTTCTGAGCACTTTCTGTCTCATTGGCTTGTCACCAAGGTGAAAAGGGTACAAAGGTGATACAAAAGTTTTCTCCCCTCTCTCATGTATGCCCAAGACACATGTAAAACCTCATTTGATCCTCGTGTGTTAATTTTGAGCCCCCTACATTTAACTCACATGAAAACACAACGTGGCACTTGTCCAAATCTGGTGCAAAGAACACTTGGGTGCCCCCTTTGTCCCTTTTTTCCCTTATTTTTAGGGTGCAACCCAAGCTACAACCTTCACCTGACTCGGGCTAAACCTGGTTGGGTTAGATGTGAGTTAAAGTGCAAAGGAGTTAGGTCACCCTAATTCCTACCCATATATATGCACCTTAGAACATCCCTTTGTAAACCCATATGAACACTTTACCCATCACAATATTTACATCTGTATACACTAAATTTTATCTCGCCAACCACTCGTAACCACATAAAACAAATAAGACAACCTCAACCCCCCAAGAAACTCCCCAAAGAATTAAAACAACCCTAAAACCCATTACAACTCGCATCAACCATGAAAATAGTGTAGTTGGAACCATATCCAACCAAACTCCTTGAAAAATCCAAGAATTGGTACCATTCCCAGAATTGGTGTTGATCATTGTTGCAGAAATGTACACCAATTCTCTTAAACGGTATCGATTCTATATAAAAAAACACATAAAATTACCCAAGGATCAGAAAAAATTTGATGTGCTAAGGCCATTTGGAAAGTTGAATTAAAGCCCCCTTATTGGCGTGAATAAGAAAAAAGCACCTTGTTGCACTAGCCTCCCTTTGGAGAAGTTATCTTCATCATTTGACCAGTTTATTCACCTTCGTCATAAAGGTATGTTCCTCATTTGAGTTTGCAAGCCATTACTTTTAGATTCAATAATAGCATTGTTTACTTTATCCCAGCATCCAAGCCCAAGAAATCTCCATCCAATCACTCACTTATAAAATTTGCATTGTGAAACATTTGTGATTACAAAGGTACCTTTAAACAACGATTGACATCGATCAACATTGATCCCTGTCAAAATCACTTAATCTTGCATTTCCAATGCATTTTGATACATTTCCTTCATATTTTAAAGTCATAGATAATGTTCTCTTGTGTGCAAGCATGGCTCTCTATTAGATGACCATCCCAGGAGAAGTTTTCAAACCCACCAGCATCTACAACCTCCCCATAGTTCACCAACTTTTGTGTGGGAGCAATCTGATATCAATCACAGATTGAGTACATGTGTCATTATCATTACACCCAATCTGGATGACATCCTCAATTAGCTAAACCTCCTCCTTCAAGATAGTGACATAGCCAATATTTATTGGACCAATCATTTCAATCCACCTCAACCCATCATTAAAGAGGTCGATTAAGTCCCAGTGTCTAAGAATTACATATTAATAATTTGTTACACATATTATCATACATTGTTAGTATTAATTCCATCACTTGTTATCTCTAGCTTGATTTCTTAAAATTGGGTTGACATCCACGAAAGGGAGTCTTTTCCTTCATGAGACTAGCCTTTTCTAGGAAACTCACCTATTATTTTACTAGTCTATCTTTGTCAAGTTGTCTACTTCTGTAAAGGTTTTCCTTTCTAACCAAAAATGAGTTTCTATGTCGCTTGGATTCAACAGTGCATATTCTTCATCCCACAAGTAACACTAAACCATGTTATCATTATGAGTTGTAGTGTTTAATTTCTTATAGGAATTGACTCAAGATAAAATTAATAAAACATAGTGGCATGCCAGATGGTCCTTAAGGGTTTCCTTCTTATTTTTCAATAAATTAATATCTAGTTGCTTTGTTTGTTGTTTTCATCAAAAGAAAAATTAAAAAAAAATTCTTTTGGATTAAAAAGAATTGCATTCATTCATGTTTGTTTGATCAAATAGTTTTAAATAGGGGAAAACTCTTATTGGTCATTGTCTTACCCTCACAGAAAACCAAACCACAAAAGCATAAATTAGCATCTAAATATCTTCAACCGGATCTACCTACTTGAATTTCATCACCAATGGGGAAACCGACTTGGTGTTCTAGCCGTATATAAATTATTGGTGGGTGGCATATTAGTTAAGCACCTGACACCCTGATCATTGTGGGATAGTGAAGTGAGGTGGTAGGCCGATATCATGCCTCGTACCAACACCAACACAGATACGGGCCTCACGTACCTTTGGGTATTTTGAGGACTCCAACCTAAACCCACCACAAACCTACCTTAGTAGGCCCAACTTTTAGTACCTTATATAAACCATTTTTTTTCTCTTCATGCATTTCTAAAGCTAATCAAGATAATCAAAAAAAATTCGTTGATTGGGTGACTTGCATTAAATAATTCTTTTTCATTTATTGTTTATTTACAGTCTCATGGTTCTAACTCGATGAAAATCCTGAACCCAGAATACCACAAACATGTCATATCCACTACAACAATCCATGGACATTCCCAAGATCTGTTGCACTCTCCCAACATTAGATCAAACACGTCAGAGACCCCTGAGCCACCTTACCAAGCTCTCCCAAAATCATTTTCTAGTTGAGATCCTACATTTGAGGAACTTCTATAATCTAGATACTAATCTTACCACTCTTAGATGTTACCTCACCTCACGAGCTATCTATATCCCCCATCACGATATGGAACCCCAACCAAACCTCAACACCGTTACTCATAATCCCATCTAGCACATCAACCCCATCTACCAATTATTCATTGAATAAGGTATTCCTTATTCTTCCCCCAGTCGCAAATTGAAATACCTATGCATATCTCATCAGTTTCCCTAACTAATTTCAATCTTAATACCATCTCATCACAGACCACAGTTAACCAACCAGGGTCCCTACCGCCTACTTCTTCAGTCACCTCTCATTGTGCGCATCCACACACAATTTCCCTGACATATGTGGTTAGCCACACAGTGTCCATGTCTCCCCTTTTGTCTACAAGATCCTTTTGTATCCCTCATACTACAAGCTCCTTGGTTGCCTCTCAACATACGCGCTCCCAAAATTCCTCATCCATGATCCAAAACTTGGTCATATCCATATCTACATCTTTACCTCCTATCAATACGAGGGTTATTACTAACACTCGTTTCATGTCTCAACCAGTACCTACAGTTGGCTCCCAATAGTATGGTTATATCCCCCTCAATATAATTATTTGCCCTCACAACCCTTCCTCAACACTTCCATCCCCAAATATTATCAATATATCTACCCTTCATCACAACCATTGGGTGCTCAGCCAACTTACAATGCGTTAGGAGGCCTTCCTCCTTTCCAAAATCCTCCATTATCATTTCAACAATTTCAACCAATCATGGTCTATGTATAAGGTAATCCACATCAAAATATCTAGACACCTCAATCCGACCTCCTCCGATCCCTTGTGAGCAGGATGGCCAACTTAGAAGCTTCTACCTCAGAGCCCAAACATACATTTTCATATGAAAACATGTATAATGAACCTATCAATCCAACATTCTTGATCAGACCATACCCCATGCATTAGGAACTCCCCAAGTTTACTAAGTTTTACAGTAATGAGGACCCTAAAAACCATTTGAGAGCATTCTAATATGCTTGTTATCTTAGAGCCCATGACAATGTTCTTTTTCTTCACACCTTCTCCATGTCCCTAGTGGTGCCTGCCTTAGATTGGTATAGCAATCTCACCCAAAATTCATTTTATACATTGGCACAATTGACCCAAATCTTCCTCGAGGATTTCTCCATCAACATTTTGAGGAATATATCTATTACTGACCTATATACCATTAAATAGTTCGAGGATGAGTCCCTTACCGATTTTGTCACTAGATGGAGAGGAATTATAAATCAGCTATCATTCTCACTTCCCCAATCTGAGCTAATCGATTTATTATCTTGGTCCTACACCAAACATATTTCTTCCACACTCCAAATCTAGTCTCTTCATACCTTTTAAGAATCCTTTACCATGGCAAAAAAATTGGAGGCGCGAGCCCTTGAAGAGGGAAAACTTAAACTAGGCAACAAAACCACCAAACCAGATCCTTCTCAAACCTTTAATAAACCACAGGGCACCGCTCACGGTTTAATCCATAAGACACTCTCATCTAACCCATCTAATTCATCACAGAAACAATATTAGAGATCAACAACTCAACCACTAAGATAATATACACATTTAGGAGGATCTTATGACGTTGTTCTTGAAAAACTCCTGAAGGCTCATGTGACTGAGTTACCACCCATCTGTAATCCATTCAAAAATTCTCAACCAAATCTCACATGGTATAGGAAGGATGCCTTTTGTAACTACCATCAAGTAAAAGACCATGACATGAAAAAATTATTCGTCAACAAGATGCTGAAAAATCTTGTCTCCAAATTTTCACTTCTCTCTTCTTCTCTCTACTCCATCACTTTCTCTCTAACATTCTATTTCTTCATTGAGAATGTACTTTTTCACTCTTTCATCTTATTCACTTAAGTGACTTAATGTTGCATTTTAAAAGTCCCTTTTCAAAAAAAAGAAAAGGACTTAGTTTCATTACTATGGAATTTGAAAAGTCACATGGTGGTGAGATGAAAAGTCATATGGGGGAGAGAGGAATAAACAATTTATAGGCTATAAATTAGAATGGTTTCTCCATTCTAAGGGGTTCACAATTTTTTATTGTTACTAGTTGTTGGATATCACTACTACTACAAGCAATACAAGCTACATTCTTCTATCTCCTTTTCTATGTTCTTCCATACTCTCTTTTCCAACTTTGTAAGCATCCTTATTGTTGGTGTGTCTACTTGCCTTGTCATCTTGTTGCATTGTCTACATCACGTGGTGAGTCATCTCGCTGTGGTGAGGCCATAGGTATTAGGTGTCTTATGGGGTATGAAAAATTCCGTCATACAGGAGTTACATTCCATTTCAAGAAAGTAACTTCTCTTCTCCACTTGTGGAGGTATGATGGTCATGCATTAGGAGTTACACAACACTCCTATTTATACTCTTTTTTTTGGTTTATGAGAATGAGTAGACCCTTTTCTTGCATGCACATTTCATGGTTGAATGTTTTCTTCCTCATAAAAATTCATCACATTGTTGTTCGAGTGTAACTCGGTTGATGTATGCATTATCCCACATGATCCTCGTTTGAGCTTCTTTGTTTGCCTGTTGTGTCTTTTTTTCATGGGTGTTTTTTTGACTCATGATTTGATTGTCGTTTCCCCTACTATCTGCATGCACTCACTCATCATGTTGTGCTTCCCTTGGGCTCCTTACTTCTCACTTTCCATGTGTCTCTTTACGTGTTCGTTGTCATTTCTAACCCGTGGAGTCTATTTTTCCCACCCCCAACTATGTCTCACCTGACCTACCCTACACTTGATTCGTCATTGTCCAGGATGCTTGGACCCTGGTTGCATCGATCCTGAGCTTGTTGTTTTGGCCATTTGGTTTATTTTCCAGCATTATGTGTGTTTTTCTCCCTACTCACTCACTTCCCATATTCCTTTGCTCTATAGTTTGCACCCTACACCATTGTGCCTAGCCTTCCCCGGTCATCCTTAAATGCATTGCATGCACTCACTGTGTCAAGCCCGTGTCCTCTGTGTCATTTTACTCATTTTTGTAACCTACACCGAGCCCCATTTCATTCCCTCCATTCACGTCAAGCTTGTTCACACACCAATCCCTGAATTTTTGTGCTCACTACCACCCGTTGTCCCCGTCGACTTGTTCCTCTTCCCATTTGGCTCAGCCTGAGCCCCACACCGAGCTCTCTTGCACTCCCTCCACGTCGCTCCTCCCTTGACTGGGCCCTCCCCCATGTTTTCCCCTCCCTTTGTAATTCAAAATCCCACTTTGTTTTCTTTATTAAACTTAGGTTATCCTTTTTTAACTTAGGCTAATTTAAATTTTATTTGGTCTAAGTCTTATTAACCTAAGTGGGGGCTTATTTTTAATAGGTAAGTGGGTTTATTTTAAAAGGAAGGTGCTTTTTTTTTTAATTTTTTAATTAGGTTTTAATATTTTTTAGGATCTAATTAAAATTAATCAATGGGTCCTTTTTAGGTCGGTTAATTAATCTATAATCCAGTTTTTTAATTATAGCCCATTTTTTATTTATTTTGTTTTTCAAAATTAAGAAAAATTAGGTAAAATATTATTCTAAAACTAGGGTTACTAGATGTTTTTTCCATTGACCATTTTGTGGGAGTGTGTAGCGTGTTTTGTGGCTTGCAGGTCCTTCTCACAATTTTTTGGTGGTTTTGTGCACATTTTGGAGGTTGTTTTGACATTTTGACCCCTTTAACTCGTTTTGAGTCATTTTTACATTGTAGTGCTCTTCTTCATTTGCGGGATAGTGGGAGCATCCACCAGAGCCTTGTGAAAAGAGAACCCCTTATATGACGTGAGATGCTTTATTCTCACACCCAACACTATTTTGTACCCTTGTTTCTTGCTTATGCCCTTTTGTGTGTGTTTACGTGTTGTTCCTTTGCTTTTGATTGATACTTATTATGGCCTCCACTCTTACACGATTTGTCACCTACAGCAAGGTGAGTGGTCAATTGTCTCACATCACACGAAAATACCTTATTGTAATCAATGCACTAATTATAAAGTGTCACAAACAAGGGGCTATCATTGTTCTCTAGTATTGCATATTGACACATTATCGGATGAGTTTGACGTCTTCCAACCTTGTGTGTTTTCTCGCACCCTTATTTTCTTGCATTCCAGATGCACTATCATCTGATTCTAATGTCCATTTGAGCATTTTTTTGTCATTTTTGACTCTTTTGCAGTTATTTCTCTCTTTTTGGATGCACTATGGAAGATGTTTTTGCCAGACTTCAGCTTCGTATGATTGCTTCTCAGCCTCCACCACTTATTCTTGGTAGAGAGAATCACAAATCATGGTGTGCTTCCATGGAACGTTACTTTACTCACAAGAGTATTTATCCATTTCTATATGGGAAAGTTCATGCACCCACTGATCCTTATCGTCTTCAAGATTACCTCAACATGTGGGATCATGTTGTTGGCTACTTATTGATAGATGTCTCTAGACGTCTCCACCTTCATGTGTGACACTTCATAGAAGTGCACACCCGTGAAAGAGTCAGGGTAACATGCAGGAAGGCACGCGCAGGTGATAAATAGAGAAGCACGTGAGACTGCGGGCACACAGGGAACAATTCAAGACCTATCCAATTTTCCAAGTTAAGCTAAAAATAGGAAAAGCAGAGATGGAGTTCCGACAAAGAAAAGGATAAAAGTGGGCTAACTTTGCGGACAAAAAAAGGCTAATTTTGGATAAAGACGCATGTAGATCGAGGATTAAATCACATGCATGGATTTGGATATTAGTAGGATTAAAGTAGAATATTCTTAGGATAGTCTATTATTAGTTGTTATGTAAAGCTTGCATGTATAGTACACATGGTTAGTTTTGGGCATGCCTATTATTAGGAGAGTGCATGGGTGGTGAAGGGAGAGTTTCACAATGACTTAGTGCTTAAGATATGTTATGTTCTAGCAAAGGCATGTTGTTTTGATTGATACTTGCACACGCGGTCTAATACATTGGTACATTGACTAGTTTTATAGTCAACTTCCATTATGTAATGAATTTTGTTTATTAATGGATAATTATGGTTGGATCTAGTTGTTGATATGATCTGATATGGTGATTACATAAGTTCAATTGGTAATTAGTTATTGTTTACATGGATTGATTATTTCCTTATTATATGTGTTTCCAAAGTGAGTTGAATGTAATGGATATTTACTTGAATGGATACTTGGTTAATGGATATCATGATAATTATGTATGCTAACATCTTGATCAAGAAAACACAAAGGAGGGACCTGGTAGTTGTGCACGCTTGGGTGAGCATTCATTCTAACTGAATGAGGTGTCAGTGTGCATAGCGCTCTAGTGAAATATTAAGACTACATTTTGGTTATGTTGTCAGGACCTCTTTTCAATTTTTCTATTAGGATGTTGCATGTAGATGGCATACCGACTATCTTTGGAGAGTATTGAAAGTTGGGTGGAACATGGACAAGATAAGTTTGCACAAAGGTATAACACTCAACCTGACTTTAACACACACAAGTGGGTAGAATATAATCTTTATCTGTAGTTATATGAGACGTTCTTCATCTTCTTTCCAGTAGAATTATATCATTGGTTGGGAAGCATACACATCGAACAAAATTTATCCTAGGCGAGGGTTTGGATGCAAGAAGACTATCATACTTTTTGATGCAGATGAAGCATGGACTAGAGTTGTAGATCACTTGTGGGATGGTGTGTTGCATAATTATACATTGGAGTATGTAATTACCACTTATTGTTGTCTAGAGGAAGTTGAGTTTAGATTCTTGTGTGAGCCCAGAGGATCCTATTTGTATGATATCCTTTAGCTATCAAGATCTTGATGATAGAACTGGGATTGAAAAGATTACGTATGGTTAGCTAAATCCACACCATGTGTAGGGGCAGGAGCAGGTGTGGAAAAGGATGGTGGTGGCCTAGATGGAAGATAGGCCAAGAGAGGAAATACGACTCAAGTTCAATGAAGCACGACAAAGGGAAATTAAGGCGTCAATGGAGTTGAGGAGAATGATAGCTTGTGAATGTTTTGAAGCTCTCGTAGAAGGTGAGGAGCCCCAACATTAGGTCCTCCTAAATTTAGGCAAGCGAAGTAGAGAGTCCCCATCTGTTTCGGATACGAGCGCGTCAGAGGAGAGGATGAGAACCACATGTGCACATTTGAATCAACCTAGCTACCTAGCCCTTGTGCTTAGTGTTCCAGATACAAAGGTAGTTGAAGGAAAAACTGATGAAGGTAATCAGGAAGATACATGTAGATACCATTTTGTGTTGAATTAATAAGTGCATCAGACAAGTAACGCACCCATGATAGCACAACAAGTGTCAGTGTTTGGGGCTACTCTTGTAGGATTATTTTCAAGAGCGTCAATAGGACAAAGTGTTGGTGTGCAGACCGTGAACACTTATGTGGGTGTTACGACAATGTAGACACTGGGTGTATAGTTTAGAAACTATAACTGGGATCATCAAATGGGATGCAAGCCATAGTAGGGGACGTGGGAGGCTTAGGGGGATTAGGTCAGCCACCGTATAGAGGGAATCCAAGAGGAGGTTCTGGATTTGGATTAGGCCCTACTCTATGACAAGGTCCATCACCACAACAACCACCACAAAACTAGCCTCAATAGACACCACCTCAAGTTTATTTCAATATGTCATTCCAAAATTCCAGAGTATATAGGTATAGAAGATGCAACAGAGCACGTGCACAAGTGTGAATTACTATGATGCGCAAAGGGAATTACAACTTTAGATAGAAAGGAAAGTAAATTTTCCACTATGCTACAAGGGAGAGCATATAGTTGGTATAAGAAGTATGACCCACATCAGATTGTGGTGGACTATAATGCTTTGTGCACTACATTTTTGGTTGAGTTTCACATCCATGGAGTTTGAACAGCAAAGCATCAATGCACTCAAAGATATCAAACAGGATTTATCTGAAAGCTTAAGGGAGTATGACAGGTTCTTTAAGCCTCTGTTGTCCAAATTATATTATGATATTCATCCAAGTCAGCATGCACAGTGGTTCGTTGGAGGATTGTTGACATTGTTTCGTAGATCTTTATCTCATAAGACATATGTAGATCCGCACGAGACTTTGGAAGCATCTCAACGTGCTGAAGTGGTTGGAAGTGTTGATACTAGAGTGAGCCCATTTTTGGAAGTGCAGATAACAACTATGGCTAAGTAATTAGAGAAGCTTTCTACCAACTTGTGCACATGAGACTAAAAGTGGTATATGGTGCACAGATTGTGAGGTTGAAGGACATACTAAGGATAGCGGGTCGTAGGTAGTGCGTTGTTATAGTCTTATGAGATTTTCCACTTCGACCATCATGTCTGGAATTTTCCTCTCTTGAAGTGTGCGACTATGAAGAGTGAATCTATGTACTGTAAGATTTGTAATGCACATACTCATGATACGAAGGATTATCGGCTGATAGATTAAATTCATGAGGCATGTGAGACTAGATTAAGGCAGACTACGGTAGCAAACATATTTCAGGTACAAAACACATAGCCTTCTGAAGAATGTAATAATGGAGGAGGTGGATTCCGTGGAGAATATAGGAGTAGAGGTCATGGTGGTAGAAGTACATTTCCACGTGGGACTTGTTATACTTGTGGGTCCCCAGATCATTACCAGTGTGATTGTCCCCATAATATAGTATGCACATGGTGTGGGAAGCAACATAAGCTAGAGGATTGTCTGGACTTGTATGAGCACATGTGTAAGAACAATAAGAAGGACAAGGGCGCAGGGATGATCAAAGTACAGTGTGTGAAAGGTGATCAATGGATAACAAAGAAGATTCTTGATCATAAGTTACAACCTCTATTAGTCACTACTCACACTTTAGCAATGTGAGTGCATGAACCTCTCAAATCCATAACACTCATCACGAGAGAAGAATTCACGCATGTCAGGTATCCATATGCTTCTCATTAGAAGGAAGTCTATTAGGGTACTATGGGATTCATCAGAGAGTTGTAAGAAGAGATACAGTGCTTAAAGGAGCAAGCGCGTGAGAGAGAACGTTGAACTCCCAAAAAAAGATATGGATGATCTGAAGGAGGTGTGTAAGATGTTGCACCAAGAGAATATCATTCCTCTATTAGGGGAATGGTGCATGAACAAGGTACCACATGCACTGGAGTTGAGCATGAGAGTGACAAATACTACATGCAAACTTACCACCACATAACCATGAGTATGATAAGGAAATCACTTTGGATGTAGTAATTGATGGGTGGTTGGTAAGCAATATTCTGATAGATACAAGCACTGAGGTAAATGTGCTCACTTTGGATGCATGGAATCAAATGGGGAGACCTATGTTACAACCATCTTCAAATGTGTTGTATATGGGAAACAAGACAAAGGCTATGCCTATTGGGGTGTTGAAGGATACTTTCATTACAATACAGGGAGCCAAGTTTACTGGAGACTTTGAGGTATTAGAGCTTACTGAATCAAATAAATTTCCAACATTACTTGGGCAACCATGGTGTTATGTGAACAATGCAGACCTGCGCTTCAATAAGGGATACATAATTTTTGAGAATAGGATTGAGTGCGTCATTATACCTCTGAATGAAGAAAAATCTACACCATATGTTGAGCCTCTAAGTGAAGAAGATCTTAGTAGGATTTATGCATGCACAATACATGACCCTGAGACTATGGAACCATCCAAGGAAGGTGTGTTGTAGTGGGGAGATGCATAGTTTGTTAGTAACACCACAAGTGTTGCTTGTGATAATTGGGCCCATGACACATATGAAATGGTTGGGCATGAGATGAAGGGATGGGTAACTAGAATAATCAGACTACACATGGTTAGGCGTATGGGAAAAGTTCAGTTACCTAGATATACTGGTGAAGAAAATCCTAAGTCTTTCTTGTTCGCCATGAAGGAACATTGGAAGAATGAAGGTGATTGAAGGAACATGTTGGTTTATACCCTGCACAGTACAACAACACGTTGGTGGATGATGCACAAAGACAACTTGTTGGGATGGCGAGAGGTGAGAATCACCTTTTCAACCAGGGTCACATGGAGTAATGCACCTACAAATATCTGTGAATATCATGGGAATACTCTTGCTTTGGTACATGTCCATAATTGTGAGAGAATATAGGCACAAGGCCAGGAGGCCTTACCACTGTCTTTTTGGGTGCATAAGTTCTATTCCACTCTGCGAGGTTGTGCATGTGCGCGTGGTATGTGCATGTTGAGCTCAAAGAAAGATTGCAAGCTGGTGAGATATGACTGAAGGTATGGTCATACATTTGATTATTTTTCTAATAAACCTCCATTGTAGATCATGAAGCATTTCAGATCATGAAGCGCATCACATTTGGGGATGGCGTGAAAGCATACGAGCTTGTGTTGGAGTTATTGGGAGAAATTGATCTCGAGGCATGCCTGGATGTTGAGGAAACAAAGGAGTTACAATTGGGTCGTGCCTGAAAGGAGAAAGAAAATGGTAAAATGGTTTACCCCATTGATGATGAAGAGGTTGAGAATTTGGAGGTTAGCCATACAGAAGGTGTGCATGAAGTAATGGATACAACTGATGAGAAGGCTTGTGCATACCATGTGCCCATGAAAATGAAGAAGGTAAATATTATCAAAGAAGATACGCCCAAGGAGGATAGCATTGGCAATTATTGGTCCAAACAAAAGGCAACAAAGATCATTGATATTTTGCAAAAATTTCATGATTTGTTTCCACGAGGCTATCATGAATTGAAATGAGTGCACCCCTCATTGGGAGAAATGAAAATTAAGCTAAAAGAAGGTGCACATCTGGTTTGGAAGAGGCCTTACAAGATGAATCCAAACATGCACGTAAAAGTAAAGGAGGAAATTGATAAAATTATTAAGTTTGGAGTCATTGAACCAATCGAGGAATCTGAGTGGGTTAGCCCTATGGTTATAAGCATCAAGAAGGATGGAAAGATCAGGATCTGTGTATACTACAAAGAACTTAACGTTGCATGGGTCATAGACCCTTTTCCCACCCCATTCATAGAATAAATCCTTGAAGGAGTAGCAAGGTGCAAGATTTATTCTTTTACAGATGGATTTTCAGGCTATCATCAGGTTCGCATTATGCCAGAAGACTAGGAAAAGACCACTTTTTGCACTGAATGGGGAAGATTTGCATACACAGTTATGCCTTTTGGATTAAAGAATGCGGCCACTGTATTTTCGCGTATTTTTGCACATGCCTTTCATGACTTTATTCATAAGTTCTTACAGGTCTATTTAGACGATTGGACTATTTATGGGTTGGTTAAGGATCACTGTGATAATTTGAAGTAATGTTTGAAAGATGTAGGCAATTGAGCATTTCTCTTAATATCAAGAAGTGTATTTTTTTACACCTTTTGGTACTTTGTTTGGGCACATCATTTGCAAGGAAGGATTATTGGTAGACCCTACAAAGATAGCAGTGATTTTGGGTTTAGAATAACCTACCAATCAGAGTGAAGTGCATGGATTTTTGGGCCATACTGGTTATTATAGGAAATTTATCAAGGGATATGCAAAGATTTCCATGCCCCTGGAAGAGTTACTCAAGGTGAAAGGAAAATGTCATTGGGGTGATGCACAACAGCAAGCGTTTGAAACATTGAAGGAGAAGTTTACCACTGCACCAATATTTCACTTTCCTTCATGGAACAAACCCTTTCATGTACATGTTGATGCTTCTGATATGGCTATTGGTGCAATCTTGGTGCAACCTGGAGAAGGAAATGTGGATCATCCCATATACTTTGCAAGTAGGAAGTTGACACTAGCAAAACATAATTATACCACCACTGAGCGCAAGGCATTGTCTATGATCTATGTGCTTCATAAATTTTGACAATACTTGTTGGCTACTCCATTTATATTCTATATAGATCATATGGCATTGAAATATTTGGTCAACAAGCCTGTTTTGCAAGGGTGCATCTTTCGGTGGATACTTATCTTTTAGGAGTTTGATTTTACAGGTGTTGTAAAGTCAGGAAAGAATAACTTAGGGCATGATCACTATTTAAGAATGAATTCTGACAAGGATGTGCAAAGTATTGAGGATACAATGTCAAATGCACAGTTGTTTAGGTTGAATCACTTGCACCCATAGATTTGGAGGATATAGTATATTTTTGTGCGCACTGGGATTGGCTCCTGAAGGGATGAAGTCTTTGGAGAAAAATAAGCTTGTTATACACGTAACACATTATCACTGATTAGAGGTGACTTGTACAAAATAGGCAAAGATGAAGTCTTGCATTGATGTGTACTTGGACATGAGCACAAAGCCATTATGGAGGAATCACATGGTGGGATAACATGAGGACATTATGCAAGTGATGCGACTGCACGTAAGATCCTTATGGTTGGTATTTGGTGGGAAACTTTATACAAAGATGTTAAGGCATTTTTGAAGGCATGTGATCATTGTCAGTGTGTTGAGAAATCTAGAAATAGAGATGAGATGCCACTTAGACCTATTGTGAGCATGAAACCTTTTGAGAAGTGGGCTATTGACTTTGTAGGACCTATTGCACCACCCGCGTAGGACTAGAGTGCGCTATATAATTACATGTACTGACTATTTGACAAGGTGGGTAGAGGTCGCACCTATAAAGGATTGCAATGCAACCACATCAACAAGGTTCTTATGGGAAAACATCATTAGTAGGCATGGTTGTCCATTAAGCTTGACTAGTGATAGAGGAACTCATTTCTTGAATGAGACAATCAGAATTCTATTGGCAGAGTTTATGGTGGCACACCATAAAACTACCCCTTATCACCCTCAAGCTAATGGTACTGCAGAATATTTCAACAAGATTTTGGGACAAACTCTTATGAAGATTTGTGATGTTGGAAGAAAGGATTGGGATGATAAAGTGTTAGTTGTACTTTGGGCTTACAGGACCACTTATAAAATATTGAATAAGGCCACACCCTTTTAGTTGGTGTTTGGCATAGAGGTGGTACTACTGGTGGAGTTCTTGATACCATCCTCGTGTATTGTGCATGCATGTGGTTTAGTAGATGACAAGGTTTTAGAAGAGTGCATTGAGAAACTAATACAATTAGATGAGAGACATGTTATTGGGCATTAGAGCCAAAAGACTAAGAAAGCACAACACAAATTCTGACATGATAGGCACATTAACAATAATTCATTTGAAGTTGGAAATATGGTCCTTCTCTATGACTCCAAGTTTGCGCACCACCTAGGGAAGTTGAAGGTGCATTGGTTGGGACCTTTTGTAGTAACCAAGATACTTGAATCAGGCGTATGTCAATTGTAGGCGTTGGATGGACACCATGTTTCCCGGTTACTTCAATGGGAGTAGATTGAAGCCCTACTATAAATAAGCTTCTTGGTGTTTGTAATAAGGCAGTATTGCCACTTAGATTAGGTTTCCCTTTCATGTTTTGTTTTTACATTTCAGTTATTTGTTTTCCTTTTTTATTGTAATAAGCTTATTTGCACGCATAGGAAGATGATTACTATCTATTGAGTTCATGCATAGAGGACCACACATACTTTTAGTGTGGGATGAACCAGGTGCAAGTATGCGGAAAAGAGATCTTGTTGATGCTTGGACAAGAGGTGAAGTTGATGAAGATGTGCGTGTGTTGGTATAAAGATGGGATGTTGGTTGTAGGGTGCATGGAAAAGTAAGAAAAAATGTGTCACAAGTGCTGAGAAGGATGGTGATGATAAAAATTTACTCAGGTTGATGACTACGCGAGGGAAAGACCGTGCAATGTAACGTGAGGTAGGTAGAAACAAGATGGACTACTTAGTATAAAGCAGAGCAGCAGAAGTGTTGCGGCGCAGGTAAGCACGGTCGAGGAGGTCTATAGCCTAGGAAATAGTGAGCGCGTCGGCTACCACTGCAACGCACAAAAGAAAGCATAGGAAAAAGCGTGAAAAAATAGAAAAGCGTAATTAAAGCTGCAGTATGGTGATAGGTGGTGAGCATTTAATGTGATAAAAATTCATAAACCTATAAAAGGAGTGTCAAGGTAAGTTTATTTTCACCTTACCTTGTGAAGAACTTAGGTGTTTGCGAAGAGAAAATTGGTGGAATTTGATGCAAATTTACATGCGAACCTCGAGAATCAACTAAACCATATCAAAGTGAGAACACGGATGAGTAGGAGAGATCCTTTAGAAGGATGTTTGAGGCTTGAGGGCAGCATGGAAGTTTATTTGTGACAAGAGAAGGGTTTGCAAGATTCTCTGACTAGGGTTTATAGAATTAGGGCACATATTTGATTGAAGAGAACACGTTAAGATGGATATTCAATGTGGACAGTTGGAAATAAGGGATTATAGGCACCTAAGGCACATAAGGATAATAGTTTAGAAGTTGGGATTTTCGTGTGACATGGCACCAAGGAAACTAGCAACTGTGTCGCCTAAGGTGAAGGGGAAGGGCAAGGTGAAGCCTGTAGCTGAGGATGTATAGGAAGAGTGGTATTCAGAGATGAAATACCCAAAAGGATTCATTATGGAGCAAGATTAGGTGGCCCATGTCAAGAAGATGACTGTTAATCATTTCAACCATCACTTAGATTCCAATGAGTGCGAAATAGAGATTGAGTTGATTTGGAGAATGAGCAAGAGGATCGTGGATGATAAGCTCATCTATGATGATAAGCGATACCGAGTTTTGAGCAGTGTGGGATCCCTTCAACTATATGAGCTCCCCTATTTTGGTAAGCCTGAGAGACTTTATCAATGGCTTATGTCGTGAGTCCATGAGGAATATTTCTATTTTTTGGGAAGAAGGATGTGCCTCATTGCACACTTGATTGGGAAAGTTATTGGTCTCCAAAGCTCAGGTGTAGAAATCACTACTGACTTGGAGGATGATGATGGGGTGAAGATCATTGCCGCGACCTTGAATTATCAGCAAGGAGGGCGCTCTATGGATATCACAAAGCTTACTGACCTTATTGTCAGAATGGTCGCGCAACTTATCACAAAATTGGGGGCACAAGAACTATGAATGCAAGTTAATAAGTTATGGCTTCATATCACAAAGAAGAAGAAGGCAGTGAAGAAGAGGAACAACACAAAGAAACTGGGAACAACGCAAGTACATATGTTGCCACCCCTAAGTCACCGAAAAATCCAAGTCCCAAAAATAAAATGAGCGTGAAGAAGAAACCCAAGGTGGTTTCAAGCAAAGAAACTGAGGAGGCAGAAAAGTCTGGAGAGGAGATGCCTCACATTTCTTCACTAATTCACACTCTGGAGGATTCAGAAGGGGAAGAGCACAATGCGCGCCGTGAGAAGAGCTTAGAGGTGAATGAAGAAGTAGAATGAAAAGAAAAGAATGATGAAGAAGGCCATGATGAGCCTCTTACACAAGGCACATGAGGAGAGCATGAGGAAGGAGAACATGATGTCGAGCGCAATATTGAGTATGAGGTTGGGCGTGATGAAGAGAAGAAAAAAAGGAATATGAAGGAGAGACAAGTACATGAGGTTCCCTTGCATTGGATATACCAACAAAGCCCCATGGAAAAGGGATAAAGTTGAGGCATACACCCCAAGGTCCTATAATGTAGTATATCGATGATCCTTCAAAGGTTTTGTGTCCGTGATATCAAAGTTCAATGACCATAGAGGATATCTTATGTTGGTCATTCTTTGACAAGAATGAGGATCTCCCTTGAACCAAAAATATGGTCTCTAGGGCATATCAGTCACATATGGGAGACCCAAATTTCAAGGTCAATGCACATAAAATAGCTTAAACAAGGATTAAATCAGCTCTTGGTGAGGCTTACCCCATGGTCGACGTATAAATGCTTACAAACGAGCAGGCATGCAATGTGCTGAACAAGTTATCATCATAAGTGTTTTTTGAATTTTTGAGGACTGCATGATAAAAAGATTGTGTGCTGAGATAAAGGAAAAGGATGAAACCATTGCATAACTCAAGCATGAATTGAGACAAGAGCAAGGGCAGACGTGCGCAACATACACCAAGGTGAAATGGATTGCAGATCCTATCAAAATCATGTGCCTGAATTTGGTTGAGCAGGTCTAAGCCACGTATGAGACAACACTACATTGTTTAGAGGACTTAGCGTGTATGCTCACTCATGAGAAAAAAACATAATAGTAAAATCCACAGAAGAAGAAATGGCCCAACAGAAGAAGGATGATAGAGAGAAGATAAAGGAACACCTCGTGCAGTATGATGCACTGGATATAGAGGCTAAGGAGGCTACACAAATGGATGAATTTATGTATGATAAATACCGTGACTTTGATCATGTTGTAAGTATACTGGTTGCTAGAGATGAAGCAAAGTTGAGGGAGTTCTAGGCCAAAAATAAGAACAATAAGGTGGAGCAGGAGGTGTTGGCCGAGGTAGAGAAGAATGGGAAATTGATAAACCTTTTGAAGACCTCACTCAAGGACATATTGAAGGAAATTTTTCCTCATATTATGTGCAAGATGGATGCATTGGACAATGTAGCCAAACAACTGGAGAACTTAATCGAGCAACTGAAGGGGAAGATTGATGAATCGACTCTTGCGGAGGTCCCTGATATTGTTGATATTGCGCCGGTGAAAGCAACTAAGGAGTTAGAAGGGTGAAGGGAGTTAGAGAAAATATTGGTCGAATAATTTTCAGTACTTCTTTCACCTAAAGAGAGTTGAGTTATTATTCTTTGATTCGTTGGCGCAAGCCACATTTTTTATTCTTTCATTCATGACAGATATCCTTTGATTCTTTAGACGGTATTCTTTGATTAGTGTTGTCAAGGATGGACAACATACATAGTGTGGGGTAATGTTGGGTTGGAAAATTGACCAAGTATAAGAGTGTAGAGGTTATGCGCACAAGCATGCACATGTAAAAGAGTCAGGGTAACACACAGGAAGGTGTGCGTAGGTGATAGGTAGGGAAGCGTGCGGGATTGAACACACATAGGGAACAATTAAGGACTTAACCAATTTTCCAGGTTGAGATAAAAATTAAAAAACAAAGATGGAGTGCTGACCAAGAAAAGGATAAAAGTGGGCTAACTTGGCAAATAAACAAATGATAATTTTGGATAAAGACACATGCAGATCAAGGATTAAAGCACATGCATGGATTCGACTATTAATAGGATTAAATCAGAATATTCTTAGGATATTCTATTATTAGTTGTTAGTAAAGCATGTATGTATAGTATGCATGGCTATTTTTGGGCACACCTATTATTAGGAGAGTGCATGGGCGGTGAAGGGAAAGTCCCCACCCCTATATATACATGTTATAGGTCAGTGTTTCACCACATAAAATTTTAGTGGCGAATATTCGTTAATTCACGAATATTCCTATTTTTGAAATTTGAAATTGACAAATATTTAGGGTATAAGCTAGGACCAATTCGCCAAATTTTTTTGGGTACAATTTAATTATAAGGGTCGATTAGCCATTCCCAAAAAATAGAAATTCACAAAATTCTCCTAAATATAGTCAGTCGGTAGCATATTTTTATGCAACTGACCAATAACATATAGTATGTTGTCGGCCGGTAGCATTAAAATGTTTTCAACCGGTAGCATTTTTTATGCTACCGGTTGACATCATACTATATGGTGTCAGCTAGTGGCATAAAAATATGCTACCAACTGATCGTATATAAAAACCTACTATCTGATAGCATTTAATAGTGATTTCGTGATGTCTTGATATTTGACATTCGTGCGAAAGCTAATTTTCCCATATTCGGAAAATATTTTCTAAGGCTTTTTTTGGGAGGGACCCTTAAAATTATCCTTGTGTTTCACGACGACTTAGTGTTTAAGATCTGTTATGTTCTAGTAAAGGCATGTTGTTTTGATTGATACTTGCGTGCGTGGTCTAGAGCATTGGTACATTGACTGGTTTCATATTCAACTTCCATTATGTAATGAATTTTTTTTATTAATAGATAATTGTGGTTGGATATTGGTTGTCAATGGATTTGAGTATGGAGATTACATAGTTCAATTGGTAATAGTAATTGTTTACATGGATTGATTGTTTCCTTATTATATGTGTTTCCAAAGTGAGTTGAATGCAATTGTTATTTATATGTGAATAGATACTTGGTTGGATATCATGATAATTATGCATGTTAACACCTTGACAAGCAAACAAAAAGGAGGGACCTGGTAGTTGCGTGCGCTTCGGGTGAGAATTTAGTCTAACTGAATGAGGTGTCAGCACGCATAACACTCTAGTCAACTATTAAGACTACAGATTGTCCTCGCATTGTTTGGAGCATTCTTCAGTCCTTATTTGGAGACCCTTCAAGGATTGTCATTTTTTCTCCTGCTCATACAATTGTATTTTCTTCCTCTTCATGTGATAATAGTTCTGCTGACACAGACTCACTTGTTTCTATTCCTGATGACAAGGATTGTTGTTCTAGTTTTGGTGATGAGAGAACATATGATGAATCCTCTCCTCCTTCTCTTGGCCTCCTTTTAGAGAATGTTGACCCTCCTCCCTTCTCATCAGACATCAGACAGTCTTATTTCCATTCTCATACCATCAATACATCTGCCTCCTTCCCACTTTTAGTGTGTGAGGCCCTTTCCATTCCTCCTTCATGTATTGATGATTCATACTTGTCAGACATCACTCTTCTATTTGTTAAGCCACCCTCTTGGGATCAGTATTTTTCAAACCTTCGTCATCTCTTCGCAATTCCTACTTCTGATGCAGTACAAGGAGTTTCTCATCTGTCTACAGGTGTTTCAGAGGAGTCCTTCATCTCCTTTTTTGGGAATTCCCCATTCTAGAACTTTTATCACTTCCACTTTTTCGGAGACCATCATTGATCCACCTTTTATTGTGGATCTTCTTTCTACTGTAGCGGGGGTTACTATTTTACCTTCACTTCACTTGGGCATCCTTTCGGCATATGTTACTCTTTTACACTCTGACAGTTTTACACTCATGGCATTACCTTTGGTTCCTTTGCACACATTTGTTAGACCTATGCCACATTATAATGGACCAGATTCAGAGTTCTTCGTACTGTTGCCTTTGGTTTCCTTGACGAAGTGGGTGGACTTCCAGTACTCCATTTTTGTCCTTCCTAAGGAAAGGAACATTTATTCGATGTGGATGGATTTTCTTTAGTCTATAGGATGAGGACCACGTCATCGACATTCTTCTTGGAGACTTACTAGAGTTGTAGAGTTCAGATCTGGTTACGGATTTACCTATTCATCGACTTCTCTTGTCTCCTTCCTCTCTTCTCTTCTTCTTCTTCTTCCAGAAAGATTACATTTTGTACATGGGTACCTTATCAGGCCTTTAATTGTCAGGACCCATTTGATGCATCTTTCTAGGTTGTTAGGGGATTATTTTATCTCTTATAAGTGGACGGTTTTTCCCACTGGGTTTTCCTCCGCTACTTGAGATCCTTGTTGTGCATATGTACCTCGTCAGTCGTAGTTACCGAGACCCATTTCTCATTTTTGACTTACCACCTCATCCTAAGTCACGATGAAGGGGGGTGTTGGTGTGTGTACTTGCCTTGTCATCTTGCAGCATTTTCCACATCACGTGGCGAGTCATCTCACTTAGGTGAGGTCATAGGTGTTAAGTGTCTTAGGGGGTATGATAGATTTTGTTATATGTGTCAATGTGCATCATACAAGAGTTACTTTCCATTTCAAGAATGTAACTCCTCTTCTCCACTTGTGGAGGTATGATGTTCATGCATTGGGAGTTACATAACACTCCTATTTGTACTCCTTTTTTCGATATATGAGAATGAATAGACCCTTATCTTGCATGCACATTTCATGGTTGAATGCTTGCTTCCTCATGTAATTTCGTCACGCTGTCGTTCGAGTGCAACTTGGTTGATGTGTGTGTTATCCTGCACGATCCTCGTTCTTGCTTTCTCTGTCAATGATCTTGTAAAACAAAGATGAAACTTTGTGTCATTGATTAATGAAGTCATATAATTGTGTCTCTGATTTACAAGTCTTATTTTTTATTGCATGGTTGAATTCTTCTAATTAAATGTGGACCTACTATGGTTAACTGTTGATGAGAATTTTCTAGTTCCTACTCACAACATTAACCCTCTCTCCCTATTTCACATACTCCTCTTTACCTCTCTTCAAAGAAAATTCCTCCCTTATATAGTGTACAAACACTTTGCCACATGTTTAGTGGAGTATTCTTGTGTGATCCCCGACCTAACGGTCACCCCATAATTTCAGTTAGTTTACATTCAATAATAAGAGCCTCCCCATACCCAAGAAGGAGCTTAGCCTCGTGACCGTTGGTGGAAACCAATACTATACTGCAACAAATTATTGCACCAACAATTTTTGCTAACTTTGTTGAAGAAGGTTTTTCCTTTGTGCACCCTTAAAAGATCTCTGGATTTTTTTTTTTTTAAAACATATTTTTAAAATCCATAAAAATTACAAATACTAATAAATACAAAAAAAAAATCCTATTTGAATGCTCAAGAGCCTTGTTGTAATCGTATTGAAAAATATGCAATTTTCTAGTTTCATTCCTTTTTAATGCTTTTAGCAAAACTAGCAGAAAGAAGATTCAGTAAAAAAAATCAAGCAGATGGAATTTCAGTCTTTCATAATCCTAAGTTTGATCCACAAGAATAAACAAATTTCATACTTGCTCCCATAGAAATTCTAAGATAAGTTCATAAAAATCCACTTGATCCCTTTGGAGAATCAATTGCAAGACCATTAGATATCATCTCACTAGAAGAAGAAGAAGAAATGGTTACACCCGTGTCATGGGGACAAAACACCAGTCCACTAGCGTTGGCTCCTCCACTTCATGAATTACCACTAGGATCAAGAAATAATTTTTCCAAACTCTATGGTTTGACAGGCATAGGTGCCCGTCAAATTTAAACCCTACCTCAAATTACCATTATTACGCTGAAAGGCGTGTTCTATGTTAGAAACCCCGGCCCTTTCTGACAAGCGACAGAGGCATCAACGAGTGAAATTTTTTGGTCGACGAAATATGGACTTATATCTACCGTTCATGGTGTCGAACAGTTGGGTAGGAGTGGTGGGTGTCTGAAAATTGTCAGAAGCATGGCCTGGCCTATCCTGGCAGATAGAGGGACCTATTTGATTCGTCCACATGTTTACTCTTTTTTTCTCCCAATGTTCGGTAAGGGAGACTCTATTTCATCTGTCTGAATCAAATTTCATTGAGTTGTCATGGATGAGTTTTTGGGTTTACTGTGCTTAGATACGAGCTATGGCATTATTCATTCTGGGTTGTGGTTAGACGCCATGCCTGTTTTTTTGAGCTCTACTGGTTGTTGTTCTGGGTTTGCACCATTCTGCTCTATTATGTTCCATGGCTCTACATTTTTCCTTTCCTCAGCAGAGCTAAAGGTTCCTACTCGAGTTTTCATTATTGGCCATTATGGGTTTCATAGTTGGGTCGAGCTTGTGAGATTTAACCTCCACAACTCGTTAAGGGTTTGTAGCAACTCGGTTGCTCTGTTCTTTAATTTTGTTGTGCCCTGTTACATGTGTTAGGTCAGCCATTGCTATGGCTCGAGCTTGGGCTCGTATATTTGTTCAATGGCTCGCAAACGTGATACCATAGCTCGTTGTTTGAGCTTTTCTTTTGTTTATATCTCGGTCAGGGTTATATATATGTTTAGCTTGCTTGGAGTGAGATTTTCTTGACTCGCCGAGGCCGCACTCTTAAACAACTCGCTTGTGGTTAACCCAGCTTGTTGGGTTTGAGTCGGATCTTCAACTCTAGCTTAACACAGTTGTTCAAGTTTTTCAAGTAGCTCACCAAGGGTTTGCCTTTGCATTGTTTACCAGGGTTTGTTGGCTCGTCCCTTACAAAATTTTGTTGCATCCAGAGCTTGAGCTTGGTTGATTCGTGTATGGCCCGATTGGGGTTTCACTGTAGGGAGCTCAACTTGCCATTTGTGCATTTTTGCTTTGCCTATAAAAGACGAGTTGGGGTGTGCCATGTTCTTTAGTGGGTTTAAGTTGAGGCCTCTTGGGAGCTCGTTGGTTGTGTTCCTGGGAGTTGTTTTGCATAGCCCAGCTGTATTGGATCATTGTGAACCTCACTGGCTCAGCCAACCCTTTACACCCAGCTTGGCCATTGTTTGTGGCCTTCACTCTCCAACTCGACCCTTCCCAGCTCGTTGTGAGCTTCACTTGCTCGGCCAGTCTTTGGGGTAAGCCAGATTTCCTTAAGTTTTACTCTATTACAGCTGTCTAAACCGAAGAAGCTTGGAGTTTGTATTTCATACCCAGATTTACTTGCATATTGATTGTCACCTGCAATCTTGTGCCAAAATACTCATTCAAATATCTGAAAAATCTTGTATTTCTCACTTTGTCTTGAACATCTCTATTCTTGCATATATATGGGACCTTGAAGGATTTGTTATTTTACTTCTGAGTTCATGATTTGGTTTGGATTTGCATGATTCATTGGCCTTTCAATCCTTCTTGAGATGAGGGATTGTGATTCTGATGATATCCTTTAGAAACTAAAAGTGTCATTAAAATTTTGAAGCACTGTTTGCTATAGATGAGATGGTAGTTCAGTTAGTTTGCAATTTATTTGTTGTGTTTCTTTGTTGAAAGTATTATTGTTGTCGAGGACAACATGAATACAATGTATTTAGAGGAATCTTTCTCATACACAATTCTTATTGTCAGATTTTGTTTCATATAAGTTCAGTTATGTATTATCGCTATTGAGGACAAACATGAATACAATGTCTTTAAAGGAATCTTTCTCATGTACATTTCTTATTGTCAAATTTTGTTTCATGTATGTTCATTTATACTTTATTGTAATTCTTTCTACAACATCGGCAGGTTTTGAAGAATGCAAGGAAAAAGTTCTGCGATGAGGTTTATTTTCGTGTTGAAGATAGAAATGTTTCTCTTGCCAAGGTAAAAACAAAAAAAACTAAAGTTTGTAGGAATTGTTTTCTATTGTTTTTTTAATCAGTAATTCCTTTATTTCTGCGTTTGTAATATTTTTGTCTTGTTTAGTCCAAGTCACATTATAAAGACCGTCAATGCAGTATCTTTGAGTCATCTCCAATATCTTATGCCTTGTGACAGAAATTCTTAGTTCTATATATCTTGTACAGGCCACTTGTTTTTGTATTTGTGCACTTCATTAGCAATTTAAGATCTGTTTCTATGAAATTGTGAGCTTCCCTGTTTTCAATATTCTTATGCGCTTCTGTTCAAAGTTGACCATTTTATGGAGGAATGATTGCTGTAAGTAGCCTTGGATTCAAATGAATTGTGAATAATTTTTTCCATTCTGATCCTTACAGTAGTGGATTGGTGCTTAGAAAATAGTTACTGGTTCCTTTTTTCGTGACTTTGCTGGATATAAAGGTGATCACATCTAAAACTATTGTTGTTTAAGAATACTTGATTAGTTTTGGTGTGTGGGAGCCCCATTTTAGTAGTGATTTCTCTACCTGTCAGGGACCTAGCTCTAAGAGTTCTCTTACTGCCATATGTTTTTGCAAATTAATTTGGGAATTGATCTTTGCCTTCTTTCTTGGCATGGCTCATTATGATTGAGGAAATATATTTTCATATCAAGTTTTGATCTTTTGACTGTCTCACCAAGTAAATAGTTTTTAAAACTTGTTTGGGAAAGTTTCACAAATTCATGGAGTTTTCTTTTTCTCTTTGAAAATTATGCTATTGGATTTGTTCTTTTGACATAAGAATTGGCTTCATCTTGCCAGCTTTTTATGCCAATCTTTCCATGGAGATCCTATTTTTTGTTTGCATATTATGCTTTCTAGAGATATTATGCAAGGCTAAATTATATTTCAGATCATCTTTACTTTTGCGTTTTAGGGAAAATGTGGGCTATAGCAACATTACTCATCTTATTATATTTATTCTATCATTTCCCAGGGATGCTTTTCTGTGGACTGTTTCCTTTTCTATGGCATGAAAAGGTGCAGCTTCTTTTTACGCTGCATGGGAGAATGTATCTTTAAATTTGTCTTAAATGCTTTATGCTGATATGTTTGTGCAGGCTTATCTTGTATAAGATTTTCTATTACTGCAAAAATTGGCCTTTTCATCAGACATGCATTGCGAGGATCAGGATTGTCAAATTTTTATGCTTTTATGTGCTCCCCAATTCTATAAGGGCTTGTTCATGTTTTCAGAATGAATAGGTTGGCTATCAATATATGTAGCATTGCAATGATGCATACTTCGTGTCTTAAATTCAGCTTGTTGTAGAGCTACATATGTTGATGGCTACTTTGAAGAATGTTTATTTCATCCCAAGTGCTGGATTTGCACCACCAATAATTGCATCCTTTTGTTATTAGGTCTTTGGTGTTTTAGGTCATTAACTTTCTCCCACCGATTTGTCTTTTTGTTGCATATATTCTATAAAGTTATGCTCAAGTATCTTTTCATTCCCAGAAAAATTTGTTTCTAGGCTGAGGGAGTCTTTCTACTGCTTTAATTTCAAAATGCATTAATGACTTGCAAAATCCTACTAGCATTCATGACTTGCAAAATCCTACTGCAGGCTATGTTGTTGATTGCTGTTGAAGATGAAGCATTTATTTCTTTTAATCAGGACATGGATGCTCGTTCTGTTCTAAATGAAAGGAGAGAGATTCCTAGTTCCTCAAAGTTTGACTATGAATCGGGTAGCTTGGATGCCTTTCTTCTGGATGGTAAAAACATTACAACATGGCTCTCGAAGCTTGATGTTATAACAAGACAAGTGGAAGTAGAGTTAATACCAAAAGAAATTAGATGTCATTTGGCTGAAGTTTTGGAGGCAATGAATTTTGTTCTCTTTGATTTACGAGGGTTTACTAGATCATCAGTTTTGAAAGATCCAAAACAGTCATACTTGCACACGGTGTTAAGTTCAGCATCCGGAAGTGGTATTTTATTTTACTTTCTTCTTAGTTTTACTTATATGTGCAAATTATGTTTATATTGGAATTTGAATTCTTACCATATGAAATAGTCAGCTGCCAATGGCAAGTAAATTTATATCTTGGAAATTTCCCTTACATTTCTAACTGGAGCCCATGCTCCACATTTCTACATCCTCAATGTTGTAGTTTTCTATTTAACAGGGTTGCAATTCTAAATCATAGAAAGTAGCAAGTTTGCTGGTTGATTGGTTGGCTATTTCCTATATGCTCTGCATTGATTTGGGAAGCTATCGAGTTCAGTACTTTTCTGATGGAAATAACCTTTCTAATATGTACCGATATAATTTGGCAGCTATAATGCTCAGCATTATATATATTGAAGTTTGCCGGAGACTTGGAGTTACTATTGTAGGAGCAGGAGTTGGGGAGGATTTTTTGATATGGCCCCAAACTGACAATACGGAGGTTTGTATTATCTGTTCTATTTTTGTACAAATTTGTTACTATACTGGATTCACATACTATTTCATAGGCTTCTGTAATATCCTCCTGATGTTGAAAGAAGTGCGATAATGTTAACCTTTCTGTGTAGTTTGTTTTCAATATTCAACCAGCTTTAGGATTTTGTTGTATATGTATTGTGATGCCTCTTAAAATGGTTTTCTTTTAATATTTTCACTCTTCTCATGTTTTTTGTTGAATATATTTGACATGGGGAAACATTTTTTATGTTCCTTGACTTTCTACTCTTCCTTTTTGGACATTTAATTAATTTATCTAAGTGTACTGTTTAAAACTTTAATAGCAAGAGACCTATGACATGTGCTCACAGAAAATTCTGAGTTACTGAATCTTACTGGGTTTCAACTTTCAATTTCCTTCTGCCTGGGATTTTATTAATTAAATCTAGTAGGAAAACAATTGATAAACATTTCTGAATTTTATTATGATTTGGAATTGTGAGCCCGTTAGACTTGGGGTTTAAACACTACATCTCACTTATTAGCTCATCTTCTAAGCATAACTTGGGGTGGACACGCTGCTCATTACCAAGATGGTCACGTGGACTTGGCTATCACTTCGAATCTAGAGGGAAATCACCATAATCTAGCTATTAGTAGAAGTCCAATAAAATACTGTGTGCCTGAGGATAAGGCATGCTCTATGTATATGGGTATCAGTTCTTAATGTTGTGCAAGCACCAATGTCTCACAATGTTAAGCCATGGTTACATGTTATGGAATTTGACAACAGTTTTAGATGTATCCCATAGATTTAGATTCATCACAGAGCATTAGATTTTTTTAAAGGTCTCTTGAAATAAATTATCCTGATGAGCTTTTCAATTAATGTTTTTTTAGATGTGTTTTTGGTTCAGGAACTCTTTAAACTATCTGAAGGGGAAAGCTGGTTTGCTAGAGTAAATGGTAATTGTGTTAAGCATCCTGGATCTATGGCTTCTGATTTGAACAGTGGATCTTTTCCTAGTGTTGAACTTGGGTCAAACAGAGACATCATTGCAATTGCTTTGGCAAATCTTAAAGTGAGTTTATCAACACAAACTGGCTTTTGTTCAACGGAGCATCTGAAATGGGATGATTCTATAACTTCTGAAATAATGATCAGTTGAAGAATATTGAACCAGTGTAAATTAAATATTCTTTAGAGGCATTGGGCTATATGCATTATAACTTGATTGTTTTTTGGTGGAATGTAACTTTTTATATAAGGTGTCATGCATTTTATGATTTTATCTTTTTTTCTTGCAGAGGCTCTACGTAGAGCTTGCGCATTAAGAAAGCTGAATGACAAGTTCTTTTTAAAGAGCAACCGACCATATTGACTCATGATAGGCTGATTATGGATCAATTGCAACATTACATTTTTCTCTGCGTCAACTAGAAATTCATGTTTTCCATAAATTTATGCGTTCAAACTTGTCTTGTAAATGATGCTATTAAGTCTATCATTGACACTTTTTACGACAATTTGTTCTGCCTGCCTGGTTTGCCTTTATTTCTCATTGTCGAATTTGATCAAACTACGGTGCTTTGTTCTCCATTTCAATTTCCTTTTCCACTCAACAATATGTCTGTTTCGGCGTTAACATCGCACACATCACGTGCGATTGCTAGTTAGTTAGCATGGTAGCATATAGAGAATATTTTATATGTATTAAATTCCCATAAAGATACGGATGGTCGGCAACATAATAAAAGTATTTTGCACGTGTAAAATTCGCAAAAGGATATGAATTGTCATTGGTCGGTAACATCCTGAACTACTTTCAATTTAAAAAATTCCCGTCCGATTCGCAGGAGGAGATTTTAAATTTGACCAAACCGTCAATTAATTTCCACCTATTGCAAATTTTCATCATTGCACAGTACTAAATTATTATAATACTGATAAAATAGGAAAACAGCTTTCATCTATTTTAAATTTTTTAATATAAATCAATATTAAAAAGGACGTTTATTGTTTTAAATCTGCCGAGGTATTCAAAGCTAAAATCAGGAAAAACGTGTAAGCGGACGTCAAATTTAACACACTAGAATCCTCGTTTTGTTTAGCGAGACTGGTTAAGGTATTTTGATTCAAACATAATTGGCGCTGTTATTGTATTGATCTGCAGCTATAAATACAAAATCGGACATAAATAAAGGGCGCTTCACTTTAGTTAGTTAGGTTGCCGTTGTATAGATTCTGATAAGTAAGTAGCATTAGGATCATATTCGGATTCCAAAAAATACATGTGTTAAATGCCCGAAATTTGAGGTGAAGCATGCAAACATTGCATTGTTTTCTCGAACTCCCCTTCAATTTATTAAACTCCGTCTGGTTCGCCTTGAAATAGTTTTAGCGCTCGTGGAGCGGGGGAAGCGGAAAGACGTCAGTTAAGGAGATTTTCTGTGCGGCTGGAAAACAAAGGAGCAGCCATGGCAGACGGTAAATTTCTTGCTGATTCAACTAAGGACGATAATGATGTGGAGGCCTCGGAGGGCACGGCTCATCTCATAAGCCATGGTAAGTAAGCTTCGGAACGCAAAAACAATTTAATTTGATTGATTCCGTTCTGGTTTAGACGTTCATAGCTGCAATGTGAAAAGTTTGGCAGATCCGTGGTATCAAGTGGGGTTTGTTCTGACGACGGGAGTGAACAGCGCGTATGTGTTGGGGTACTCTGGAATAATCATGGTCCCTTTGGGATGGATCGCAGGCACTCTCGGATTGATTGTCGCCGCCATTTTTTCTCTCTATGCAAATTTCCTCCTCGCGCGGCTCCATCAAACGGGAGGAAAACGACATATTCGATATCGTGATCTCGCTGGTCATATCTACGGTAAGTATTCTGCCGTATTAAACCCTTTTGCTTTCTGCAATTCTTATCATCAAATTCGGTAGGTACTTATTTGTTGTTTTCCGTCTCTGCGATGGGGTACGTGTCATTTTATTGCGTTGGGAGGTGTTGTGTACGACGTTGTATTTAAGAGTCGCCAATAAATGTCCCGCTTTTGAAATCGTGCCAATTCAGTGTCGGAATTTCCAGGTCTCTTGCTGGTCTTTTCTTTTTCTATACATTTTAGACTTTGACTTGTAGGTGCTGACTAAGTTTAATTTAAAAATAAATATGTTAATCTTTTCCAAGTGCCCCCTTTCTGTGGCGAAGCTTGTCATTGACCTGTAACAGTAATTTTCATTAAAATAAACCTATTGCGATTCTCGAGTTTATACAAGATGAAGTGTGTGGAAGTGGAACGCAATGAAATAGTACAATAGTACAGATTTTTTTGAATACATTTATTTCAAAAATGTCCAGATGTATCAGTTTGAAATGTCAAAACAAGAAGTATCACTCAGCAACTCTATTATTATCTTTGCAATTTCGCTTTTCAACTGGTGACAGATGGCCGGAATCTAGCTACAGTATTGCTTTGGACTCAAAAACATCTCTCTATGAAAAAAATCAGGTTTCAAACGCCATCATGTGATGGAATTTTCCAATTACCTTCTCCAAACAAAAAAAAAAAGTCCTATCACAAACAAATGAATGTCAAATTTAAGACCAACTATTTTATTTACATCTCACCTTGTTACACTCCACCACTCTCCCTCCCTTTCTGCCCTCCACTCGCCATTGCCATTGTAAGTTGTGCCTGTCGGCATAAATATTAATAAATAATTGAAAGTGGTCTTATGGAAAGATGCATCTCCTAAATTACTCTCAGGTGTTTATGATATTATTATTTTTAAACAGAGTTCACACCCCACCCCAAAAAGGTTGTCATCTTTATATAAATATTGAACTTTAATCTCCATAAAACTCTTTACAATATTAAATAATATTTAAGCCGTTAAATTTCATTAAATAAAATAAAATAATTTAAATTTAATTTTTAATATAAAAAAAAATAAGTGTACCAAAGATCTAGGTAACCATGGTAAAAAGGTTTATTTCTATTTAATCTTTTTAATGCAATGTTTTAGGAAGAAAGAGGGAAAATGCGATAGTTAACAAAGATTTAGTTGTCATGAAATTTCTGTTTGACAGGCAGGATGTTTGGTGGTTTAAACTTTAGTCGACAATCAAAAGTGCAGTTGGAAACCATCAACATAAATCTAAAGTTCCGTCAGATTTAGATTTAATATACATTGGCAACTTTTTCACTGGTCACCACAGACCAGTTGCAACTTGCAACCGACTAGTTACTGTGCATTACAACATCTTTTTTGTTTTCACTCCTTGCAATTCTGTCCACCAAACTTTCAATCCCCTTTGTTGACAATAAAACCAGTTCTTGCACCAAATTCTTAACTAGAACAAAACACAATCAACTTCGCTCTGGTACCACATCTTAAAATGCCCAAGAAAAAGTGACTGATAACTTCATCGTGCATCATGCTTTCCACATAAATGATTTATTAACAAGTTTTTTGTGGGATAAAAGATTTTTGCATAAACACCGAATTATTTTTGAAGTATGCAGATTGGGTAATGCACTTTCAGGTCAAGGTTACACCGATGGTCTTCATAAACATTGGATCATACATAAAAAATGAGATTGTTCCTGTCAGTTATAGTAGGATAGAGTGATAACTTTCTTTGTAAGTCTATACTGCACTAACCTGCAAATTTTTTACCTCATATCCAAATTTTGCTAAGTGTTTATCTCCCAATTTTTTTGCCAATTCTGTTTAAATGAGTGAGAAAGGTCTTCCTCGAGGCCTTTTTGACCATTTAGCGCTGAGACTATTGCATATATTATTGATTTTTTAATTTTTCTTTCATTTTTTAGCAGAAATGTTGAGTGAAGCATTAGAGGTGCTAAGGAATGTCCTGTAGAAGACATTTACTGCACATTTACCCGTCTACCTTTCTTCCAAACATATATCCTTCCTCAGGGTATGCATCTCAATTACTAAACCAGTGTTTGTGATGAGACAAAACTTGAAAAAACTACAATATAAAATGGATGATTGTTACATGTTCATAGGAAAGACCGATGCATGACAGGCATACGCATACCTTTGATACTCTATACCATCGATACACTCCTAACTCGTGGTATGTATATCTTAATTGTAAGCAATTTATTTGGTCTGGACTAATTTTTTATAGAAAAACTCAATATACTTCTGTCCATTACAATGACACATGTATTGCACAAAACAAATTAGCGTTGAAATAGTTAGGGTGCAAGTGCACCCTGGTAATGTTTAGGAACTATTTTTGCCAACTGGCGAATTTTGGCATTTTTTTCTGAATTTTAGATTCGCTCATCAATAACGTTTTGAGAAAATATACTCCAAAATATACATATATTAGAAGTAAATTTTATGTTTTTCCTTAGAGTTTCGCTTAACACACATATGTTTCCTAATTTTCGATTTAAAAATATCCAACAAAAATTAGATATTTCTTTATAAATACCCCGAAGTGCACCTCTTTTCACAAGGGAGTACATACATAGCACTGAATAGTCATAGCCTACACTACAGCCATGCATGATGCACACCACGAATTGAAGTGGCAGCAGAGTAGATGCTCTTCTAGATAATATAGGACACATGGTTCAGGAGAGTTTCCAATGTCTTTAAGCCTTGTTTTAACATCTTCCATCCTTAAAACACTTAAAAAGATCCTCACAAACCAATGAACTCAAAAACATCTCATAAGTTTATTTCCACAGTAAGGGGATTATTTTCTACATGTTACATTACATATTTTTTTAACTTGAAACCTCAGAAAATGACGTGACCAACCAATTTAGAAATTTACCTCCTTTCATTTGACCACTCTACAAATAGGGACATGCACTGCTTACAAATGGCAATAAGCCTTGTAAGTCTGCTAATTTTAGTCAATGGAAGCTAATGAAAGAATTGTTTCTGTAACTGCTGTCACCTGCTCCACACTCCTATTGAATTTTTATGGACGTCTCTCACTTATGGCACATTTATAATATTAGGTATCTTGAAGAAACTAAGTTCCACACATAATAGCTATTCCTTACTAACATGGCTCAATAGCTATTTTAACTTTAAAGTCCAGAACAGACATAGCTTAAAGGTCCAGTCAATAAAGGGCTTTATAGGTCCAAAAAAACAAGTGGATCACATCAATTTTCTCGTTGGGGATTTGGATCCAGTACCATTGTTGCTAGACCATCAGCCTTGGGCCCAAGGGGCAAACCTCCTCATTCTAGAGAAAAGGGCTAGTTTTGTCTTGGTTTCGATCTCACATTCCTTGCTAGTTTTGTCTTGGTTTTGATCTCATATTCGTTACTAGTTTTATCTTGGTTTTGATCTCATATTTCTTCCTCCATGCTTGCATTAAAATGGAAATTAATTGCAACGGGGATGCTCAATGTCCTGATCGGATTTTGAAATGGCTCATAAAAGCTAGACAGAAGCGATTCTGAACTGGTGCATCAATCGTTGCTAGCTTCTCAAAAAGTCACATTATGATTAAACAATTGATGTGCTCAATTGTGGAGTCAATTTTTTATGTCTCCAACCAGAAAAGCTTCCTCTAATATTACCTGGTTTTACTGTCTTCTTATTCATACAAACCAAATAGAGTAATCTGTGGTTCTTTGGAGGTTTTTGTGTTACCTTTATGAACCACTTTACTGTTTGGAAGGTTCAATTTGATGTATGCAAGCACCATGCCATCTCATACATTCCACTTTACAATTAATTTATTCTTTCCCTGTGATGGGCTTGGATTCTATGCCATCCATAACTTCTAAAAGTTCTTGCTCAACAAGTACAATTTTCATTCTTGACTTCCACGGATGAAATTTCATTCTGCTGAATCAGTCGATCAATCCAGTTTCAGCCAAACGAAATGCATCTAGATGCAGCCATTGCTTTGAAGTCTGGCAACTCATTGACTTTTTGCACTGAAAAGAAAAGAAATTCGTCCAACTGCTTAGGCCACTCATCACAAAGGGAAATCTGCAAAGTGAATGATGCTATGTAAAATGAATCTGCATGAATATGGATATATGATCTCTATAATCTGATATCGAGGGAAATGAAATCTGAGTTTCTTTTCAAAGATAAATAGATAGATTTTTTTGTGAACTCACCAATAAGCAGAGTTTTCATTAATCTCTTTTCTTAACAGTGATAGATTTTACTCGATAAATAAATGGCAATATACATGAATGATGTTAATGCTTGCTGATATTGTTACAACAATAAACATAGGACTGACAAAGACACGCGGAGACTTTTATCCCAACTCAGAAAACAAGGACTATGCGTTTTACAATAATGTTGCCAACAACAAAAATACCCTACATACAATAATGAAGACTTAATTGAAGGCTACAGACTCCAGAGAAGATTCCCACATGCTCGTCTTCAACAATTGCATATTTTCACTTTACCCAGCAACTGCTGAAATGGTAGAATACCAACAAGTCCAAACCGATTAACTGTCTAACTTCTAAAGTTCTAACTATTTCCTTACCCAAAACAAAAGCCTTTGTGGACAACAAAACCCTATGATAACCTTACTGCTCGTTCTATCAGCAGAGGACATTATGTGCAAATGTTCTGATAGGTTGGCTTGGTCACATAAACCAAATTGAAAATCCCAAGCCTCAGAGTAAACCTCAATCAGATCTTTTAGTTGATTACAATACTATAACTGATATGACAGAGTCAGGCTTGTACTGTAGCTAAATCTGAGGTCAGCTATTAACAACGATTCTGACTTAAATTAATAAAGGTAATAGTAAGTGATTTTTTTCTTATTCCCATAAGCAATGACTTGTATAAATGCTTAATTGCTACCATATAACAGCATTAAGATGCACTGCAGTTCAGAAGAGAGAACTAAGTAATATACAAATTCAGTTAAATAAATTCAACTTCTCAAAAACTGGGAATATAGCAAGACCCTAAGGTTAGGTGATGTGGCCTGTAGTAATGTTTTTCTTATTCCCAAAAGCAATGACTTATATAAGTGCTTAATTGCTACCGTATAACATTATTAAAATGGACAGACCTCATGTCAGAGCTCGACTGGTCGGGCATGCCAATGTAGTTTCTTTGGATTCAAATTGTGATGCAGGATTGGCCCTTTCCAGCAAAGCTGGGGTTATGGTGGCAGGCCTGTTCGAACCTGTGACCTCCAACAAAGAGGCTTGACAGGCAGATTCACTAACTGATTTCCCTCGATAACAACATTATTTCGATGCACTGCAGTTCAGACTAGAACTAAATAATATGCAAATTCAGTTAAAGAAATTGAACTACTCAAAAGCAGGGGATATAGCAAAGCACTAAAGTAAGGTGGTGGCCTGTAGTGAAGATTTCCTCAATAAACAATTCTGAAAAAAATTTATATGAGAGGTTTATCTAAACCTTTAAGTTTTGGGGACTAAGCCAAAAAAGTTAGGAAGGAGAGAAAAGGAGTCCCATGCCACAAACTTTATAGATGTCCGGTGAAGACTTATCATTATGCAAACTTAAAATAAAACCCATGAAACACATTATTTTCAAAATACATTTGGTAATAATACAAGGATGAAAGTTTCGGGTGTTTCATTTGGGTTTGTATCTTCTGGTTTCTGTGTTGTTGCCTGTTGATTATCTGGGTAAGTTTTTGGGCTTTGATTTGTATGCAAAGTGGAATCTTTTATGTGGGAACTACTTTTCATAGTTGTTTTTCCAGGCAGTTATTTATCAGTTGTGTGGCTGGTTTTCAGCTCTGTTGACGCTAGAAATGTTGTGTCTAAGCTTCCTTGTAATGGGTGAGGGCCATCAACTCTCGTTTAAGTAATAAAAAGAACAATAATAGAAGGATGAGGATTTTTTACATTGAAAAGAGTTCCTTTCCTCGATAAATAAAATATTCAATGTACTGTTGTGAGGAATTCTATAGTTGAATGGGATTTTATAGTGTGCCTTGAAAATTGCATCTTTTTTATATGCTAGATCATAAACAAAGAGTCCTTACTACAAAATGTAAGATTCAATGCCTTATCTGGTCTGATTGAATTCTTATTGTTTACTAATAGTACTAGTCACACATGATACATTTTCAGTAAATTCCGTTCTAGTGTTTTCATAGAAACTGCTTATTACATGTTTAGTTGGGCTTTCTTTGTTGTGCTTATCTATTGCTTATGAATTGTCTCCTCTCACGTTTTGACAGGTAGAAAAATGTATTATCTTACATGGGCTCTGCAATATATAAATCTCTTCATGATCAACACGGGTTATATCATTTTAGCAGGACAAGCTTTGAAGGTGGTATTGAATATCCCTGCCACCCCAAGTTGTTGTGGCTCCATTTTTTGACATCTGCTATTACTTGAAACATAAAAATTTGAGCCACTCCACATTTATGCAAGGGATATGAATTCCCTTGAAGACAACATATTTGATTGTGCATCCCTAATTTTTACTTATTGAAAGGATAATGATTTGATAGTAATTAGAGATTACTTTCAAAAATTTATTTGAATAGTGATTTGTAAGGAAGAAAGGCCAATTCCATTCCTGATTAGCAAAATATAAATGGATTAAATGGCAACAAGGAGTGACATGGGTAAAAAGTTCAAAATATATTGCATAAATAAGAACAAACACAGACGCACACACTTGCGCGAAATGGATCAATCCGACCAACACGTCTGGTCCATTGCTCAGAAAAACAGGCATTGATTGCATGTCAACATTCAATATTAAAAAACTGAGAGGGATGATATATGTTGATAATCATAAGAGCATATTACATGGATTCGTTACATTTTAACAGACATGTTAAATCATGAAGGATTATGATTCAAATTGATTCTTTGCAGGCAATATACACTTCATACAGTAGTGAGACCATGTTGAAACTACCATACTGCATCATTATTGCAGGAATTGTTTGTGGTGTGTTTGCATTTGGCATTCCGTACTTATCAGCTCTAAGACTGTGGCTAGGTGTTTCAACTTTCCTCAGTCTTGTCTATATCATTGTTGCGCTGTGGCTATCCATAAAAAATGGTACCTCTCACACTTAACTTTTGACTTGCATTTTTTATGCATGCACACATGATAGACTTGTTTTCACTTTGTAAAATTACCGATTATAAGATGATGGGAATTAATGATTCAAAATACCAGGTACTCATATCATCACTTAAGAATTGAATTTTTTAAAGTCTGGTACAGAGAAAGAATTGGATTTTGTTTTGATATTCTGTTACTCTTGATATTTAGGTATTAATAGCCCAGCAAGGGACTACGGAATTCAAGGTTCAACGACAACCAAAGTTTTTAGCTCAATTGGAGCTGCAGCAAATCTTGTTTTTGCATATAACACAGGGATGCTTCCAGAAATACAGGTTTTTAAGCTTATAGTTTTCTTATGTTTGCAGTTAAAAAGATCAACGTTTGCTTCCTTGTTAAAATGGTGAAGTTTATGCAGATTTTTATTTATTTATTTATTACACTCAATGCATTCAGTTTCTTCATAGTATTCTATTTCTAACCATATAATCAGTTTATTTCTTTTTCTTCTTTACCTTCTTTAGCATGGCAAATTCAGTAACCTACTGCGATTTTAGTCAAAAATGTTTCAGTCTTATTTTAAAGTATGAATGAAAACATTAATTTAATTAATAAACCGACTTCATAAAATGTGTTATAAAACTATTTATGTTCCTTGTAGGTTGTACACAACAGAAATAATAGCATTACATTTTACAGCAAAAAGCATTATAATGCAAAGCACATTTCAGACAAGACATCATTATCAGGGTCAAAGTTGGATCAGAACGACAAAAATGTCAAAAATCCCTCAATTGCAGAGAGCTAAGATTTGATCAAAGATGATACCAATGATGAAGATGCAAGCTTTACACATATCCGTACTTCTAAAGACTAAAGTGTCTTTTATTTCCAATTAAAACACTATTCCCAAATCTGGATAGTGAGATGCATTACAGTGTTTGCTCTATTTCACGGAGACATGTCCCACATAGCTTTTTACTCCAGAGAAAAAAAACAAAAAAGCATTCAACTAGAACTTCTATCTGTGATAGTTCTTGTCTTGAAAGGCAATTGGAACTAGTCAGCTTGCTCATCATCTCTCTATGAAACATAATGACAATATTGATTTGTTTTTCTTAAAGTCACTCTATTTGTAGGTAATTGAAGTGTTTTAAAGAATTTCTCAATCCTTTGGATTGATGTGTGTTTTCCTATGAAGTGTGATGCCTTCCACTCAAATTTCGTATGATAAACGATGTAAAGTAAGTTAGGAATTGTTATGTTAGTGCTCACATTTGTAAGCATTTATATTGTGTGGGTTGATATTAGGTGTGTGATGAGATTCTCATTAGCAATATCAAAGGTTTTTAATACTGATACAAATATCGTAAATACATCTATCTGAAAAGTGCCGAGAGATTAATCTCAAAGCATTTATTTTGGATTTTTTGTATACCATAATTATTTATAAATTTCATTTCCTTCATGGCATATTTTCCATGACTATTGACAAATGGTGTCAATCTAGATACACTAATGTGTGAGGCTTGAAAAACTATTTGCAGCAAAAAAGGGCTCCAAAATCCACTGTTTAGACAAGATAATATGAGTTTTTGATTGACATTCTAAAATAAGAAGGCTTCTAAGTGACGGTCAAATGGACTTCAAATTTAAGGTTGGAATTAAAAGCAAACACACCCACAACATTACAGCCCACCGCCTTGCCCTGCCCTCGCCCCCCGCCCTCCCAAGATGCCATTGTAGAACATCTCTTGGCATAATAAGTGCATTGTTGTAACAACTCACTCTATTAGTTATGTGTGAGTTAGAATAAGATTGATGAAGAGATACTGGGGGCTTTCAGATGTAATTTGACTCCTCATTTTTAGGAGATCAACATCCTATAAATATATAATCTCTTTATGAAAATTAAAAAACGAAGAATTTCTTTTGTGAAAAGCTCGTATCAATTTCATTCAGTATTAGAGCTTCTAAAGTCTTGTGTTTGTAATGTATTTTTTGAAATTAGCCTAGGGGCAGCTCCGCCATTATAGATCACCCCAATTCATGGTAAAACAAATATATGAGTTTTGTTTATTAGCAGTGAGGTACCTATCTAGTTGTTTTATTTAAGAGTCTATTTTTTGTAGGGAAAAGAAAAGGCATGAAAGCAAAGCTTATAAAATAGTACAATCTATTAGAGGAGAATCCTACCATCGCATATAGATTATACATTGAGCCAGCTACATATTAATTGTCTTCTACAATCTGATTGCCCAAGATCTTGTCAACATCGATTCTAAGACAAAAGTATGCATTTTATTAATTGATTTCATTCTTAGATTTGCCTGACAAAGAACTTTGCATGTAGAGATCCGTAGTTTCAATGCAGTCATGTGTATTGAAAGTTATGACAAATGATAAGCCCATATTGAATGCAGATCTCAGCCCAGCAGGTTTGGATGAGTTTGCATCAGTCCATGGCTTGGTACTTCTCATGAAAGTTTCTATTACAACAAATATATTCGGGAGCCAGAGGTATTATTGCCATCGTCCAGCATGGAGGCATGTATTGCAGGGGGGTTCAAGTTCATAACAACCTTCGGGTTTTTATGTATGCTGTATGCAATGGCGAAAAAGTGTAAAATTGATGTGATCACCATCAATTTCATCATGGGAGAAAATATATTGATTGTAGACCATTTCCCAGTAGGTCAAAGAACCTTACATGCTCCTTTGCCTCTATTCTAGATAATGGTGACTAGATGGATCTATAATAAAACCATATGGTATTTCTGCGCACATCCATGTCTCTTCTTTATATTATGTTATCATTTCATGATTTTAGGAGTTTGTGTAGTAAAGTTTAGGTTGTAAATTTAGTTTATAATTCTTTCGTTTGTTGTTTTAGTTTGACGATACGATATAGGTATTTATGAATCAGAGTTAACAAAGAAAGTGTTTGTCAGAATAGATATTTGCCTTAAAGTAGTTGTCAGTCAAAACTATAAATGTTTGTAAATGTATCTGTTCATACGAGTCTTAGTTTATAGTCATTTCAAGTCTTCTTGTCAAACTTGTTGTGTCCCATCAGAAGAGTAAATAAAAATCAAATATATTATTAGTATACACAGACATGTTATCGGGGTACCTGATGTCCTTGTGTTGAATTTGTCAATTTTTGTGGGGCGGTTTTACAAATTAAACATGACATGCAGTCAAATTTCATGATCAAATTTGCTGAGTGAGCAACATCACATTGGAGGATGAAGGCAACAGAGGAAGAAGGTCGATCAATGACCTCTCTTCAGTCACTAGTGATGGGGCCGCACAAACGATTTAGTGGCACAACTTGTTCATATTTTTGTATGTATGTGAGCATATATGGTGTGATGTAAAACTATTACAAACAAATGAATGGGAGAGCAATAGTCTATTGTGTATTTTTTGTTGCGTACTTCTGCAGCAGTTGGCTAGTGAGAAGCTCACCACTCACCAGAAGAGAAGTCGGTAACTGTTGAGTTCTTGCATGTAGGTGATCGTTGGAAGTATGTGGTTGGCCAATGAAAAGCTCACCAATCACTGGAAAAGAAAGCGTAAGCAGTTGTGCTTCCGTATGTAGATGATCACGTGTAACAGATATCCCGAGCAGCGGAGTGCAGACCTATAGCATGTACGGACATGTGTTTTTGTGTCAACTCCTGTGGTGTGGTTTCTCCCCATGTTCGCACTAAGAGGGAATGTTGGGAATTTTTATGTTAGTGCTCACATTTGTAAGCAATTATATTTTGTGTTGATATTAGGTGTGTGATGAGATTCTCATTAGTAGTATCAAAGGTTTTAATATAAGTAAGTTGGTGTAACATCTCACTACATTAGTTGTGTGAATTACAATAAGATTGATGAAGAGATATTGGGGGATTTTGGATATAATTTGACTCCTTATTTTTAGGAGATCAACATCCTAAAAATATGTAATCTCTTTATAAAAATTAATAAACGGAAGATTTCTTGTGTCAACTTCAAAGTATATATTTTATTGCTGGATAACACTATTTCAATATATAAAAAAATGCAAAAAGAAATTAGCTCTCTTGTCAGCCTCGAGATATATCTCAAGAGTCTTTTGGAGAAAATGTATGTAAAAATATTCTATGACCTAATCGTGATTGAACCACATGTATTGTGATAAAAGTCAGCAGAGTTTGTCCAGTACAAAATTTATTAAAGATTTCATTATCTTAAATGCACAAACAACACTACATGAAATGTCTTGGCTACAACCCATAAAAGAAGGCTATCACAATGAAGCTTACTGTATGAAACCATCTTTTACTCCCATGTTATGGTATTCATCTCTACTAAGAATAAAGCGACGAGAACAGTAGACGGTGATCAGCTCATGAGGCTAATAATCTTTAAAATAATATGAGGAATTAGAAATTTTTTATATCTTTTGGCAGTGTTTAGTGATTTTGATTATATCTTATGATACAGTACCCTTGATGAGAATCTAGAGAAAACAGGCATGGTACAGAAGTTTGGCTTGCATTACACCATTTTCCTGCAAGCTTACACTGCTGCCTGTTGGGGTATAATATCTGCAGGTGAAAATGATGTATGCTTTGAAAACATGCAATATCAGTCATGCTTCAGTCAATTAAAATAAAGCTTCAAAACTTAGTGTCATCTTCATACTCAGGCTTTAATCAGCCAAGAACCTCTATTGAACATAAAATTTTCACTAAGTAAACTTACTGGCGTGTTAACAATTGGGAAATTACAGAAATACACCAGAATGAGCTACTGCCTAAGCAAGTTCCTTCAGGAGAGTATCCCACTGGTAGACAGGTGATTCTATATAATGCAGAGTGATATATTTACTACTTTGCACTACAGACCTTTTGGTTATTATAGGTAAGTTCATTCAACATCGACTAAGATCTTGAGGTTCTACACTTTTTTTAGTAGCTGATCATAAATTAAGCCCTTTCCAGAAGAGACACTTTTTAAAACCAACTTTAGCTGTTTACATTACATTTGTGTTGGATTCAAACTAAAATGCAACCAAAATGTCCTTATCAATGGAATTGAGAGTGAAAAATTTAACTAGTTCAAAGTTCAGTCTAGAGCTACATGGATGTTTAGGAGTAAAATAAGAGCTACATGGACCTTTAGAAGTACATTGAATCATGTAATAAATGGTTTCCGACATGTGTTTTTGCTAAAAGACATTGAATGTTTGGATTTCACTGATATGTATAACTCACATCTCATGTGCAGCTTTAGGGGGATGCGCAAATTCGGTTTCCACACTGTCTTAGTAGTTAATTTAGGGTGATAAGTCTGCTTTTGTAATAATAATAACAATACCATTGGTTTGGATGTTGATTTCTGTCGCAACTTGCTCTGCTTCTACCAGGACACAACAGTCAATCAAAACAGAAACTTTGCATTCATTTATTTATGTGGATATTGTATCTTGGTTATGAGAACCCATTTTGATTGAAGGTTTCCCTAGATGAAGCTCCAACACATTGTTAATTAAACCATGCTTTCACATGTTTCAGTTCAACTACCTTGTATAGATAAATACCTGATTCTGACTGAGATTCTACTGCTTCCAAACACTCTTAGTTTGTGTAGTTATTCATTATGGCCTCAAAGCTCAGTTATTACTTTGAGAAAAATTAATATCCATAGTATAGCAAATGTTTCAAAAAATCAAGTAACAGGTGCATATTCCATTACAAATTATCCTAATATGTTTTTTCTTTTCTTATTGTTGTTTGACAGGCTACAGTAAAACGTCCTTACATAAAGAACACGCAGAAAGCCCTGGCCTTCCAATTCACGGTAGGAAGTGTTTTGTTATATGCAGTTACCTTTGCAGGATACTGGGCATATGGTTCATCAACCGCATCATATTTGCTGAACAGTGTACAGGGGCCCAAGTGGGTTAAAACTATGGCAAATGCTGCTGCTTTTCTGCAGACTGTGATAGCCCTACATGTACTGAACTAAACCTTTTACTTAATGTCAGAAAAATGTTTTCACAATGCGGGTATTAACAGGATATCTCACATGGGTTATTTTCTGTAAATTGGCTAATTTTCACTAAATTATGAAAATGAGATTCACCGGTGCAGAGGTAAAGATTCTATAGGAAAGATTTAATATCAAATGCATATATAAGGGGTTAAGGTAGCTTTAAAGCTGGGATGCAGGCCTTGTGTTGTGGGGGGGTTTTCAACCTAAATGAAAAGCTTGAAATAAAAGGAAACCAACTTTTATCAGATTTTCACACCTGAAACCTCATATATTAGATTTTTGCTGGAATTTAGAAGTACCAACATAAATTTTCCGTCATTTTTTATTAGTTAAAATGTGAAAATTGTGTATTTTTTTTTAAATGGAAAGATTTACCTCTATACAAAAACATTTTCCATCCCTCATAATTCTGCCTCATATTGACATACATTAGGGTTGTGGTTGCAGATATTTGCAAGCCCAATGTACGAATATTTGGACACACGGTTGGGAAGAAGCAATGAAAGCATGTATTCTGTATACAATTGGAGTGTGAGGTTGGTGGGAAGAGGGACTTACCTCACTATCAATACATTTGTAGCTGCGCTGCTTCCATTTTTGGGAGATTTTATGAATCTAACAGGCGCAATAAGCACGTTTCCATTGACATTTGTGTTGGCAAATCACATGTACATCAAAGTGAAGGGGAAGAAACTGAACGCATTGCAGAAGTCATGGCACTGGGCGAACGTTTGGGTATTTTTTCTCCTGTCAGTGGCGGCAGCCGCAGCAGCACTTCGATTTATTATCCTCGATTCCAAAACTTACAGTATCTTTGCCGATCTCTGATCATAACAACAATTTTGAGTAGGCTATAATTCTTCAAATTATTATTTGTTTTGGAGTTGGCACAAAATGCCGATCTCTGATCGTAACAACATTTTCGAGTATGTTGTATAATTCTTCAAATTATTATTTGTTTTGGAGTTGGCACAAAATGATCACAACTTAGGGTTATTATTACTCCCTGCGAGCGATCGATTCATCTTCTCGTCTTATTGCCAAGAGATACTATGATCGATATTGTAATCATAGTGCCCAATCAAATTGATTTTTTTAGTTTGGTAATTTTGGAAATTCCAAACGTGTGTATTTTTTTAAAATATTGAACAAAGGTTTATATAAAGTAACAGCCAATAAAATTTCAATAGAGTAATCTAAAATGAGAAGTCCAAGGCCATGATCTAGCAAATCCTGTAGAAGTTGATGTATTTTGATAAGTGATAAAACAAAAAATAGTACATATAAATGTGAGCACTATAATTTGTAGTTAAAATAAGTGTTATATGACTTACACCACATCCACTTACAAGGGCAAGTTAATATAGTGTACTATGTCTAAAAGGAATTGTATGTCAATCTAACCAAGAATTGTAGTCAAGCCTAGAGTTGGAATAAGTCGTGATATTAAAGCCAACAATATTTACAAATTCATAAATTAACGAATTCAAATTCAACTTTGAGGCTCAATGAAGCGGAAAGGATGTAATAAACATGTAAAAATGATTTCAATGAATTATCATATTCACATTAGAAAGGAAATTAAGAAAACAAGACTGTGTGGTTGTATGAGTAATTTTTTTACATGAGAATAGCTCTACAATGGGTATCAAGAGATTGCGCAAGAAGAACCATTGAGTCATTAATTCTTCTATGAAACTTATATTAAACAAAAAAAGTTATGTGATAAAAGATGATAGTAGGAGTAGATCTAACTTACCATGCCATCCCAAATATTATCATCAAAGTCACCAACACTTGTATCAAAGATATTGTGCATTCCAATTTGACACTTATTTCCCCACATAGACAACAAGTTATCATCCAAGTTAATATCTTTTGACGGTTTAACCATTGGAGGATGACCAAAAAGCAACTGACTAGATAGTGTTATTGTCATTGCAATTGACCTTATTTTTTAATATAGATTTATATGGAAATTATAGTGATATATACAATATTACTTATGTGCACAACTTGAAAGCAAATACAAAAAACTTCATGACAGAAAATGTGTTTGGCCAGTATATGTGGTTGTTAAATATGCAAATTGAATGTGAGTGTTATAGGTGTAGAAAAACAAATAATAAAGAACAAAGTATTCTACAGAGCCTTTGATGGGTTTCGTTTGTGACACTTATTGCTATAGACCCAACACTTACAAAAAATGAGGGGGAAAATGTAAGTGTCATAAAAGGTCATTAACTTGGTGGACTACACAATGACATTACAATGATGTGAAAATTACTTCATAGCAATGCAAGATGGATGCTAAAAGCTATCCCATGTTTCTAGTTCACAAATCCCAAGCAACATAAGGGAAACACTTAAAATTGTTTCCTTTTGCAAATATATGTTAGCCTTTATTTGTTTCAAAAATCGGAACACACAAATTGCATATGTGGTTTTTGTTTTTTTGTCTTGGAATTATCAACATAGAAATTAAATATTGCAAAACAAGGAAAAGCAAAGAGAAAACAATTTTTTATGAAACCATGAATTGTTTTCTTGTTGTGGCATGCAACTATGTAAATAGGTTTTCTTGATAATGGGAACATAAATGTTAGGTCAGTGATATGGGAGGCTTCCCAACCGGGAGGATAAAAAGGAATTTTGATGGAGCATCTAAAGGAAATTCAAGTAAAGTTGGATATGGGTGTGTTTTTAGAAATTCTGAAAGCCAACTAATTCTAAATGAGATCAAAGTAAATGATCTAAATGTAATATGAACAAGAGTAAATGAGACAAAATAATGTGTATATGATTGTTATAAACATCTTATACACCTTGAATGGTGCCAAAATAGCTAAAGTGCTTAATATGATTATATAACAAATAAAAATAAAGTAGTGTCTCATTGGTGATCATTCATTTTATTAAATGAGAAACTTGCAATATTTAAGGAATGAGCATATGTCTCGTACTTCGAATTGTGGTCTAAACAATGATGTTTAATGAATAGACTTAACAAAAAGGGAAATGTGAATTAATTTATCCATGTACCTTGTGGGCAAAGCCCCCTCTTCTTAAGTCCCTCTTGTGGTCTCTTTTCATATGGTGTCATGCTCGTTTGAGAAAATGGGTGTTGGTTATTGTTATATTATTCCTTGATTGCACGTTTGAATGAATATTATTTCCCTTAACCCATGTATAATACAAAGGATTTAATTGAATATGGTGCAAACCATGAGATATGCATAGTGATGGTCAAAGACCTCACTCTCCATCCTTGTTCTTATAAGCTCATGTTTTACCTTTCCATCATTTGATGGGATGTACATGTCTTATTGCTCATTTGAGTAGTAATGTGGTTTTCTTATATGTTGTGTACTTTTTAGTACTCATTGTGGGACTAACAAGTGTTTTGTGTGTATGGGTGAAGGTAGAGTCATTATGGAGGAATAAGTAATGGTAAAACCAAACTAAACCTTGTGTGAACTTAAGGAGGAACCAAAGGTATGTGGGTTTTGTTCTAGTGGAATGATAAGTGGGTTTTGAATAAACTAGCTGGAGGGATAAGTGGCATGAATATTATTTTATTGGAGGAACCAAAAAATTACGCCCCATACCTTAGTGGAGTGATAAGTGGTTTGGAATGTTCCTAGTTCCCCTTGCAAGCCCTTTGAAGGCTTGATAGTGCATATAAATGTTATTTGAGTGTTCCTAGTTCCCTCTTTCAAGCCTCATATGACGGCTTGATATTGTGATACATAAATGATGAAATGTTATTTTCACACTCTCTCAATTGCTATTCTATTGTGGATTTAATTGGTTTCTTATTGGAATGCGTGTGTATTGTATTGATGAGTTTTGTTTCTTGTATGCGTGTATGTTGGGGACTTGCATTACCAAAGGTGGAGGGATGTGTTATTATGGTGTATGGGGTTTGTTATTTATTTTGGGAGGAAACAAAGGTTGGTGAGACTAGTCTTAGTGGATGGATAAGTGTGTTTTCATGCACAGTGACATTACTTATTTAGAGGAACCAAAGGCTAGTCTCCCTTCCTTAGTGGTGGGATAAGTGGAAGTATTGGCACCATTTCCCCTTGAAAATCTATTATATGGCTTGGCAGTATTATACCTTTTTCCTTTCTAATATTTAGTTGACATCATCATCTCTTTGTTTTGGGAGATACATGCGAAGTGACGCATGTTGTGTTTTGGTTTAGGCATTGTGTTGTTATTATGTGGGCCCAAGTGATAGAGTAAGTGTTGTTGATAAGATTTTAATTTTAAAAAAATTATTCATGTTTTGGTTGTGTTGCTAGCATGGGCATTACATAATTCACAATTGATTTATAATAGGATAGTTGTAACAACATCCATTTGTCAATTGACAGAGTTGGATCTATATCTAAGTTTCATCAGGAATGTGTATTCAATAAAGCCACCATGAATGTAGAAGCTAGTTTTACATTCATGAGAGGTTGAATGCTTCAAATTTTAGGTAGTTTATAAACATGTTATTGTAAAATTGGAAGTTGTTTGTCAATTTATCAATAGATATAAGATATTGTGAGTTAATAAAAGTGAAGTTGTTAAAGACCCGTGTTGATAATTCTTAATTAGTTTCACATCAAATGTAAGGGGGAGATAAAGGGCCACTCTCACCCAAGGAGGAGAAATATTTCTTGGTATGTCTATTAGTAAGTTTAATTTTCTTCATTTTGTATTTAAATAAATTGTAGAACTATGTAAATAGGAAAATTGGTTTGAATTTCATTCAATTATGTTATGTGTTTAAATTAACGATTTATGGTAGTTACAATATTTCAATATCTATGCATTCTTGAACGTATTCAAATGACATTTTCTTTAACTTAGTTTAATAATATTGTTCTGAACATATTTCATCATGTTACCTATAATAGATAGATTTGGATGTTGCATTGGATTCAATATAATTAAACTAAAGTGGAAGATACAACAATCCTCAACACTTTTTGGTGTTGTTTTCGGGATAGGTATCAATAGGTATCATTGAGCTAGGATATTGTGAGATTTTTACTATAAGTTTCCATGAAGAATGATGATTCCTTACTTCCTTAAATGATCCAAACACTTGCATGTAATACTAGGTAGGCCTTGTGAGCTCTATGAAGTAAGTGGGATTGGGAAACTCCCACAATCTGTTAGTTTGAGGAAAATATTGACTTAACAATGCCTTTAGCTTCTCTTTAGTTGAATTTACGATGTTAAAAAAATTAGTTCATGTGTAGGCTTAGAGATTCAAAAGGAAGATTCATTAAAAATAATTCCCCCAAGAATCAAAACATAGGTTCAAAAATTGAGGTTGTCCCACAAGAACAAATGGAAGGAGTGTAAGATGAAACCCCTCCACAGGGAAGAACATTCACATACCTCATTGCAATAAATCATGAAGAGAAAGCTCCCATGAAGAATACTTCTCCATCAATATTGCGTACCTTTAGAGGAATAACTTTAGAGGATTCTGATCGGTTCTTATTTGAGTTTAATTCCTATACAAAACTTATGACTATATTACAGACAACCAAAAGCTAAAACTATTCCCTTAGACCCTCAAGGACTCAACTATGCCTTGGATTATAGGCTTTCCTCATAACTCCATTAATAACTGGGATAAAATGGAAACAATTTTTCTAGACAAATATGAAGATTATTATAGGGTTTGAGACTGGAAAGAGGAACTTTTTAGGATGACCCATAAGGAAGAGAAAATCCTTGAGGATTATCTTGATAGATACCTCTTTTTCCATAAACAGTGTGACAATGAAATAGACCAAGAGTTGAGAAAGACTATATTTCTAAGAGGATTGGATGATGAATTCAGAGATGCTCTAAGCTTAATAGGTAGAGGACATGTGAACAAACTAGGACTTAGAAATATTTTTGATCTCTATATAAACTATTCAAGGAATAGACCAAGATTCTGAAAGAACAAATAAAGGAAAACAAGTAGTGAAGTGATCCAATTGATGGAAGAGTATACTAACCCAAAAAAAAACATCCTAGTGCATTTAACCACTTTCTATAGACAGTATGCAAGTAAAAACCAAGGCTTCATAACCTTTATTAATTTATTTCCCTAGGTACAAAGATAAACATGCACTTAAGGATTGTCTCTAGATAAGGAAAATATAAATGGTATCTATGATCTAAACCACTCCACCATTAAGTGCAACCTACTTCCAGCTATTAAAGATCATGTAAAGAAAGGAAACCACCATGAAGCAGAACTTAATTGTGTAAGTTAAAGACAAGGTGGTAGTTTCCCCTTAAACCAAAATTTTGTTCCTAGCAATCAATGGAACACAAATCAATGGAATGTACCTTGGCCTATTCCACAACCTTAGATTCAATACATCCCTAAATAATGGAGTAATCCACTATGAGAAAACCAATATCAAAAACCATGGATGCCTCAACAATATAAAAAACAATGGACACCCTAACAAAACTATAAGTAACAAAGTTATCAACAAACATTCCAAGGATAAAGACACATTCAAAATATGAAAAACCAATAGCAATCCCTTATTCCTAGACCTTCCCCATCACCTACCACATCAACTAGAGCAGGTGAACTAACCACAATTTATTACTCAACCTATGGCCAATCCAAAAAGTGTGAAACAAGGACCCCATTTATATACCACATAATCATAAAATTCTTCCAACATTAATGACATTAGTTATGCTAATGTACATATTCAATTAGGAAAGATTCTTCCACATCCTCCTTCACCATTCATTGAGGAAATATCTAAAGAAAAAGAATAATTAGAAGAGAGAATTCCTAATATAGCTTTGAAAAATGAATAACATGCAAAAACCTCTTATTTACCAACTATAAAATTTCCAAAAAGATTGAGAGAAATTTAAGAAAAGCAACATCATCATAAGATTTATGAATTTGAGCTCATACAAGAACTAAAATTCCTTAGTATTAGAATCATTATAATACAAGAAATCATAGATGTTCTTGAGATTAATAGGATTATTAGAGAACTATGCATTAAAACTTTAGGAAAAAAAAATAGTATCCTAAGACCATTCAAGTAGATGGAAAGTTGGATGAACATTTAGTAGGGAAGCTTCTTTCTCCCAAGTATGAAAACTTAGGAAGTATTTTGGTTACTATTTCTATTTTCAATATTAATATACCTAATGTTCTTTTGGACCTAGGATCTACCATTAATATCATGACTGATGATATGCTTTCAGATTTGTCATTAAACAATATACAACCAACTACCATAATCTTACAAATGGCTGACTAGACCATTGCAAAGCCAAAAGAAATTATAGAAGATGTTGCAGTGATAATTAAATCCTAAGATTACCCTATAAACTTCTTGATATTAAAATCCTTAGACTCAAAAGAAAGGTTATTCTTAAATTTTAGGCAGACCTTGGCTTGCTACAACTGATGCCTTTATAGGTTGTAGGTTTGGGGACATGACTATTTCAAATGTACTAAATGCAAATGAAAATTTCTTTGTACCCACATGTCAAACCTTCATTTATAGAAAACTATTTATGGGTAGATGATCTTGATGAAACTAGAATTGGGGAAGCATTTCTTCCCTGACAGTCATCACAGTCTAGAGACATGCAGATGAGTTGAACAAATATCATGAGGAAGAAGATGCTACAAAACTCTGGACTGTGGCATCCTCTCTCCACCCTTACTATGCATTTGAAGGAGAAAATACCAGTGATGACATTATAATGTTGCATAAATTATAACCCCATGTTTTTCCATTAAATTAATTAATGAGTGACTCTTTGTTGATTCCAAACTACCTAAAAACTAAACAAGGTGAAGTTTAACCAAGAAAACCATTGAACATTAATAGTTGGGTGGTGGATGTAGATTAGGTAAGACTATTTAAATTCCTCAAACCCCATTTTGAATCCTTTATGTGGGAATACACTGACATGAGATGAATTCACCCTAACATATTTACTCACCATATTTACATGGATAATGTCAAACTAGTAAGACAACTCCAAAGGAGAATAAAAAGTACCTCCATGTTTATATAAAGTCATTCAGATTCTCTTCATTAATATTTTCCACCCGCAAGGATAGGTTTTGGAATTGATGAACATAATCCTCGATTAATCTTTTTTGTGTCAAAATTTCTAATTAGCTAAAGTAATTCTCTGGCACACTAGAACTATAGTGAAATTGCAACTCTTCGGTAAATATTTTCCATGTAACATTGAGACCACTCTTTTTCCTTTGAGCTCATAACCATCGATACCAAATGAATTAGTCAGGTTTGAGATACAAGTATGCCATGGTCACCTTTTGTCCCGATGGGATCTAATGTAGATCAAAGAAATTACCCATTTGGTTAATCCAATTTAGTGGATCCTTTCCATCAAACTTACGCATTTCCACTTTTGGTATCATGTTACAGGCCTACAAAGTGTTTGTATTTAGATTGGGCATGCTCGAAAATCCACCCCGACTATGTTTTCCATTACTTTGACCTGAAGATCCACCTTGGTTGATATGAGTATGATTGAATTGTGGTTTATTGGTTGGAAAATTTGTTATTGAGGACAATCAACCGTTTTACAGGACAATAGTCTCTCCTATTTAATGGGGAGGTTCCCTTATTCATCCAAAATTTGAATCTCTAAATATTTATAAATTTACAGACTAATCAATTCTTGATGAGCATATTGGTAACCTTGAGTGGATTCATAGTTTTCAATACAGAAGATAAACTAAGAAATGGGAATGTAGGAATTACACCAGCAAGACTAGGGTAAGACAAGTTGATAAGAGAAACACAATTACAACTAACCAATAGGTCAAGGATAAGTGAATCCTCCTAGGTTTTTCCAAGATTACCAACTAGTTGTATGGGTGAAGGAAAGAAGAAGCAAAACTTTTAAATAAGAAGATTATAGATCTTTATCCTACTCATGCATGAAAATGAAACTAAAGAACATGTGTGTTTTATAAATGAAAAATTCACAACATATAAAATATAGACCGAATCAAAATTTAACACATTTTACTCCATGAATCAAAACATGAAGTTTCATATTTTAGATATAACAAATAACACATTAACCAAATTAAGGAAGAGAGATGGAAAGAACTTGAATGGAGAAAAGAGGGTTTTCTTCTATATAGCTCAAAATTTGTATATTTACATCCAGATGCACCAATATCCCACCCCTTTTACAAAGGAAATGAATCCTTATATAGTATAATTGGAGGATGTAGCTACCTTTATAACTAATTACTCTAATTAAGTGTTTAAACACTTAATTACTTGATTACATAATATTGGATTTATTTTACAATTTTTCTTATTTTGAATATAATAAATCCAACCTCAAAATAGAACAACTAGTAGACTAAGAACTGAAAGAAGAGGGAATGGTAGGAACAACTGAGGCCAATACTTTGAGTTTGAGTACATAAATTCTAAATTTGGTGACCGCAACAGAGATTTCTAAATCCTTTGGAATGATGGTTTTTGAAATATTGGTCAGCCATCTACCCAGGGCATGTTCCATTTCTTTAGCAATTCCACCATTTTGCACTAGTCCCTTTGCTTCCTCTATAACAGCATTATTGAGTTCAAAGAGTTCTTCCATCTTGTTCTTGTTGACCAATTATTCTTCGAATAACTCCCCCTTGATGAGTGATTTGAATTTTTCCTTAATTTGATCATCTAGATTCTTTTCTACTGAATTTTCCTTACAGAGTTGACAACGAAGAGCTTGCAAATCTGTGAATATCTCAACCTTTAATGATTCACCTTTTTGGACAACATTATTTAGTTTAGTGACAACATTATTAAATCCCAAGGGAAAAATTCGGACCGCGGGCCCGCCAAGGAAAATTTTCCCCAAAATTTTAATACTAGTGAAGAAAACTTCAGAAGGCCATAAATTTTGATAGAAAGCTCATTTTTGGGAAAAAGAGGACTTTCTAGAAATATCTCAATGTGCTATTTGCATTGGAATCATAAATTTTAGATTTTGATAAAGTTTAAGGGGTCAATTTTAAGAAAACGGTCTGCAGACTTTTTATAAGCAAACTCGTAAATTTTAACTTATAATTTTTTTTCAATTTGATCTTCTTCTCCACTCAACATGCCAAACAGACATGGATAATTATTCTAAGAAGGATTTAGGATGCATTTGGAGGATAATTTTGCTTGATTGAATTCCAATTTGAATTTTCCAACAATTGACAGAAAAATGACTGCAAAAGGTTTGGGCCCAATTTTACAATGTTTAAAATTATTTCCTTTAGCGTTTTTTTGTAAGATTGAGTGCATTTATATCATAACATGTTAAATTTTAATGTTTTCATGTTGATTATTGGTTGCAGGTTTGAACTATTCATTTTAGATGAATTAATTGCTAGTTTTAAATTTTATGACAGAGATCAATTTCTAAAGGATCTGTTTATGGATTTCATCATTCAAGTATGGAAATTTCATTTATATTCTAGTCCAATACATTTAAGTGATTTAAAAAACCATTTAAAAGTTAAAATGTAAAGTCCAGTTTCCAATTTTGTCATATTTTAAAAAGGAAAAGGTAATGTAATTCCTTCATACGTATTTTTTTCTTTCAAACAGAGATTTCAATAACATTTAAAAATCAGATTTAAATGCAAAAATGCAAATGAAGAAAGGTATTTCAATCCTTTATTGATTCCAAATACAATTTTACATCTTCTTTATTTTATTCCTTCCAAAATCATTTATTAATTATATAGCAGAATATTACATTTTCTTTCACATTCTTTCAAAGCAAAAACATAGTCTGTATCTTTTCATTTCACTTTACAAATTCCACAATCCATATAACAACTTTCCATTTCCAAAACATTTACGATTTCATCCACTTCAAAGTGGGAAAGGTTACAAAAGAATGTATTTCACAAGGTACTGTCAAATTGTATTTTCCTCTGCTCCAGAACAACAACATGCAAGGTTCCCTTTTCTTCCAATTTGATCACAAAAAAAGTGGGGGAAAGGCAACGCTCTCCACCCAACTAAGACATGTTATGAAGATGAGAAGCCATCCTTCTTCATTGGCCCCCGAGCCCCAAACACAATGCAATGGAAGGTGTGATTCAACTCATGGCAATAAAAAGATTCCACAAAACATACACACATCAATCTTAAAACATGCACATTTCCTTTTAATAACACAATCCAAAACAAAACAGCAGTTTACAACTGCATTGAAAGACAACAAACAAAAACTCAAGCTTCTTCATTACAAGCCAAAGGAGCAAGAGCTATGGGGGAAGCTTCTTATACCTCCCAATGGGAATTGGGTATCCACTTGTAACAAACCACCAATAAAATTCACCAAACATATCCTTATACACCCCATAATCCCTCCTTATGCCCCCCACAAAAGTAAGAAATGTAAGCTATTTCTTTTCCATGGTGGATCCCAAACGCAAACTCCCTCCACAAGAATTCTGATGCCACTGGCATTCCCCTTATGCCCTCCTCACATGAATTAACCATATCCTTCTCCTACAACATTCTTATGGAAATCTACCCAAACAACCAATAAACACACAAAAAATTCACCATTCACACAAATACAAAAAGAGAAATAACAACATACATGAAGAGCTAAGCTCCTACCTCTCCATGATAGATTTTGTTCCAACACAACAAGCTTTTAATGTCAAATACTATCCCAAAATCAGCAATCTCTAAGTATGAAAAGCTCTCCAATATCCTCCAAATCAACAAGAGCTCCCCAACAACATAAATGTGCCCTAAAAGTAAGTATGCAAAAGTTCAACAACCCAAAACAAAGAAAAGATTTTCAATTTTATAGAAGAGAGAAGAGAAGAGGATGAGGTGGATCCATGTAGGATGCCACATCACATATCCTTAACCCCAACACAAGGTCAAATTTCATTCTCCAATGCACAATTAAGAGGTGGGTGAATAATATGACAATAAACTTACACACTCCAAAAAGCCCACACCCCAAAGGACTAAATTTAATAAAATGTAAGAAGAGTGCAATAAAAACATGCAACTTGACTTATAAAAATGCATTTAAAAGGTCTAAAATCAACCCTCCAACCATAGGTATGGTTGGTAAAACTAAAATTAAGAGGTATGGGACAAGTTTTACTTGTCCCACAAGCCTCCAAAAACAACCTTCAAGGACAAATTCGAATTCCCAAGGAGGTGGAGTGTTTCATACTCCAAAATTTAACTTACAAAACTCTTACACATGCTTACACATCACTTACAACCTTACTTACACACACCTTACAACATGTAACACAAGGGTCAACAACTTTAATAATTACTTTCTTATATACCAAAATTGAATTAATTAACTTTTAACCATATGTTTTCTCCCATTAATCTACCAAAATTTAATTAAATAAAAGAAAGGGGACACATCACTAATAAAATACATACAAATAATAATAAAAAAGAACCACATTAATAAAATACACATAAACCCTTGGTCACATTCAAGGTAATCCCCCCATGGGAATCCCTAACAAAATACAACACACACACACAAAAAAAAACATGATGCCATGGTGACCTTGTTGAATTCATCTAGAATTCCATTGTGGTTGGTCTCTAATCCCTCGATGTTTGTTGTGATATTTTAACCTAGCAAAACACAAATACCTCCTTCAGCCTTCTGGCAATATCAGAACATCCAACATGAATATAAATATAATTACAAAAACATCTATAGATATGAATCACAACAACATCAAGGAAATCAATAATATCACTTACAATTTATATCAACAACTATATCATCATCATATAATGTCCAGTTTCTAAGTCTACTCACAATATCCAAAAATCACAAGTCTGAACAACATTCATAATGTATCCATGTCAAATAGTATATCATCATCCACATATGAAGTGTCTCTAGTAATCATCATGCATCATAACCAAATCAAGATCAACAATAATCCATGGTCCAACATCTAACATCATACTAAATCAAAACCATAATAATGTCCATAATGTAATCAACAGTATCAAAAGGTGTTAAAGGGAAGTGGGCACTACATCCCCCTCCCCTTAGACTCAACTTCCTCCTGGAAGTCACTGGAACAAATTTGGAAACTAAACTTGTAATAAGGTAGCATCCTCCCATGTAGCTGCAGTCTCATCATATCTATCCCACTGCACCTGAACCTGATCAACCTCTCTACCTCAAAGGCCTAGGGTCCTACAATCTAGGATGAAAATGGGCTCCACCATCACCTGCCCCTGATCCTGCACCTGCAATGATGTTCAATCTAACACATGAGAAGGATCTACAACATATCTTCTAAGAACTGAAACATGAAACACATCATGTATGTGAGACAAGCTAGGTGGCAATGCTAGATGGTAGGCCAAAGGGCCGATACACTCCAAGATCTCAAAAGGACCCATGAATCTAGGAGCTAACTTATAACCTTTTCCATAATGGATAGGGCTCTTGTGTGGCCTAACACGAAGGAACACCTTCATGCCCACATCAAAACTATGGTCGATCCTATGCTGATCTGCATACTTCTTCTACTCTGTCCTGTGCCTCCTGTAATCTTTGTCTAATCAATACCACCTACTGCTCCATGTCCTGTAGAAGAGATAGTCCAAGAGAAACTCTGTCCTCTAGCATGTCTCAGCTAAGAGGTGTCCTACACTCTCTACCATACAAATCCTGAAAAGGAGCCATGCCTATAGAACTCTAAAAACTATTATTGTAGGAAAACTCCACTAAGTACAGGTACTCCTCCCATCTAGACTGCTGATCCATCACATACATCCTGAGCATGTCCTCTAAAATATGATTCACCCACTCAGTCTATCCATCTATCTCAGGGTGATATGCTATGTTGAAATTGATTCTCGTCCATAGGGCATACTGCATGGTAGTCCAAAATGTGAAGTATACAAAGGATTCGTGGTCACAAATGATCTTCCGCAGAATCCCGTGCAACCTGAAAATCTCATCCAAATATACCCATGCCACTGCTCTAGCTATATAAGTGGTCTTCACCAGAGAAAAGTGAGCCACTTTTGTCAATTTATCAACCATGACCATAATGGCATCGTGGTGATATCTTGACATCGGTAGCCCAACAATGAAATCCATGGAAATGGTGTCCCACTTCCATTCCGGTATAGCATGAGGATAAAGAAGGCCAGCTGGATGTTAATGCTCAGCCTTAACTCTCTGGCACTCTAAACATCATGACACAAACTGGGCCACGTCTCTACGAATTCCTCTCCAATGATACAATTGTCTCAAGGTGGCGTGCATCTTCTTCACCCTGGGATGGGCTGAATAGGGTGCACGATGTGCCTCTGCCAAGATGTCCTGCATCAATCCTTCATCTCTGGGAATATAAATCTGGCCTTTGTGCCTGAGAAGACCATCTGCCTCTAAGGAAAAACAATCAAACTTCCCCTCAAGGGGTCTCTGAGACTCGATCTCTACTTGAACTGTAATGTAGAAGCTAATCAAGAGGAAGCTGCTGAAGAATCCTACTCCACAAATCTATCCTCATTGAAGTGGCCATAGCCATATGTCTCCATCTGCTGAGAGCATCTGCTACCACATTCTCCTTCCCCTTCACATGCTTGATCTCCATATCATACTCACAAATCAACTCCATCCAACACCGCTGACGAGTGTTGAGATTGGGCTGCGTGAAGAGGTGATGAAGACTCAAGTGATTTTTCCTGAGTGTGAATCTCTGACCAAGAAGAAAGTGCCTCCATTGAACCAAATCATGCACAACTGCCACAAGCTCAAGATCATGAGTCAGATAATTAAGCTCGTAATCCTTGAGTTTGTGAGACTCAAAAGCCACTACTCTACCCTCTTGCATCAACACACCTCCAAGCCCTGCTAAGGAAGCATCTGTGCAAACAAAAAACTCACCCTGTGGATCCGACACTGCAAGAATAGGTGTTGTAGTGAGGAACTTCTTCAGTGTCCTGAAGGCTTGCTCACATCTGTCTGACCAAACAAACTTCTTCCCTTTCCTCTGAAGGGAAGTGATAGGGTGTGCAATCCGAGAGAAGTCCTGAAAAATCTCTTGTAGTACCCTGTTAATCCCATGAAGCTGTGCACCTCAGTCACCGTAGTGGGTGCTGGCAAATCCATGACAACTCTAATCTTGGGAGGATTGACTGTGATACATCCCCCAGAAATGATATGACCCAAATACTGCACCTCTATTTGAAAGAATGCACACTTCTCCAAGTTTTTGTAAATTTGCTACTCCCAAAGACACTGAAGAACCTGGTGAAGGTGCCCCTCGTGCTCCTCAAGTGTACGTGAGTAAATTAAAATGTCATCAAGGAAGATGAGCATGAAGCGATCTAAGAAGGTCCTAAATACCCCATTCATCAAACTCATAAACACTGTGGGGGCATTAGTCAAACCAAAAGGCACCACTGTGAACTCATAGTGCCCATATCTCATGCGGAAGGTGGTCTTATGAATGTCCACTCTGAAATCCTTAGCTGATGATAGCTTGACTTAAGATCAATCTTAGAGAAAATTGTGGCTCCCTTCATCTAATCAAACAAATCATCAATGTCTAGAAGGGGATAACGATTCTTGATCATTACCTTGTTTAGCTGACGGTAATCAATACACAACCACAAGGATCCATCCTTCTTCTTCACAAAGATCACTGGTGCACCCCAAGGGGATACACTAGGATGGATAAGGCCTTTCTCCAAAAGGCCCTCAAGCTGCAACTTGAGCTCATAGAGCTCTAGGGTGGTCATCCGATAAGGTGCTCGTGAGATAGGCTTTGCTCCCGGAACTAGATCTATATGAAAATCATATCTCATGGGGGTGGTAACCTCAGTAGCTCCCTTGGAAAGACATCTACAAACTCTCTCAAAATGGATGATCATCTAGCAATGGTCCACTAGATCCATCCTTCAATCTGTCACTAACTATAATAGCATACATCTGACAACCCCATCACACACATCACTTAAGCTGCATAGTATGGAGATGGTGTGAATAGAAATGGGTCTCCTGACCCCTGAAATCACCGACTCAACTCCCAAATCATCTACACAAGATAAAATATTGTGGTAACAATCCATCCTGGCCTTGTGTGCAGATAACCAATCCATACCCAAAATGACTCCATACGAGCCCAAAGGAAGGATACAAAGATCTGAGGTAGTGGTGAAAGGTCCCAAATCCACTACACACTCCTTAACTAAGGAGTCTACAGAGATCTTGGCTCCAGAAGCCATCTCAACATCCCAACTATGACCCTACCTAACTGCCACCAGCCTGCATTGCTCTACTAAAGATGGTGCAATGAAAGAATCAGAAGAACCAGAATCAAACAATACAGAGGTAGGAATACCACCAATGCTACCTATAGTCTCAATGACTATACTCTGATGCTCGGCCTGGCGGTTCTCAACTGCTACATAAATCTTGTGGCTGCGTCCCATGTCACCAACAGTCAGCTCTGAGATCTGTGTCTTACCCTTGTTATTAGGGTTCTATGGGTAGTCTCTCCAAAATTTTCCAGTAACTCCACAACCAAAACATCCTCCTGATCCTCCCCAATGAGTAGCACCTCCAGTAGGTTCCCTGGAAGTCTATGGCATGGATCTGGATGATCTGGCTGTGGTCTGCTGAGGTCTCTGCTAGTGAGCTCCCGCTGACTGAGCTCTAGGTCCACCCTGTGTCCTGATGGGACCCCTAGGAGGAGGCCCCATACTCCGACCTCTCTGTGCATCAGCTCTCTGTGGAGGTCTATGAGGTGGGTAGAACTGCTACTACTGCTACTGTTGTGGCCTAAATGATGACTATACTGAACCTCTATCCACCATGAGGAAGAGGTATTGACCCCCTTAATCTACGGTTCTACATCTATTGTATGTGGCTCTGGACTCGATCTCTAGCCTACTGGGTCTTCCCCGAGTCTCCTCTGCTATATAGGCCTTCTCAACGGCCTCTGCTAATGTCTGTGGCAGTGGATCTAAACTGCACCTCCAATGTCTAGATTTAGGCCCCGGATGAACCTTTGAATCTGCACCTGCTCATCTTGCATGTACTCAACATACTGGAGTAGATCCAAAAACCTACTCTCATACTCTGCTACTGAAAGAGATGCCTATCAGAGGTCATGAAACTCATCTATCCTCTGTTGTATGAACCTCTGTGACAAATATCTGCTCCTGAATCTCTCCTCAAATAGCTCCCATGTCACTATCTTAGAATCAACATGGAGCTTCTGCTCCTCTTTCCTCCACCATACTCCTACTCCATCCCTCAGTAGATGGATCGCAACATGAGATTTTGTGTTGCTAGAACAAGGAAAAATCTTGAAGCAACCACTCAAGCTCACTAGCCAGGCCTCTGCCTGAAATCCACCTATGTCACCTGAGTAATGTGAGGGTTGAAGCTTCAGGATCTCCCTGATGTGATCTGCAGCTGTGGTCTGACAGCCTCTAGGTCTCTCTGCACGCTCATCCCTAAGCCTAGGGCTCTAAGACATCTCTCTACACTTTGAAACTCGGTCACCCTATCCCCTCTGTGGTGACTCTACCCTGGCTGACTCCGCATGGGAGTTCTCTCCTCTATGCTCCTCACTGGGTCAAAGAGATGCCTGAGTCTCAACAGATGCCTCCCTATCATGTCTGGCTACATGTCCTCCTCCTAATCCTCTGTGTAGAGTGACATTAACATCCTGAAGAGTCTGTAAAATATGGGGTAGGATGGCTGCTACACCCTGATCTGGTGGTGGTAAGTCTGGGTCTATGTGAAAGTTCCCCTCGTCCCGTCTATGCCTCCTGCACAGAACAAAATGAGAGTTAGTTCCTTATTCTAGGTCTTACTCATTTTTCCATGTTTACTAAAATATTGCAATTTCTAAACTAAGTTGTTTTCTAGATTTAAAAGTGTGCTAGGTTTAAGTTTCATGTCCCAAGTTTTCTAGTGTGCCCAATGGTCCAAGATTTTGAACCACGCTCTGATACCAAGTGTGATGCCTGCTAAAACAACCCACTTGAGACCCAAGAAACAACCTAGGATTAGTTAGGAAAATTATGGAATAATTTTTTTGTTTAAAGGAGTCTACTACCAGGTTACAAGGCAACAGTTGCCACTAACAAGTTCCGGAACAATTCAAATTCACTGGAACATACTTTTCCTTTTTTATTAATAATTATCAGAGGTCACAAGGTCCAAAATTTAGGGTTAGAAGTTTCAGTTAGGTTCAGAGGGTAAATTATCACCATACCCACTCTCTAATAGGATTAGAGTTTCAACTTGATTTTTCTCACACTTAACGCATTCAAAATTTCCCTAAATCATTCCCATTGGATAGGAAATTTTCTCACCTTTCCAATGATATAAAGAAGTCCTCCTAACTCCTTATAAAACTCAAGTTATGGGCCGACGGGCCTTGGGGTGAAAATTTTCCCCCAAGAGTGGACCTATGGGCCCAGGGATGAAAAATTGCCCAAAAGGGTGGGTTGGTGGGTCGCGGGGAGACTTTGAAATTTTTTCCTGCGCGGGGGGAAAAAATCCAATTTGTGCTCATGCCCTCATGGGACTACCAAGGACACGTGTCGAGCTCCAAGCCAAGCTCGGGGAGAAACAATGAGGGAAGGGCAGGGCAGCAGAGAAGTTTGGGGAAATTTGCCAAAGGAGGGTGAAGGGGGTAAGTTTGCACATGCGGGCCCATAAGTCCATGGAAGGATTTCACCAAGGTGAGGGTAGGAGTGTGGGGCCGTGACGGAGGAAAACTACAAAAATTTTCCAAAACAAAATTTTAAAAAACGATAAAGTTACAAGGGTTCCGCCCCCTCTGTCACCCCATGTGCCACGTGGCAATACCTTAGAAAGGCTGCGGGATTGTAGGCCGGCGGAGGAAATTAATAAAATTTTCTAAACTTTTTTAAAAAGGGGTCTAAGGAAGAAAATTGTGTTTTGCCTCCACCGTTGCCTTGTGAGGACCATGTGGAAGCCTCTGATTGGCTGCGGGGTAGTGCAGGGAAAATGTTAAAAAAGTTCATAAAATTTTTTATTAAGTCCCAAGGGAAAATTTTCGGGCCGCGGGCCCGCCAAGGAAATTTTTTCCAAAAATTTTAATGCTAGTGAAGAAAAATTCATAAGGCCATAAATTTTGATAGAAAGCTGAGTTTTGGTAAAACGAGGACTTTTTTGAAAGCACTCGAAGTCTTCTTTGCATACGAATCATTAGTTTTAGATTTTGATAAAGTTTAAGGGGTAAATTTTAAGAAAATGACCTGCAGGATTGTTAAAAGCAAACTGGTAAATTTTAACTTATAAATTTGGTTTCAATTTGATCTTCTCCTTCACTCAACATGTCAAACAGACATGGAGAACTATTCTGAGAAGGATTTTAAGATGTATTGAAGGGAAATTTTGCTCAATTGATTTCCAATTCAAATTTTCCAACAATTGACAGAAAAACGACTGTGAAAAGTTTGGGCCCGATTTTGCAATGTTTAAATTATTTCCTTAAGTGTTTTTTTTGTCAAATTGAGTTCATTGATATCATAACATGCTAAATTTTAATGTTTTAATGTTGATTATTGTTTGCAGGTTCGAACTATGCATTTTATATGAATTATTTGCCAGTTTTAAATTTTAAAACAGAGATCAATTTCTAAAGGATCTGTTTATCAATTTCATCTTCCAATATGGAAATTTCATTTCTATTCTAGTCTAATACATTTAAGTTGATTTAACAAACCATTTACTAGCTAAAATGCAAAGTCTGATTTCCAATTTTACATATTTTCAAAAGAGACAAAATAATGTAATTCTCTTCATACGTATTTTTTTCCTTTCAAATAGAGATTCCCAAAACATTGACATGATCAAATTTAATTTCACAATACAATTTGGAAAGACATTTCATTCATTCATTGATTTCCAAAGGCAATTTTACAACTTCTTTCTTTTATTCCTACCAAAATCATTTATTAATTACATAGTAGAATATTACATTTTTTTTCACATTCTTCCAAAGCTAAAACAAAGTCTCTCTCTTTTTCATTTCACTTTACAAATTTCATAATCCAAATACAAACATCTTTCCTTCACAAAAAATATTACAATTTCATCCACTTCAAAGTGGGAAAGGTTACAAAAGAATTTATTTCACAAGGGACTATCAAACTGTATTTTCCTCTGCTCCAGAACAACAACATGCAAGTTCCCTTTTCTTCCAATTTGATCACAACAAAAGTGGGGGAAAGGCAATGCTCTCCACCCAACCAAGACATCCAATGAAGAGGAGAAGCCATCCTTCTTCATTGGCCCCTGAGCCCCAACCACAATGTAATAGAAGGTGTGATTCAACTCATGGCAACAACAGGCTTCCACAAAACATACACATAGCAATCTTTCAACATGCACATTTCAAATTAAAAACACAGTCCAAAACAAAACAATAGTTTACAACTGCATTGAAAAAACATTAAGACAGAACTCAGGATTCATCATGCAAGCCAAAGGTGAGCAAGAGCTATGGGGGAAGCTGCTTATGCATCCCAATGGGAATTGGGCATCCACTTGTAACAAACTACCAATAAAATTCACCAAACATATCCTTATGCCCCCCACAATCACTCCTTATGCCCCCCACAAAGTAAGAAATGCAAGCTATTTCTTTTCCATGGTGGATCCCAAACCCAAACTCCCTCCACAAGAATTCTGATGCCACTGGCATTCCCTTATGCCCCCCCACATGAATTCCCCATAGCCTTCTCCTACACCATTCCTATGGCAGTCTACCCAAACAACCAATAAACACACAAAACATTCACCATTCACACAAACACAAAAAGAAATAACAACATAAATGAAGAGCTAAGCTCCTACCTCTCCATGGTAGATTTTGTTCCAACACAACAAGCTTTCAATGTCAAATATACAATCCCAAAATCAGCAACCTAAGCATGCAAAATTCTCCAATCTCCTTCCAAAAGCAAGAGCTCCAATCAAGCAAGAAAATTCACCCCAAGGAAGCATGCAAAAGTTTCAACAACCCAAAACAAAGCAAAGAGTTACAATTTTATAGAAGAGGGAAGAGAAGAGGATGAGGTGGATCCATGTAGGATGCCACATCACACATCCTCAACTCCAACACAAAAGTCAAATTCATTCTCCAATGCACAATTAAGAGGTGGGTGAATAATATGACAATAAACTTACACACTCCAAAAATCCCACACCCCAAAGGACTGAATTTAATAAAATGTAAGAAGAGTGCAATTAAAACATGCAACTTGACTTATAAAAATGCATTCAAAAGGTCTAAAATCAACCCTCCAACCATAGGTATGGTTGGTAAATTAAATTAAGAGGTATGGGACAAGTTTTACTTGTCCCACAAGCCTCCAAAAATAGCCTCCAAGGACAAATTCGAATTCCCAAGGAGGTGGAGTGTTTCATACTCCAAAATCTAACTTACACAACTCTTACACATACTTACACATCACTTATAACCTTACTTATTTAATACAACATTTAACACAAGGGTCAATAACTTTAATAATTACTTTCTTATATCCCAATTTAATTAATTAACTTTTAACCATATGTTTTCTCACATTAATCTACCACAATTTAATTAAATAAAAGAAAGGGACACATCACTAATTAAATACATACAAACAATAATAAAAAGGAACCACATTAATAAAATACACATAACCCCTTGGTCACATTCAAAGGTAATCCCCCCCATGGGAATCCCTAACAAAAACAACACACACACACACACACACACAAAACATGTTGCCATGGTGACCTTGTTGAATTCATCTAGAATTCCATTGTGGTTGGTCTCCAATCCCCTGATGTTTGTTGTGATATTTTAACCTGTAAAACACAAATACCTCCTTTGGCCTCATGGCCATATCAGAACATCCAACATGATATAAATAAATTCACAAAATCATCTATATAAATGAATCACAACAACATCAAAGTAACAACTATATCATTTGTAATTTAATCAACAACTATATCATCATCATATAATGTCCATTTTCTAAGTCTACTCACAATATCCAAAAATCACATGTCCGAACAACATTCATAATATATCCATGTCAAATAGTATATCATCATCCACATATGAAGTGTCTCTAATAATCATCATGCATCATAACCAAATCAAGATCAACAATAATCCATGGTCCAACATCTAACATCATACTAAATCAAAACCATAATAATGTCCATAATGTAATCAACAATATCAAGATCTACTTTCCCTGAATATGATTCAAGTATTTCAACCTCATTCTCTCCATCATCATCTTCTCTATATTTTTCCTCTCCTCTTTATTCATCCTATTTTTCTTTGTTACTTCTTCTTTAGTAGGTTGTGATGTTAGCTCAGGAGAAGCTTCACTTACCAATTCTTTATTTTTCTCTTTCTCCACTCCTTGTTCAGGTGTTTATATTTTCTTTTAAACCTCTTTTTTGTATTTCTTCATATAGAAATTGGTTCCTAAGTCTAAGGGAGAGGAGATAGGAGTTTGCTGAGCTGAGACATCTTTTTGTGAAGTGGTGGTCTCCTGAGAAGAAGATGTTTTATGAGATTCTCAGAATTCCTTGATTTTTCTATTAAGCCAATATCATGCTCTCAGAAGCACAAGATTATTAAAATCATTGGGATTGTATTTCTCCTTTTGAGACCAATCAATTGATAAGAAGATGAGTGTACTAAATGGATATTATATAATCTATAGTATAAAGATCAGAATCATCATCTACCATCCCTTCTAATACTATATATAACTTGATGTCCTTGATTTTTTTCAATGAAATTATGCCAAATAACCTTTTTCTAACTTCATACTCATCAACATAGTCATCTCAATAGTCTTAGAATGCTAGCAAGTGATAGTATGCCATCCTTAGATTCTTTAATATGAAACCCTTTCTGTCAAAAGAAACCCTTTTTTGGTATGCATGGAATTTGAATTCTAAGATAGTCCATTCAACATTTTGAGCATCTAGGGATGATCTGGAAGTGTAGTTCACCAAAGAGATGGGAAATTGGATGCCTGAAATTTTCTTGTCCCTACAAGTTCTATGAAGAACATCCAATTGTCTACAAATTTAAACCAAGAATATTTTATCATTACAATAGATTGGAAGCTTGTATAGTGCCCCCTCAAACTCGGCTGATCGAATGTATGAAAACTTTTTGAACTAAATGAATAGGCTGCCATATATAGAAATAAATTTCCTAGCCTTTGGAGAAACTCTTTCAGTCACTTTTCCTTCAAGCATTCTAACCAGGAACATGGTGAAGGCATCGTTTACTCCCATATGGCGACTCTTGTTGTTCTCATAGGTGAGTTGGGTATAGAATTCATATATAGGTGAATTTTGTTTTTTCTCCTAACCTGTTAGCCCCAATCATATCCTATATGTTGATATGGTGTACATTAGTTATGAAGTCATGTGAAAAGGTTTACTTTAATAAGCATTGACAAGCTCATGAGTCATATTTTCACAGATTATTTCTACCTAGTTCAAATGTTGTTTGCCTTCACAAATTATGTTATTGTATGCACACATTTAATTCTAAAATTCATTTGTGGATGGAATTCACATCACCCTAGTGTTTTCATGTGTTTTTGCAAAGGAAAAATTAAGTTGAAAACATGACAAATATACCCAAGTGTCAAAAATTTTGTTTGTAAGCCCTCCTGAGAGCTTCTCTAGATCAACTTTCCCTATGTGTCATATCTATCCCAATCCTATGAGTTCTAATGTGTGTGATGTAAATAATTTCCCAAGTGTCTAAAATGTGTTCACGATGTCATTCATTCCATTTAGTGAAGTGTCGTCAAGAGTTGAAATATTTCCTAGACTTAGAAAGGTTATTCCCTAGCCTTTTCGACACTGGTGTGCATCCTACAGAGTTAATAAAGGATCATAAGGTCATCTGAAGATGTCATGGAAGAGTATAAAATGAAATGGAATAGGTTTAGGGAAGTCCAGAAAAGTTTTAGAGGTTTTGGAGCCAGAACAATGAAAGTGGGTTCTAGAGGCTCAAAGAACGTGTAGTGTAAAAAACACCTAAATTTCAACTGAATATTCTGAGAGCTCCAATATGATCCAAGAGGAAAACAAGATACCATCAAAAATATTATAATATCCTCTACATGATGGATTTTTCAATCCTACACAAGACCCAAATGCTTCTCTGTGTAAACCAATTTCAACATACTCACCTCGCGGTCCATAATGAAAAAGAAGATTTTTTTGGAGAAGGATGTAGAATCAAGTATTTAAAACCATCCCATTGATCTCAAAATGGCCTTTGGATCCAAAATAATATATTTTTTTTTTCCAAAAATGAGTTTTTATAACTCCGGGAAAGTCAATTTCACCATTCTAATAGTTAGTCATTTTTCCAGTTTGAAGGGGTAGTGGGTTTTTTCACTCCAATTGTCCCAAATTTGTGGGACATTGGGGATAGTCAGAACATTTGGGACAAAAAATACTACTCCACCCATATGAGGTATCCCTTGGACCATCATGTGACCCTGATCCTTCCTGGGAGAGTGCTAAAATTCCTCATGTGCAAATTTGACTAAGTGTTGAGCCTCATAAGCCTAGAGTGAGGTTTTTCAATCCTACTGTCCCAACTGTCCCAATTTTATGGGACAGTCAAGATAGTTGGGACATAAAAAAATTCCCAACCCGCTCCCCCTCTTCTGGTTCTTCATCTGACCTCCAACTCAGCTCCTAGGTGCTTAAATCTCTCTCTCTCTCTCTCTCTCTCTCTCTCTCTCTCTCTCTCCTCGTCCCATCTAGCCCACCCCCTTCTGCCACTTGTCAAGCCCTGGGCCTTGGGAAAAAAATTTCTTGCCTATTTTACCAATTTTTTGAGATAGTCAGGATAGTTGGGACATAAAAACCCTCCCACCTTTTCCTTCAAAAACAAGTTTTAAAACACACTTATTTTAATATAAAAATATACTTGTTTTTGCCTTTTTAAGAGCTTCCCAAGTATTTTTATCTCCATTATTTCACCACGTAAACCCAGGAAGTGATTGAAGACATCGTAAATCTTATATAAACATGAAAGTCTATCAAATATACCTGCCTTTTTGCCATGGAAGCTGAAATTAAGAAATTCTCATATCTTCCAAACCAGTGATTTGATCATAACGAAATTTTCTTAACTTTATAATCTAGGCACCTTGAAGAACACAGTATTTGTAGACCTTGTGATACTCTAGATTTTTTAAAGAAAAAAAAACCTTGTTTTATTCCCTAGTACACACTTTTTTGATTTCAAAGCATTCTGATGGGTGGATTGCGATGAAATTTTAACCACGAGATCCAGAGAGCGAGGCTTTTCCAGAGAAGTTATTTTCATGGAAAACAAATAATGGGAAGTGTCATATCTATTTTTAGTAAGTATCTGGTCTTTCCACTTATTATAAATAGAAAATTTCATAAAAATCAAGATCCGCTCATATCAGTGCACATATAGAACATTAAAACTGAGAAACTAGGCAACCTTTCCAAAAATAGCAAAAAGAGAAAAATAGCAAAAAATAACTGCCTAAAAATATAAAGTGTTTGAAAATAGTAAAACATCTTAAACGAAGTTGAATTGAGTATGGAAAATGATCAAGAAGTTCAAATTTGAGTAAAATAGGTGAAATATCCCAAAATAGCAGGTCCTGGTTCCACCTGCTAAAAATAGAAAGTCTTTATTTTGAGCATAGAAAGTTGTAGTAGGATCCATTTTCAGCCATCTTGCTACTTTTTGACATCCTCAAATAGTTGTATGATGATTGCATATCTCAAACAAGAGAATTTATCCTTCACAAAGTTCTTGAGACATCATCCCAATCACTATTGTGTTCAAGAACAAGACAAAAAATCACATGTAACGGTTGAGAACCAAGGGATATTGTGCATTCAAAAAAGAGTCAAAGCTCTTTTGTGATTCAAGGTAAACAACTCATCAGTCAAGTTAGATCCATCCACACCTCCCCAGTGGGCTGGCTAAATGAGCCAAGGTGAGTTGAACTAAGTAAGTCAAAGTGGGTTGGTTCAATCAAAGCACTACTAGAGTGATTCATTTGTAGCACCATTTTCTTCAAGGGAATCTAGGTATATCTTCCCCAGCGGAAAATATTACCTATGATGATCAAGATTTAGTCCCATAACAAGATTCTGAAAGTTCTCCGATGACCAACATTGTGTCAAATCTTGAAGAGCCATTTCCATGGATTCAAGAAATTCTCGAAAGTGGGCCAAGAACAACGTAAATTTCAATCATGCATAATATTGAAGAAATCTCAACAAAATTGAATTCTAAGAAATGAAAGAAGGCCCAAACAACATCCCATTTCTTTAGTGGCATCTCAGGTAACCAATATCTTGAAGTTGCTAGGCTAAAGATTGAAAATCCTATTGAGGACATGACTTTGTTGGAATATGAATTGACCCACATCTCATTGGGTCAAGCTTCATATGAGGGTGACTCTCATATATTCAAGGAGTGCACTTCCTTCCTCCTCACTTAGAATGAAGAATACATGCAAATAATTGTCCAATTAGAAGAGCAAGTAAAAACTCTCCGTGCCTACATTTAACCCTTCTTGGAATCTGACTCAACATCCTCTCTCCCAATAGAAAACATTCCTTCAATCAACAATGTTGATCCTGAGGAAATCAAAAAAGCACAAGGCTACATAATGTAGGGGAGGGATGATGAGAAGTGGGTTGAGAAAATCATCGAGAAAAGCAAGGCATTGTTTCTGGAAGTCATCTCTTTCATCAAGTACATCCTTGCAACTTTGTCAAAAGCCAAGAAAGAAATGGAGGAGTTTTCAAAAGAGGTCAATCATTTGGATGAGATGTTTCCATAGGTGTCCAAGATGATCTCCTTCAATTGTCATACCCTTATGAGTAAGAACATGTTTGCGTCTGCTGTAGATAACTTGTCTCAAGTTTGGATCCGCGTCATGGATATGAAATATGTAATACTCAAGAATGTAATATCTGAATTGGAATCTTATGGGAAACATACTTTTGAGATATTGAATGGTGTCTATAATCGTGTTTAGAGACTTGAGTTCCCTCTACTCATTGAAGATTCATCATCAGAAGAAGTCATTGCTTCCTTCCAGGAGCTAGTAATGAAAGAGGTAGTTGAGTCTCTTTCCTTCAATGAAGATAACTTGGAGTCCCTAACCAACATAAGATTTTGCATTGTTGTGATTGTAATGGATCACAAAGAATGGCTTCATCAATGCAAGAAGAATAGTGATTTCCCTGAGACATGGGCCAAGATATTGAGCTGCATTTGCATTCCGGAGGTAGATAAGTTGACAACTATGATAACTCAATTTAGCAAGGAGTTTAAGGAGTAGGAGTCCGCTTTGGGAAATATTCATTAGGAAGCATGAATTAGAAAAGTTCTTCATCGTAAGGAGTTTCTTCATCAACTATGGTAACTTCTCCCTTCTTCTCTCTTTTTCCCTTTTCTCCTCTTCCCTTTTCTAATTCTTCATTGAGTGCAATCATTATATTTGGTCTCATTCACTTAAGTGACTTTCTAAAGTGGAATTGTAAAAGTCCCTTTAATTTATAAAAAAAGGGAACTTATTTCTTGTGTCCTATGAAGATGAGAAGTCACAAGTGAATAATATCATGAAGAGTCATGTGGGGGTGGGTGAAAGGTCAATTCATATTGCTATAAATTGGGATGGATTCTCCATTCCAAAGGATCCTGAAAACTTAGTTCTTTATAGCAATGGTGGATTTTTATTTGGGTGTTGAGCTTTGTATCACCAACACATGAAATAAATCTACATTTCTTCCATTCACCTTTTACTATTTGTTCTTCTATTTCTCTCTTTTATGTACTTTACAAGCATAGTGATCAACAAAGAGTTGTGTATATTTGATAAACAAATCTAAAAATTGTGTGTTTAGGTTTGTTCTTCCCACTAGATAGTTTCATTTTTGCTTTCCTCTATATTAAATGTTGAACTACTTCGGTTATTGGGTGTGAATTCTACTTCTTCCTACTCATAACAATAACTTTCCTTTGTCTAATTTCTCTCCTTCACCCCTCATCGCTACAGTTTCCTCCCTTGTACCCCATACAAGAATTTTGCCACAGGTTCAGGGAAATATTCCTATGTGATCCCCAACCTATTTTTCCACCCCACACCAATATATAGGATTAGATTATTTTACATTCAATAATAGGAGTTACACCATTCAATGCAGAGGGGTGTAGCCCTGTAAGCGTTGGTAGAAACACCTAATTTTCCATATTGACAAATTATTTCACCAACACCTAGCTAGTAGTTTTATTATATCTGAAAGTTCCTCTAGGAAGTCAATTCAATAAAGGGTCTCTGGTAATTTGGAAGGCCCTTTTCTTTTGAATTTCAACCAATATATAGTAGTCATGGTTTTATACTTATTTTGACTGAGGTCAAATAGTCTTTGGGCTTCTATCTTGATTAAAATATTGGAATATTCAAAGGTTGGAACTCCCAAGGCTACATTGATATGGTGAGCATATAGTAGATAAATGAATTTCCCTTAGGGATCTTTCAGTTCTTTTGTTTACGGATTGAAATTAGATGCACATGCAAAAAATGTGTCAGTGCATTATAGTGAGGTGGGGAAGCCAACAACATGAGCTAATCCACTATTTTTAACGCATTGGGCCACCAAGGTTGGAATTTCATATGTTATTCTTTCCCAAAAGTCATCTAGGTTCATGTGCTTTACATCACTATCCTCTATGTTAGGAAAAGAGGTTTCTAATAAATAAATGTGCTCATATCCCATGTATTGAAACTTTATGATGATAGGGTTATGGAAAATTCAAGGAATATAAAGGCTAAATAGTGAATTTTGAGAAGTATTGAAAGGGAGGTCTGAGAACTCAAATGACTACCAAAATGGAAAAATGTAGTATAAAACCACTCACCTCTTACATGAAAAAAATGATGCCCTCACAAAGGTCTCAATGCACTTTGAATTTTTGAATTTGGACAAAAATTAAGAAATTTATGGAAAAAATAATTCTTTGGTGCGTGGGAGGGGAAAATGGATGGAGCGCCATGGAATTGAGCTTCTACAAATGTGAAAATAAACTAAGTATGGTATGGTTTATATAATTTGTAAACCAATTTGCTCAATTTAAATCCTAAAATAATGATGCAGGTATTTCAATTCCTGTGGGAACACCTTTTAAACCAATTTTGTTTGCAAATCAGTTATGAAGGGTTTTAAGAGAACTGGAGGAACAATGTACAATCCCAATTTCATACATTGCGGGTATTTTGAGGATGCGGGCAATACACAACACAACGGAATAAGTTCCATTATTTCCTCAGACATCCTTAATAGATGATATAACTAGAGAAAATGAGGGATGTGGGTGAATCGGGCATGCAAAGAATATATGACCCAAAGGAAAAAGTTCCAAATGTTCCCTCGGTTCCTACAGTCACTGATTGAGTTGGTGTGAAGGAGAAGTGCAGTGATGTAGACATGATAGGGAATCGAAGAACAAAAGGAACTCATGAACTATTCCTGAAGTTAACATAAAACCTGATTCACTTATAAAATTAAACAATGTGGACAATGTGGTGATGCATGAAACAAGAGGAATGGAGGAACTATTCCTCCTCTTCCTCAAATGTCCAATTTATCCGAAAAAGGCCCAAATTGGCCCAAATTTTAGCAGCAATAAAGTAAGTACAACCAAGATAAATAGGTGACCTAACAAAAAAAAATCACATTTTTGGGGTCTATGAAAACATGCATAATTTGAAAGAATGTGATGACCCTTTATATTTATACTAAATTGTTGTATGAAATCATCCAATTGTTGTCCAATATTTTCTACATGTTCTTTGTTGGCCATCTTAGACTCTAATTTTCGCAGATCAAACCCAAGTTGGTTTACCCTATGGTCTGTCAAAGTAAACCATATCCTTAAGGAATCCATAGTTACCCCTTATGAATCCAACTCAAATATGATTGCATCCTTATTTGGAGTTTTACTTAGAGAGATGAGATTATTTTTCCTCTTGTGAAAGGCCCCGTCATGATGCCCCAAAATAGTAGGATTTATCAACCAAGGTAAAAATTTAGGGTTTGGGATTTCAATAATAATTCGACCAAATATGAAAATCATCAAAGAACATAATTAAGTTAATTTTTTATCTTCTTTCTAGTAATGTAAAGAACTTGGAAAAATTCCACAATTTACGGCCTATAGAGTGAATTTAGTAAAAACCTTAAAATTGATATAACATTTGCAAAACAATTCAATTTTTTTCAAAATTTAGAGAGGATCTTACTTGACTTATTTTACAACACCAAAAATAAAATTATATAAAAACTTATTATGTATTTGGAGATATAGTTAAATCTTCACAATTAGGGTTTTGATGTAGTTTTAGCCAAGATCAAGCTTTGATACCACTTGTAAGGAAATTACTTGTATAAATATTAATATCAACAATAATAGAACACCAAAAAACACCAATTTATAGATAAATGATCACAATATGAAAGTCTAATAGCTTAGCCACTTCAAGGGGGAAACCTCCAAACCATACAATAAGACTTAAGTGCTCAATATGATGATGAAATACTACCTGCTAACTTTTATGTATATTATTCCTATGTTATGGCCATCACCAAGGCCGACCCACTAATGATAATATAATAGATATACATCATGATAAGAAGTTATGATAGCCACAAGTCGGCCATGCAAATCCAATGTAAGATATAAGATTAAGGGTATAACATCAGCTCCCATTTTAAAGCCTTTGTGTGGGAATACATTGACATGAGAGGAATTCACCTTGACATATGTACTCACCATATTTACGTGGAGAATTTCAAACCAATAAGACAACCCGAAAGGATAATAAACCCAACACTCAAGGATATTATTAAAACTAAGATAGAGAATTTATTACAAGTAGGATTTATATACCCAATCTAGAACAGTCAATGGGTGTCTACTCTTGTTATTGTGCCTAAGAAAAATGAGAAATGGAGAGTTTGAATATACTAACAAAAAAAAAAAATCCACATGGAAATATTACTTTCCTTTGCCTTGCATTGATCAATTTATGTATAATTTGGTAGGGAAGGAATACATTTCCTTCTTAGATGGATTTATTGGATACAACTATATACAAGTGGCACTTGAAGATAAAGTTATAACTAATTTTACTTTCCCTTCAGAAAAAATTTCATATAGAGTCCTACCCTTCAGACTATGTAATGCACCAATAACCTTTCAATGAGAAATGTTGGCTATATTTTCATAATATTTAACAAATGAATATGCTAAAATTTACATGGATGATTTTATAATCTATAGATGATATTTTGAAGAATAATTGATTAATCTAGAAAAACTCTTGAATAGGTGTGAAAATCACCAATTGTCTCTCAATCATGAAAAATGTTTAATTATGGTAGAACCAGGTATTTTGGGACATCAAATTTCAAAATAAGGAATCAAAGTAGACCCTAACGAAATTGAGGTGATCAAACAACTTCCAGTACCTTCTACTCAAAGAAAAGTAATATGTTTCTTAATACATGTTGGTTATTGTAGGAGATTCATAGAAGATTTTAGTAAGATAATATCTCCTATGTTTTCCTTGCTTACTAAACATTGTTCATTTCTCTGGACTTATGAGTGTCAATGGTCCTTTGAGGCCATTAAAGAAAAACTAGCATATGGTCTTGTTTTGAGAGGATTTAATTGGAATATTCCTTTCTACATCTAAACAGATGCATCTAATGAAGAAATAGGATTTATTCATGGACAAAAATAAAAAGGAGAAACCATGAATGTTATTTACTACTTTAGTAAGAACTTAACACCTATTGATACAAACTATGCAACAAATGAGAAAGAATTCCTTGTTGTAGTGTATGATATCAAAAAATTTCACCATTACATCACTGGTTACAAATTTATTGTATACACAAACCATTCTACTATAAATTATTTAATGAACAAGACATTGGTAAGTGGAAAAATAATTAGGTGGTTATTGATTTTATGAGAATTCAATGTGGCAATAATTGATAAACCAAGAAGAGCTAATGTGGTTACTTATTTCTTATCAATACTATCAATTGCACGACAAGTTGAAGAAGCAGAGGATGATTTCCCATATGAAAACTTGTTTTCTATATCTTCTACATCACCTTGGTCCACTGAAATGGATAATTATCTTTCCTTAGGGAAGTTCCCATCCTATTTCACTCCTAGAAAAGGTTCCTTATAAAGGACAATTAAATGTACACTTGGGTGAAATGAATGTTATTTAGATGTGGACCTAGCTTTTTGTTGTGTAGGTGCATAAGGAAGATGAAATTCATGATATCTTGAGAGATTTCCATGATAAACCCTAAGGAGGTCACCATTTACCACTCCATATTACCCAAAAGGTCTTAGATGTTGGATATTATTAGTCTTATCTACACAAGGATGAAAAAATATATATTTGGCAATGTGACCAATGTCAAAGAATGGTAATTCCTACTCTCTCCAATGAAATTCATCTCCAAAACCAAGTGATTTTGGAACCTTTTTAGAAGCGGGGATTATATTTCATTAGCCCTATTAATCCAACATCTCAAGAAAAGGAATACAATCTTTTCTGTACTAACTATGTTACCAAATGTGCAAATGTTTAAGATTTACAATTTTGTAGGTGTTGTAATGCTAAATCTCTAACATGCAAAATTAAAAATTTTGGCCATGAAAGCTAATCCCACAATTTGAAAACCTATCTCTTGTTCATTGTGAATCCTTCCTCTAGCCATCCCATTAGCTCATGCAGCCCCACCAGGTCTGTGTTACCCTCATCTTGGCTAAGAGAAAAATGCTAACATGATTTTCAAGTGTGTTTCATGTGTAGGGGAATAGATTGAAGATGGTTTCATGATTAGACTAATCTCTAAGGTGGAATATTGTTCTCAAAAACATTAAATTGGTTATTTTTAGCCACATACAACATAAGGACATTCTCTGGAAGATGAAAGGGAACACTCAAGCCATTTGGAAGTTGTGTAGGAAATAAATGATGTTATCCAAGGTAGTTTAGGGAACATTTGTGGAGATAATTGAGGTCAGGAACAAGTTAAGAAAGACCAGGTCATTTTGGGCACAAGGATTGAAGGCTCCAAAGGAGAAAGTCACCTTGTTTGGAAGATTCTCGGAGCTATAGGAGGAGTTGGAATATCATAAAATACTCAATGGAAAGATCTTGGAATTCTCCACATGATGGGAACATAAAATTTTTAATTTAATTTTTGGGCTCATAATTTCACCCTAGGATTTGATCATGAATTTTGGACAACATTGGATGATCTCAACAATGTGGGAATTGAAAATTGAGATCAACCTCCAGATAAGTCTAGGTACTCTTATTCATCTGAATAACACCACTTTTAATCCTAAACTAATGATAAATACCAAACTGTAGATGAAAAAAAATAGGGAATGCATGAATGGAAATCAAGCTAAAAGGAAAGGGAAAGGTGATGCATCATAAGAAGGTGATCACTCTCTCTGAAAGTCTCAGGGAAGCAAGGAGACTAAATGCATGGTTTAAGGGATGTATGTTTGCCACAACCCAACTCTACAGTTAAATAAGCTCACAAACCTATTTAATTTGACACAAATAACATGAAAATCTACAAACATAATGAATACACATCACAAATGAAAGAGAAGAAGGCAAGAAAACACTAATGGACACAAGTGGAAGATTCAAGCCAAAATTTCCATCATATTATTGTTCTAAATATGTATAGAATGCTACATCCATTTAGAGGGTAAAAATGCATCACAAAACACATGCCACGGGTCTGTAACTCCTTAGTTATATTAAATTTTTGGCATGATGACATTACAAGAAAGAGATGATCCTTCTATGAAGAAACACATTACATTTAATAGAAGTGATGAGAGGATAGGGGATAAAAATATATTGGAGGAGATGCTCAACCTATTAAACTTTGTTAAAACCTTTTTTCTACTTTCAGTAGGAAACCTCATCACCTCATGATGGTTGATGCTTTTGGAGTTGCCTTTTCTTAAAATAAAACTCTAAATATTTTCTTGTGGATGAGCACAAACTATAGATTAAAGGTTTTCTATAAAATCTAGAAGACAGAGGAACGTGATGTTAGTAAATGTCTAATTTTATTACATTAATAACCATTCTTCATCATTTTAGTTAGGCATGGATAATATGATCTTTTGGAAGCATCTGAAGGATCTCTATGTGAGGGAGGATCAAACAACATGTCATAACTAAAAATGGCATCTTTTGACTTCTGAAAAAAAACATGAAATGTCCCCAAAATTCACAATTCCAAATTCCAAAAATACTTGACCATTCCTTCTTTTGAAAGGCCTCTCCATGACATTGATGATGGATCAAAACTAAAGTGAAATGGATCTTTGCAACAAAATATATCATCAAAAAATCAATCTCAAGCATTTGTAAATAAATCCTTCATTGCACAGACTCCAAGATGGTTTGCATTTGTTTTACAACTTTTTGCTTGTTTGTTCGTTATGCGGATTTGATTTTGGCTTCTAATACATCTATGAATTCTTTTTGATTCACCCTATTTTGCTAGAAATGTCTTCGGTTAGCGACATTTAACGTTTAGTTGCCTTATACCCTCCCCACATTTTGTGCAAGTTTATTTCTTTGTTATATTGATTTTATATATCTGTGACTAGGTTCCTTTTCTGCACATACTTGGAGAGTCTGTGAAACACTGTTCCTTGGGAAGTCCACATAATATTGAATCCTTTTTTCTATGGCTTTGAACCTTGTCTACTTTGAAAATTCCTCCTTTGTTGTGTAACACCAAAAAATACTTTATCCTCCATGGATCATGGCTTTAGACCATCAAAACCCGCCTAACACTTGAAGCTTGCTTTCCTTTGTTCCATGGGTTCTAGCTCTAGACCAATTATATGGCCATCTCCAGACCAATTCCATGCAGCACCACAATTTAATGTCCCATGGTCTCATTTCTAAGACTTCCACAAACTTAGAACCTCATGATCCATAGGGATCTAAATAAACACCACTTTATCAGAATAACCAGAAACAAAAGAAAAATAAGACTGAAATAGGAAAATACTGTAAAGTTACAGAACCACCACTCTGTACAGAGTAATGGTTACGTAAACACCCCTCTACATAAATTATGGTTATGTAACCACCACGACAGTTGTATAACCGTTGGTCTGCATACACCGGTAGTCCTATCACTAATGAACAGAAAAAATAAGCCATGAATAGAAATGGATTTGGAATCTATGGACTATGTCTCTTCCCTGTATGACCCTTCCTATTCTCTAGTGGATGGGAGGACATTGGAAACAACTATAAATACAAGGATAAAAGTGGTTTGTGATCATCAAGGTTGGAATGAAGCAAAGTGAGAAAGAAACCATTGAATCTAGAATTGTTTTGTAGAAGTAAGGTGTGATAAGAGAAAACAAGTATTGAAGGGGTGTTGACATTGTTTATCTTCCTTCATCTTATTGTAATCTATATCTTATTTTAGTTTGGCTAGTATATAAGTGGGAAGAAAGATAATTTTCCTTTCCCGACTAGTTTTCCCTCAAATTGGGGGTTTCTAGGATAAAAATATTGTGTGTATGTGCTAAATTGTCATCTTTCCTTTACTACAAAATAGTTCTAAGTTCAGATTTCATTCACTAGCTTTTAAGAACTGTCATATTTAAAGAATTGGAAGTAGAATAGTAATTATCATAGTCTCATAAATTTCCAAAGCTATAGGTTTACAAATCATTTTGGTATCAGAGTTAATTATTATCCAGGACTGTGGTACTCGTTCTTGTGATTTGTATGATAGTGATAAGGTATAAAGGTGAATAAGTTTTACCTTGCAATCCAGATATATCTATGAAGAAGTGGAAACAAAGAGGTAGAGATAAAATTGAGGAAGATAACTTGGTCTATAGAATTGAGATGCTGGAAAACACGATGGATAGGTTGTATAGACACTAACAAAAACTCTTAGATCTATAAAAGATGGCTTCAGTCAATAAATATTCCATGGAATCAGTGGTTAGAGATTTGGCTGAAAATTTTGGCATAGGAAAGAGCCATGAAGAGGAAGATGATGTGGAATAGCATGAAGAAGAAACTCCAGTTGGAAGAGAGAAGGTAAAATATGATAATTCTCCTTTTAAAGTTAAAATGAAATTTGAGATAAAAATATTTGAAGGACAAGTAGATGCGGAATTGATTTATAAATGGTTTAAAAAATTGGAGTTCTCTTTTAGTGTACATGATTTCAAAAAGGCACAAAGGATCACCTTTGCACCTCTCAAAATGGAAGGACATCCTTTGGTTTTGTGGGAAACCCGTCTAACCACTTGTGAGAATAAGAAACATCTTATTGTAAAATATTGGGAAGGTTTTAAATAATTGCTTAGAGCTAACTTTTATCTTGATTCCTATTGGCCATAAGATTGACCAAATGATTAAATGGTAACATTTTAGACAAGGGAGTGGTCAGTGTGCATGATTATACCACAAAGTTTTGGAGATAAACCATGTTGCTTACTATGGACTTGGAGGATGAGGATATTCTGACCAAGTATTTGGGAGGACTTCACACTCACCTTCAGAGGAAGGTCATCTCCATGAAGTGCAAAGATCTCAATGAAGCATGTGTGCAGGAATATTATATTGATGATGAGAAGAAGTAAGGAGAAAAGGAGCTCAGGGAAAAAAAGTCAATAAATTAGCCAAAAAAAGAGTAGGGACAAAAAAGTAACAAAGGTAAATGGAAATGGAAAGGTAAACAAACCACTACTACTTTGAATGCTTGTAAATATCCTAAGAATTTTGTAAGAATTGTGATATCAATGGTCATACTAACGCTACATGTTGGAAGTTACATCTAGAATTACACCCAAAGAACCATACCAAGGATTCCAAGAAATCCATGACAACTGTAAAGACAGATGAAGAGGTGGAAATAGAGGATGATTCTAATGTAGATGAGAGGATTAGATGCACGACCACCGACATGGACAACCAAGAACAAGAGGAAGAAATGAGTAAGCTATTTTAGATCAAAATCTAAATCAAGAGAACTAAGGTAAATACTTTGGTTGATATTGGTTCTCAATGTAACTTGATTTCTGATGTGGTTGTAAAGAATCTTTGTCTTAAAACTTACAAGCATGCACATCCTTATCCTTTGGGATAGGTGAAGAAGGGTGTAGAAATTTAGGTAACAAGAATATGTAAGTTCAAGTTTGGGTTAAATTTTCAGTATATAGATGTATTGGAGGATGATGTAATTCTAATTGATGTATTTTATGTTGTGTTTGGGAGTCCTTACTTGTATATTAGGGATGCTATATTGACGAGAAGAGAGAACTGATACAGATGGGTCAAGGATGGATTCAGTTACAACATCTGATAACACCATCGTAAGAAAAATATTTCTATGGTAAGTGTTAACCAAGAAAAGAGACTAATTCAGGAAAATCATAATCAATTTTTTAAAATTTTATTGAAAGATAAGTAAGATGGGGTAGAAATTTTAGGTATTTATAACAAAGGGATGAAGGATTTGGATAACATCATTCAGTCTTTTCAGGAATTATTCCAGACTCCTAGCAGGTTATCACCAAAGTGGGAGGTAGAGCATGGGATTCAGTTGTTATCGGAGTCCCCTCTACCAAATATGGGGTTGCATAAACAATCCTTGTTGGAGAGTACAAAGGTAAATAAATAACTCTAGGAGCTACTAGACCAAGGAGTAATACATCCGAACACCTCACCATGTAGTTCACCTATTGTGATGGTGCTAAAGAAGGATAGATCTTGGAGGATGTGCATCGATTACCATGCTTTAAACAAGATTACCATGAAGAATAGATATCCACTCCCACACATAGATTATCTCTTGGACCATCTTCAACATGAAAATTTCTTCATGAAGCTTGATATCAAGTCAGATTATCACCAAGTCAGGATGAAGGAGGAGGACATATAGAAGACTTCCTTCAAAACTAAATAGGGTTTGTATGAGTGGTTAGTATTTCCATTTGGTTTATGTAATTCACCCGCGACATTTATGAGATTGATGAATGATGTATTATGGGAATTCATATATTCATGCATTATTGTTTATCTGGATGATATTTTGATTTTTAGTACCACATGGGAGGAACATCTAACACATTTGCAACAAGTCTTGTAAGTTCTTAGAGAGAAAAAACTACAATGCAACATGAAGAAGTGTGAATTTTCCAAATAATCACTTATCTATCTTGGGCATGTGGTTGGAGGAGGAGAGCTACGAGTGGATCCAAAGAAGGTGGAAACCATCACCAACTGACCAACACCAATGGGAGACATGAAGACTAGAAGTTTTGTGGGAGTAGTACAATACATGAGGAAGTTCATTCCTAGCTTCTCCTCTATTGCAACACTTCTACACACAACGACCATAAAGAGTAAGGGTTTTGACTAGGGAAAGGAATAAGATCAATATTTCTAGCTATTAAAGTACAAAATGATTCATGCTACAGTACTTGCTCTTCGTAATTGGCATTAACCCTTTGAAGTAGAGACAAATGCCAATGATTATGTTATGGGAGCAGTGTTGCTATAGAGAGGTAAGCCAATATGTTATCATTCTAAAAATTTCACTTCAGAACTTAAGGGATATTCAATATATGATAAAGATATGTATGCACTAGTTCAAGCAATTAAGAAATTGAAACATTATTTATTGGGTAAAGAAACTATTGTGCGCAATGACCAACAAATTCTCCAATATTTGCAAGCATAATCTAAATTGCAACATGTAAGGCACTGCAAGTGGATGGGATTCCTTCAGTAGTTCCATTTGGTGATCAAGTATAAGAAAGGAATCATAAATTTGGTGGCAGAAATGTTGTCTAGGCGTCCCACATAGGAGAAAATATCTAGTTTGGACACTATCTCTATTTTTGAGCCCTTCACAAAGGAAGCTTATAAAGAGGCATATGCTCAAGACAAATATTTTGGGGTAACTTATTAATAGTTGTAGTCTCAAGGGGCTGAAAGGATGGGCATTGAAGATTTTAATCTCAAATATGGGCTGCTCTACTGATGGGGGAAGCTTTGTGTGCCAAAGGAAGAAAGGCTTCTATTGATGAGGGAAACACATACCTCTAAAGTAGTAGGAAATTCTGGTATTGGAAAGACCATAACCCACTTACAAAGGTATGTGTATTGGCCCAATATGAAAGAAGTATCTAAATTCATAAGAGGATGTAAAATTTGTTTTACAAACAAGCCTAAAATCAGGAAGGAAGGTTTATATATGCCTTTACTGGTCCCTACTCATCCGTGGGAGGATATTTCAATGGATTTTGTAGGAGTTCTACCTATTTCTAAACATGACCATGATTATATATATGTTGTTATTGATATATTTAGAAAAATGTGAGTTTTTATGGCATGTAAAAAGATAATAAAATCATATGAGGAAGTTGAACATTTATTTTCTAATGTAAAGGTGAATTTTGGTTTGACAAAGTTTATTATTTTAGACAGACATTCTAGGTTCTTGGGGAAGTTTTGGACTACTTTGTGGGATAAGATGGACACCAGGTTACAGAGAAGCATGACTTTCCATCCACAGACAAATGCAAAAATAGAGGTGGTGAATAGGACTTTGGTGTAGCTGATTAGAGGATATAATAGCAAATATCTACAGACTTGGTATGAGTCCTTAGCCTACATTCAACATTCCTAGAACCGGGCGGTATACACATCCACTAGGTAGTCACAATTAAAATCATGCTTAGGATATATATGTACTAATCCACTATAAATTGTGGTTGGGTAGTAGGAAGAAGGGGAGATACATGATTCAGAGGTGACTAGAGTAGCGAAGTTCATTGAGAGGATATGGTAAATCCATCTCAAAGTGAAAGAACAATCAGAGAAATATCAAGCCAAGTTTAAGGCTAGACACGATCAACATTAGACAAAGCATAAAATCCATGTTGGAGAAATTTTTTGGCTTTACTTGAGCAAGGAGAGATTACAAGGCCAAACAAATAATCTCAAGCCACTATGATATGGACCCTTCACTATATTGGAGCAGGTTGGAGAAAATTACTTTAGGCTTGATTTGCCACATTTCATGCAGATGTACTCATTAGTAAATTGTGAGAATTTGCAACTCTATGAGCCATCCATGCTTGACAAAGAATAAGAATGTCAATCATTAAATTCCATAGAGGATTGCGTCTTGTAATCAAAAGGTGAATTGGATGAGGACGTAGTGATGCAATAGAAGATCAAAGAGAAAAGGAGAGGTCCATAGGAGTCTTGGTAGGTTGGACTCAAGGGAAGACACCAAGGCATGCCTGGTGGTACTTCAAGGAGAAAGTGAGGGAATTTTTTCTTCATCTACTCCCCCACTAAGCTTTTATGGTACAAAAATCCTCTTGAACAGGAGAGGTGTGATCCATATGGATCTAAAGAAATAACACTTCATCATAACAACCAAAAATAGAAAAAAAATTGGACAAAAAGAGGAGCATAATATAAAGTTACAGAACTGCCACTCTATGCAGAGTAACGGTTGCATTGTAGACACCAAAATTGGGTCACACTCCCCTTAGTCCCATGTCAAATAATCACCTTGAAAACTCACCTAACCATGACCCCTTTCACCCCACTCTAATATTAATTTAATTAAATTAATTCATGATCTCATAATATTTATTATTTAAATATCCTAATTGAGATAATTCTCACATCCCCACCTCACCTAGCCACCTCACCCCAAACCTATTCTTAGTATGTTGCCATAACTAACTAAGACCTACCTAAACCCTAAAAATCAAATCCTACATTCCCTCTAACCACATTCCCACCCGTTAGAAAGGAAGCTTCCATTCTAATCCGCGGAGAAAAATGAACAGGATCCAAGAAATCAAGTGGATCTGCCCAGTTTAGTAAACCTAGGAAATCCCACCCTAACCGACGTCGATCACCCTAAACCACCGTCGGTCAGCCCGGAACCGTGGTCTACTACCATTTATTCTCCAAAATAACCTTATTTCGAGGTTGAAACATTTTCTGATGGCAAGAGATGAAAACAAAGCTACATGTAAGTAGAACCAACATTCGTATACGCATCCGAACATCCATATCTAGCATCAGAAGTGATCACAGAGTTATTTGCATTCATGGGAGAATCCTAGGAAGCACCACCACCATACCAAACTCCATCCATCTGATCAACTACCATTTCCATCCAGCCATCAAGCTCATACAACAGTAAGTATCTTGTTAACCAACATTCATCTACTTTCACTTTAGTAGGTTCTGTTACCTCTGTTATCAACTTCTACTTGCATTCCCATTCTCCCATCATTCACCTTCATGCAAACTTGATCATTCCTTCACCCACACCCTTAAACTTCCCATACCTGACTTTTAAAGATCTCTGAGTACACCTAAGATCTCCATAGACCTTACCATTTCCCTCTCCATTTCATTTAGCCTTAGATCTACCCTCACACCAAGATTTTAAAAAGTTTCATCTACCTCGACCATACCGACGCCGGTTACCCATAATTGTCATCAGTTTCACTTAAACCAACATCGTTCATACCCTACTGATGTTGGTCTCTATGTTTTACCCTCAGACCAAGAACAAAGCCTGAAATCCCCACCAAATACCCAAAACAACCCAAAACCAGACCCTGACCAGTACCAGTACTCTGACAGAGAATTTGACCTTCAGATTCAATCATAGCTTAGCCTGTTGTGAACGAATTTACTTATTGTAGTCGAATGAGATACCTAAATCATTTTAACTACAGTAGGATTTTATTTATTGTTAACATTGAATTGTTTTAAATAGTGGATTGACAACCATCTAGGGAGTATCACACTTCCTAGATCTAGCATATGCTAGGCAGTCCACTGCATATACTGTTTAACTTCCATTTGGTGGTCTTGTTTTCTATTTCAGGTAGTTCCTCCTAGCCAAAAGGAAGCTCTCACGATCAGCTGTGGATCAAGAAGTCATACGCACGCAACAACCTTCAACCATCTTTAACAGGTATTCCTCCTAGCCCATTTACCCTTATCTGTTTCATCAATATTCAAGGAAATGCTCTAAGAATCAGGTGAAACATTTTGGCATGCTCAGTGGGACCCATTCAGGGTTCCTTGCATTTCTTCATTTCTAGGTGAAAATTTGTATGTTTGTTTCCTTTCTGAAAGGTTCTCACATTAAAATTTCTCCCCTAGAATCTTCTTTTCTTTCTATTTGTCTCAAAGCAATCATGTTTTGGTGCTATAAAAAGAACTCTTCTTCTCTTTCATTTGTACTGCATTAGTGAAAGATCATACTCTCTCTTGTTCATCTTTTTGTGTCATCGAATTTAATATTTTGATTTGGGCTTAAAATCAACTGCATTTCATTCTACTTTACTGCATTAGATCACATTAAATGAGGGCAACCTATATGCTGGAAGTCATGCCCAGCTGATGGTTGACAAAAAAATCATAGAAAAGCACTTCCTTTCTCTTCTTCTCTCTCTGAGTCTTACCCAAACATCACAAAATTGAATAAATATACACATTCTTAAACAACATCTTACCCAGAAGAAGCTGTAAGTGATCACATGATCACGGTACAGTGGGCACCTAACTCGTTACTTTTGTCGAGTCATTATCTTAGAAGATAACCCGCCCCCACCATAACATAACCTGAAACCTCTCCTTGTAGATCTCCTTCTTCGTAGGAAGCCTTCCTCACCAAAAAATCTATTCTAAAGTTCATGAGTCAGTCTTCTAAATAGCATAAGCTGAACAAACATAAAGAAAGAGCACTCTTAGGATCGTATTTTTCTTAGTGTTTCTACTTGGCTTGCATTTTGAGGTGAGAGGACATGTTCTTCATCTTTTTATTTCTCCTTGCATGCTCCTTATCATAGTTGGTGTATTCCAACTTTGTCTGAGTGTGCTTGGACCCCATTTTCATCATTCTCAGAATTCTAGGTTTGATTCTACACTTGATTTTAAATCACAACCACTTGTTCTTCATCTCTATTTCAATTTCACAGTAACTGGTGTCAGTCCATCAACCATCATCGGTTACCCTCTGACTGTCATCGGTTTTACCCAACCGGCATCAGTTTACTGTTCTTTTGGTTGACCTACCCAAAAGGACACCTATTTCATATTCTTTGTTACTCGAGTCTCTATAACTCTCATCATCTTCTCTATCCTGATAAAATCCATCTGCATCTTATCTACCTAGCAAGTTATTAGCCTTTTGCCTTGTTTTGACAAACTGTCCATTTTCCACAGTGACCGACTGTGGTTACTGTGACTGACGTTGGTTTACCATAACTGGCATCGGTTAGGCTGTTCAAATTTCCAGTTGACATTTTGTACCTAATCCACCTACCACCACCTATTTTTCCTATTTCTGTTGTATTTCTGTGTCATTTATAGAAAGCAGTCCTACCACATCAGTACTTGTTCACATGGTGCTAACTCGTAGCCAAGAAAATGCCCTCATATTCCATGCTAGTTGTCAACCACTCCCACCCAGTCCTTCACCACCTTCTATTCTATCACCCATGGATCCTACCCAACCTATCACTATCACCATAGGGGACGAGGAGTTCACATGACTCCTTGACCAGAACCCTACCGCCTTACAGTTCTATCTTTCCCACTCGTCCACTCGAGATGCCTTGGGTCAGTTGATATATGACATGCCCATCTCTATCCCCCGACACTCATTCCTACTTCTGCGTCAGCCCCTTCTGGCTCCGTGTTACCCACATCTACCTTGTCCTCAGTCATTTCGTAGCTAGGCCCTGTACCTGCTATGACCACCACATCAGCCACATCTATTGCACCCGTAACATCCACTATATCTTTGTCCACTACCCAGAACATAATATCATCTGCACTTATTATCTCACATATACCCATAACAACACAACCACCCCTGGTGTCGACTACCCCCACCCCATTTTAAAACATTATCCTTCTATTCCACAGTCCTTAGCCCCCAGTGCTACTAGGGTTACCTCGACCCTTCCACCTCCATATACGTACTATCAGCAGCCTCCCATTTCATCCATCATTCCTTTGGGGTACGTACCCCCTATCTCACTCCCTTATTCCCAACCTACCTATGTGGCATCGCCATATACTGGAATGCCACCTCCATCATATGTCCAACACCAACCCTCTTATGCTACAGGAGGTATCCATCCATCACCACCTACCAATGACCTCATCAAGTTAATGATGGACAAGATGCAGACACTGGAGGCATCGGTTTTTGGCTCGCGTAACTCTCTCACCTACAATGAAATTTGCAATGAGGCCATACACCCATCTATTCTTATTCATCAATATCCCGTACATTGGGAAATGCCTAAATTTAACCACTTCAATAGCAAAGAGGACCCGCAACAACACTTGTGGTCTTTCAAACATGGGTGTTATCTAATCACCCATGATGATGCTTTGCTTCTGAGGACCTTTCCCATGTCTCTGACCGGGCCCACATTAGACTGGTATAGTGGGTTACCTAGACATTCTATCTTCTCATTTAATCAGGTAGCCCAAGCCTTCTTGGATCACTTCTCCATCAACGTTGTTAAGAAGGTTACCATGACTGACCTCTACTCTACGCGTCAATATGATGATGAGTCTATCACATATTTTGTCGCTCGTTGGCGTAGCCTGATCAATCAACTCACATTCTAATTACCACAAAATGAGCTCATAGAGCTCTTCACTCGGGCTTGTGCTAGACATATCTCACCGACCCTAGAAGGTCCAGACTTTCTGAACCTTCGATGAGGCATTCACCATGGCACGAAAGCTAGAGATTTGGGCCATCGAGGAAAAGAAAATTCAACTACGCAATAAGAACTCGACATTTAAGTCAAATGATACCTCTTCTTCTTCGAAACCATAGAATAATTATTCAAAATCCAAGGGGACCGCTAATGCAGTGGTACTCAAGGCCGGCCCAGCTCATCCATCAAATCAGGCTAAGCCCTCATCTAATCTTTCTCCTGTCCAGACCTTTCAATTCAGATGGGAACAACGGAAATACACCCCAATCAGGGAGCCTTATTCTTATGTCTTAGAAAATCTCATTAAAGTTGGGGCCATTACCCTTCCCCTATCAAACCACACACTGGTTTTGATCCTGCTCACCCCACACCTACTTGGTACAAAGAGCATGACTTCTGTAATTATCATTGGGTAAAAGGTCATAGTGACAGTAATTGCATCAATTTCAAAAACATTGTCCTAGAAATGCTCGAGAATGATAAGTTAGTATTGGATAACCCAAATGCACTTGCTAATCAAAACCTACACATCTTCAAGAAACCATTTCCTAATCATGCCCCTTCTTCTGATCAAACTGGAGAGACCTCAACTAATGATAGCCATACCCGCGAGGTCCATGCTATTTTCAGTGACACACCAGTTGCTTCCCAATTACCTCATATTCCTTCCATAGAGGAAATATTGGCCCGAGGTCCTCCACCTACACATGAACCCACTTCACCTATTCCTCCACCCACAGAGGAACACCCTTCATCTCCTCCCTCACCTGTGAAGGAGTCTTCTATTAACATCAAAACCATTTCACCTTTGGCTTCTCCACCTAGAGAGCCGTCACCAGCAGTACCTCTCCGACCCACGAGAGATGCTTGTTCATCTCCCCCACCCACAGAGGAACACCCGTCATCTCCTCCACCTATCAAAGATCAGTAGAAATTTCATTACCTCTAGGTGACCATTCTCCATCAGCCACCCAAGATCCTGTGAACTTACTTTCGGATCTCTTACCCACAGAGGCTGAAGCTAGAAAATTCCCCATTTCTAAAACACATTTTATAGGAATCGCCATTGGATACAGATAAACCCCACCCACTACAGTTTTGTTCTCACACTTAGCCGACCACCTAGATTATGTGGATAGAGCCTTACTTTGGGGGCGTCTTCTACTTCCTGTCTCAACACAAATGCAGATGTCACTCACTGACACCTCCACTATTTATCCAAAAGTATTTTGGCTGATTGAACCAAACACAACCACAACTATCGCAAATTCTCCCATGATACCATTCATGGCTCAACTTACACCTCTACCAATAACCCAACATGCATCTACATCTAAACCCACCTCTACATCATCTGCCTTGCCTAAACCTATTACTACTTTAGGGGTCATCCCAATGGCTAGCCTTACTCATCCACCCATCAAATTAGATTTAGCTACATCCTCCAAAACTAACACCAAACTTAATCCGGCCCCCAAACAGAAGAACCAATCCCCTAGATCTCATACCCCAACCTTGCCAATCACACCCTCATCACCTTCACCCCTTCCGTCCATCCTAGGACCTCACCCCTCGACCCTGGCTAAGAAACCTCCACCCGCTGGTAAACTAAAAACATAGCAGCCTATTTCTCCCTCGTAGACCTCTAATATACCCAAGCACCCCACATAATCTCCCCCCATGCCTGTAACATTTTTACCACCCATACCTCCAATACCATCGATAACTTCTTCACTACCCATGACACTTCATTCCCTTTCCCTTACACCTCCTGCACAACCTACGCCATCTACCTCCACAGCACCTTGGTTATCCCCATGGGTAACCCGCCCTCTTCCACCATCTACTTTTCCCTCTAAATCTCATGTGCCCATATCACCCTTACACAAGAAGGTGCAACCTAAAGTCAAAAATCTGCTACCCTCCAATAAGGTAGTCAAACCAACCACACACTCTATTTCCAGTTCATCTACCACACCCCTACCCAAGAAGACATGACCAACATCTCAGACCACACCACACACCAAGTTAATGGCTCAACCCACTCCCCCTTTTGCAAATACCCTTCTTGTACAATCAGCCACACCTGCACCCAAACCCACATTCACCTCCCATTGCGATCCACTAGCGGGATCCTATGCCAAAATCCTAACCAACCTCCTCGAAACTTCTGTCATCACATTACCACCTCTTAGACCTTACGACCCACTCAAACCCAAACCAAAAGGGTTTGAAAAAACCAAAATTTGTGCCTACCATCATGTGCCAGGACATGATGTAGAGAATTGTAAGGCTTTGAAAACCATTCTTATCCAGTTGTGTCCTCCTGAAGAAAACTTTGATGATGATGACCTTCTCGATGAGGACCCCATTTCACCAACACCAGTTTCCATAGTTCTTCCCTCATTTCCTACTCAGCGACCAAGACCTCCACCCCCAAAACTCTTAGAGCCAACCCCAAGATTCAAAATTAACATGGTTTGTATCAAAGAACTCACCAAACCTCCACCCAAATGTCAGTGTGCCCAAATTATTTCACAAGGTTCCTTCCCACCTCTTGGCTTCTACCCTTCCTGTCGCTATACCTTTCATGGCTCACCTACTTCACCTACCTCCCCACCCCAAATCAACATGATCCACATTACCACCCACACACAGAAAGACAAAAGGCAAAGAAAAGGAAACCGACCCACCAACCAACCCTATACCCAACATACCATCTGCACCCTCACCTAAAGTCACTATCCGTGGCCCCACATATCCTATTTCCAATGGGGTTACACATTGCGTGATGCTCAAACAATTACACCAATCCTCCCTCAAAATGTCCCTATATGACCTCATCTAAACCTCAGAATCCCATCGCCAAGCTCTCATGGAGGTTCTTCAGTCTATTAAGGTTTTACCCAATGACCCCACACCCATAGCCTCCATTATTACACCTCATCATGTAGCCTCTCTCACCAAATTATCACCTTCTTCTACACCTTCACCTACTCACCAAGTGGCCACCCTCAGCTTCTCAAATGAAGAGATTGCACCACACCAGACTGACGACCTAGATCCAACCCTTTTCATCTCCTTCCACATTGATAATATACGTGTACGATGTGTTATGATTGATGGGGGTGCTAGCATCAACATCATCTCCTCCCTTGCATTTGACCAAATGCACATACCTGACAATTGCATGCATAAACATCCCATCATGTTGCGTTCATTTAATGACGCTATCACCTCTACACTTGGCACCATCATCCTCCATGTTCACGTGGGCCCCCGCACTGTTCTAGAGTTATTTTACATCTTGGAGGGGGAATTTCAATATAACATGTTGCTTGGTAGACCCTAGATTCATGTCATGGGTTGTGTTCCTTCCACTTTACATCATTGTGTGAAGTTTGAGCATGAGGGTCACACCTATACCATTCAGGATGACCCATCACCTTTCAAAACCTACAACATGCTCTACCGACCCAATGACATGCTTGTACCCATTAAGACTTCTACAGCCATGACCACTTCCTCTTCACCTACACCTTCGCTCACTAATGCTGCCGCTACCTCAACCGCACCTAAATCCTCCATTCCTACCACTTCCATGACCTCCACAACCAACCCATCAACCTCCCAATCAGTTGGCTCCACCTCCGATCTAATCTCTAACACATCATCTATCCTAGCTACCCACATATTGACCATCAATCCCTTGGAAGGTGTTTTTCAACGCCTAACTCTAGGGGAGTATCAACTATATAATGTCAACACATTCCTTACTCCACAAGAGTATGGAAGCCTTCACCAACACCCTCACTACGATCACCACATAGGAGAGCATCTCCTTTATGGTCCTCCCCACCTTCGTACCAATCTCACCTATGGGGGACTTGATACTACCACTTATACACCTGAACCACCATCACAAACCTGCCCATTTTCTGCCAACCTCTAGTCACTCACCAATCACCATTTCACCCACACCTTCCTACACCGATGTGCATGGAAGGGTTTTGGTTTTGGCTTTTACGAGCAAGGCCGTCACACTGTTATTCCATGTACTACCAACAAACATAACGACCATAGTGGTATCATCTTTGTTGAACTACCTACCAAGAAGGCTTGCATCAAACTCATTGAGGATATCGAACCCCTTCCACCTTCTTCACCTACTCCACCTTCTTCACCACCTTCACCGATAGAGTCGATGGATCCAGAATCCATCCCTCCTAACTCTTTTTTTTCATAAACACCATTTCCTTGGGGCCTCTGACTTATCAACGCGAGGGTGAGGCTCCCTCTTCTCTTCCCTTCCTGTATTTTGAAATGATCGATGACGATACACCTTCTATTAATGTCGTTCAATGTTAGGATGATGAATCTATACTCACCTACCTTGGTGTAGAAGACTCATATATTCATCGGTGATTACCATATGAGACACAAACAATGTTAAATGAATCGACTATTGAAATCAACATCCACACTTAGGACGATCTACACATTCTAAAGATTGGCCAATCTTTAGATACTGTTGAACAGGAAGCCATCAATTCTTTTCTCAAAAATAATAACCATGATTTTGCTTAGTATTACATAGACATACAGGGTATTGACCCCACTATAGTGGTACACAATATCGTAACCATTCCTGATGCCAAACCCGTAAAATAAAAGATGAGGAAAATGCACCCTCACATTGCTCTTCTGGTCAAAGAAGAACTTCAGTGCCTTCTTTCCATTTCCTTCATCTTACCCATTAATTATCCTCGATGGATTTCTAACATATTCCATGTCACTAAGGTGACAGGGGGACTCCACATTTACACATATTTTTGTGACCTCAACCTAGCTTGCCTGAAAGATGACTTTCCTCTACCCAGTATTGACCAACTGGTTGACCTTACCGCTGGTCACGAGATGCTATCACTCATGGATGGTTTCTCAGGTTATAACCAAATATTTCTTGCCCCAGAAGATCAACACAAAACCACATTCATCACCCCTTGGGGAACCTTCTTCTATCGAGTCATGCCTTTTGGCCTTAAAAATGCTGGTGCTACATATCAACGGGCTATGACTTACATATTCCTTGACATCATGCACCGTATATTGGAAGATTACATAGATGATCTCCTTGGCCAAATCTAAATGCCACTCCTAGTACCTCGCCATCCTAAAAATCATCTTTGACCACCTCATTAAGTATTGTGTTCACCTTCAGCCCAAGAAATGTGTCTTCGCGGTTCTCTCAGGCAAGCTCCTAGGATTTATTATCTCCTTACATGGTATAGAGGTTTACCTTGCTAAAGTCAAGGCCATTCTCAAAATGCCTCCGCCCACTAATCCACGGTAGCTCCGTAGCCTACAAGGTAAGTTGCAATCTATTCGTTGTTTCATTTTACAAGTTTCCAATCGATGTCAACCATTTCATCATCTTCTCAAAAAGGATGTCTCCTTTAAATGGGATGATGACTGCCACAAATCTTTTGAGGCCTTAAAACAATACCTTCTCCAACCACCCGTACTCATTCCACCTAAAGATGATCAACCCTTCTACCTATACATTTCTGCTACCGTTGACTCCTTAGGGGCCATACTCGCTCATCGTGACGAACAAAATAGGGAGCATATGGTTTATTACATAAGTCCTACTCTTCTGGACTACGAGACCTGATGCAACCATGCCAAATTTTTTTGATTAGCCTTAGTTTTTGTTTCCACCAAACTCCGCCATTACCTACTTAACCACAAAACCTATGTTATGACCAATACCAACCCCTTACACTTCATGTATGCCAAACCTTACCAAAATCAACGGGCTGCATGCTGGCTTATGCTTCTATCTGACCTCGACCTCGAATTCATCCATCAAAAGTCCATCAAGGGCTAAGCTATCGCTGACCAATTATCTGACGCACCTATTTCTGGGGATCAACCCTCTAATTTTGACTTTCTAGATGAGTCTATTGCTACCCTTTCCTTGGATGAACCTGCTTACCAAATGACACTCTTCTTCGATGGTTCCAAGTGTCAGCGTGGGGGTGGGGCTGGTGTTATCCTCATTATTATTGATGGTAAACCCATGCCTTTGTCTTTCAAAATTGATTTTGATTATACAAATAATATTGTTGAATACGAAGCACTCGTATTGGGTCTCGAGGCTACCTATGCCTTAGATGTTAAGTCAATCAACATCTTTGGTGATTCTCAATTGGTCATAAACCAAGTCAATGGTATATACTAGTTTCGTAATGAGATAATTGAAAAGTATAAACATCATGTAGACATACTTTTGACCACCTTCGACCATTACGCCCTTCAAATTGTCCCCTGTTCTACCAACAAATTTGCAGATACCATGGCTTGCTTGGCTTCCTAGATACCCGCTTCACTTGCCGATTCTAAAATATTTGTCACCGTACAAAGACTCCAATCACTATCTTATTTACCTCACAAATTTTACTCTATCGGAACCACCACCCCTGACCCAAGTGACCTTTGGTATAAATAATACTCAGACTATCTTTCCCTCTCCATCTTACCTCCCAACCTCACTCGTAATGGACAACGCACCTTTCTTAAAAGGGTCTCTCATTGCGTCATCATGGGTGGTCTCCTCTAGAAGCACGACTTCGATAGTATTCTCTTACGGTGCCTTATGAGTTCTGAAATTCCTTATACCATTAAGGAAGTTCATGATGGCATATGTGGAGGTCACTTCAGTTTCCTTGCTATTGCTGAGCATATTCTTTTCCTAGGATATTATTGGCTGACCCTTAACCATGATTGTTGCGATTATGTTAAGCATTGTGTAAAATTCCAACAACAAGCCAACCTTCATCATACACACAATCATGCCTTATAGGTCACCCATGACCTTTGGCCCTTTTCTCAATGGGGTTTGGATCTTGTTAGAGAGATCAATCCCCATTCTTCCCAATGACATCAATGGATAACCACCGCTACCGAATATTACACCAAATGGGTTGAAGCCATACCCCTCATCTCTACAAAAGTTGAGAAAATATGTGAGTTCATCAATCATCACATTATTTGTCACTTTGGTGTCCCACATCACCTCATCATTGATAACAGAAAACAATTCAAAAATTAAAATCTTATAGAAACTTTGCGATGCCTTCGGTATTCAACTAAGTTTCTCATCACCTTATTACCCACAAACCAACGGCTAGGCCGAATCCACTAATAAAACCTTAAACAAAATTCTCATGAAAGTGGTTAACAATACTGGGAAGGACTGGCATACCCACATTACTTTCACCTTGTGGGCATATCACACTAGTATTCACACTTCCACTGCTGCCACACCTTTTTCTCTAGCCTACGGTATTGAGGCTGTTTTGCCACTCTTTTATCTTCTCTTAAATATGTGTACCATGACGCTGCACATGGCATGATTCTCATGGATACTTTTTTCTTCTTTCAGATGAGATCCCATGGCTGTTTCACCTTGCTTTCTGAATAAGAATCTGTCTCTTCACCTTAGTCTTGTCCATGACTTAAAATCCCTCACATGGGATCCAACTCCTTGAGTCAAACTTCCAATACAAAGATGACTCCCTCAAAAAGGACATCTTTCTCTCTACATCGCTGCTATAAATAGACTGCTCCCTCAAAGGAAAACTATGTATAGCTTGCTTAAAAAAAGAGAATACAAAGCTTCCTGCATCGATCAGCTTTGCGAAGACCTCAAGGAGTTAATTTCCTCATCCCATATAGAATTCCCACATCAATCAGTCTATCTCAAATATAAGTCAAAACAGACACCTTTTTGTCATGGACTTGTTTATTGTGATCTTGGATCTCTTGCCATAAGGCATGCTCCCACACACCATAAAAACTAACCACTTTTCACCTTCTCACCATTCACACTTTCATTTCCTACCGCCTCAAGGGACCTATTGGAACCATAACATTTGGTGATCATGTGACTATTCTTCACCTTTAGAATAATCAATCATGAAATGTCTTTAAGGTCTTATGTTCATCAACTTATCTAAGGTATGACCCACCCATTCTGATCTTTACCAATTAGGTGGCTTTCTTGCCTCCTCTTATCTTTTAACTTCTTCATTACATATTGATCATCTTATACAGGACTAGGACCTCTACAATTATCTCTAGGAAATTTTTCCCTTTCACCACAATCAACTTAATATCACCCATACCTATTTGTCCACAGTTCATCCATACCTAAAATACCTTGACTCAATCATGCCTTTAACCTACCATCCCCTTCTCATACCTCCTCCATTTTTTTCCTAGCTTATGGGAGAACTACATCAGCCTGAGTTCCCTTTTTTCCAGGACTATGTAGGCAACACTCCGGGGCCATGGGGCCTTTGGAGGTTAGCTTGGCCACTCTCTACCCTAACCAATTCCCCTTTTCCCTTTCCTAATCACATTTTACCCTAGTTAGTTTCCTTTTTATATCAATAATTGGAAATTTAACCAAACAAAACAATAATCACTTCACATCTTTATCATCATCATTTATTTATATATTACCATTATGTATGTCATTCATTATGTCTACCATTTCTTTACCATTATCACACATGTTACTATAAAACATCTCAATGTGACTCATACCATCATTAATTACACAAATTAATGAGTTACAAACTCAACCAATGCCTGACTCCATCCATGCCTAAACCATAAGCTAACTCAATCCATGCCCACAACCTGAACTCAATCCACGCCTAAACCCCAACCTGACTTAATCCCTGCCTATGACTTGAATCCATCCATACCTAAACTAAAAACTTGACTCAATCCATGCCTATGACCTGGATCTATCATGCCTACGCTACTTAGTTTCCATCACATATATAAATCAAAATAACAAGATAACCTCAACCATAACATACATCATCACCATAATCACCATCATCTCTATAAATAAAACATCCAAACATGTGTATCCATAAACATAACTCTCAAATATATTTGGCACGTAGGTCGAGTGTATATGACAAAATCTCAAAAACCTCTCATATACATCCTCACTATCTTCGGCACATAAGCTGGTATATATGTCAAAAATATAATATCAATAATGTAATCATCCTACATGGAGCTCAATCATCTCCCCATCTAATGTCCAAACCTATCTCATCTATCTCCTCCCTTGCATTCCTCTAGCCTGGCATCTGGCTGACCTCCCTCTGCCTCGCCCTGGTCTGGCCCTTGATGGTCCTACCTCTGGAGTTAGCCTCCGTGCACTAGTTGCCTCACCTTGAACTGGCCCCTAGGATCGCTCAACCCCTTGTACTCTCTACACTATCTGTGCGGGATCTTCTCCTCTCAGTCAAGGCCTGTTGTGCTCTATACTCAGCATATGATAAGACATATATACCCACTATCATCAAATGATCATGGTAGTAACTCACCTTTCCCATGAAGTCTCTCAATATAGTAGTGGGTACTGTCTGTGGTGGTGCCATCGGCCTATGAACATGCACTAATCCCACCTGAATAATGAGACCCTGTCCCTACCCCTATGCAGTGGTGCCATCGGCCCTAGAGCATATGCATGTATTTGGGCCTGACAGGGCCGCTATCTGTGCCTGTGCAGTGGCCAACTAGCCCTATGGAAACCTGTAACTTGTCCCTGTGTTATGGCCAACTGGCCCTGTAAACTTGTCACATGTGCCTATAGGGTGGCTACCTACACCCCATCTCCATCTCCACCCTCTCCCTCTCCCTTCAGTGTGGGTGCTGGTCCCTGTACTCCCTATGCCTATAAAGCGGACCACCTGTGCCTGCAGGGTTGCAACATGTGCCTCGACCCCTATCAAATGCCCCTGTACTATGCCCAACTGGGTCACTAGGGTAGCCAACTACCCCTGTAGGGTGTCTCTCTACACTGTGATGGTAGAAAAATCCAGCTGCCCCAACCTCGGTGGTACTCACTCATAGTTGTGCAGCCCATCACTGCCTATACCTATCTAGTCACCCTGACATCATCTATTTGTTGGTCGACCGGCTGCTCCTCCTACTTGTTCAGAACTATAGGTTGTGGTGGAGACATAGGCCTCTCCACATCATCTCTCCTATACTGAGAGAAGTGGTGGAGGTATATCCTACAGAAAGCCAAACTACCGTCTGACCCGGTATACGGGTATCATCTCATGCTCCCTAGACAAGCCGCCCCTCTATCCACCGATAAATCTATAGCCCATCCAACTCTAGCCACCATTTTCTTGTATGAAGGGTAGCCTACAATATGGCATCCAAATAATGTCCACACCAGATAACCCCTCTAGTAATCACCTATAATAGGCTACATAATGTTTCACTCTAGCCACTCAGTGCTCTCCCATAAATGGCACCCATCACCTGTAGTCCACTCGAACAAAACCAAGCTCAAATGTGTCAGCCTCGGGGCATACCAACTGGGTGCACATCACAATGTGATCATAGGCCCAACAATGTAAAAAGAATGTACAACACAGGCTGAACCACTGTAATCACCCATAGACCCACAACTCCCTATATAGTTGTACCAAGAATGCAGAGCCCACATGCAAATTGAGTTCCTACTCTCCACCATGTCATGAAGAAACCCCATCAGTGACCATGGGAATCTCCCACCCTTTGCATCTAGGTAGTACAAAATAGTAGAATTCCTCCATAAAAAGTACTACCAGCCTCATCTCCTCGGGGTAGGCTCAGTACATCATCCCATAGCTCATGCGGGCACTGTGGAATCCTAACAAGGCCATCCCCTCTCCAAAAAGTGGTAACAATAACTCCTCAGATGGCTATAAAGGAAATCAAGTAACACCTATATACCTCCTATTGGTAGTCACAGGATCATGTAAACATCCTCTAGGGTGATCTTGATCTCACCTGTCAAAAAATGAAATGTATTGGTTTACCGAATCCCATCTATCGATGAGGGAAACCATCAAGTCTCACCTCTCTGGACTACGTGCTGGTAGTGTTTGCACACCAATCAGACCCACATCTACAACATGGATCCACTCCTCACATGTCATACTCCCCCTGTATCTCGAAAATTAGGGGAGGTACTCTATCCCTCATCCAGTAACTAGTCCCTGGCTTGCATACAACCAATCATATATATTCAAACTTGACCAAAACCTGCATGCCACCTTACCACCCCCACTATAACACTTACCCTAACTAACCTCAACCTTTCACCTATTTCTATGCCCTCAATTCAGCACCATATATCTACCCATGCCTCGGACCCTTACCTATTTTCATTTTCCCCCTCGCACTGATTTTATCCTTATCCACCCACCCACCCATACCCATTCATTTTTCCCCCTACCTAACTCTCCCTACCCATACCTATCAGTATGTAATCCATCCATTTTCACTTCTTGAGGGCTTGCCTCTTTAGCATGTACTGACCAGCATCAGTGAACATCAACTGACCATGGTCCAACCATAACTGACATTGGTCACTAGATCTATGGCCGCTACTGTTCCTCACCCACTGACACCAGCTAAGAGAAAACCGACATCGGTCATTATCGCGGTGAAAAAACCCATGATGCCCTACCCATTTTTCTCCCATACTCCTCCTTTCTACCCATTTCCCCTACCAATACCTACCCACTTACCCATTCCCACTCCATCATTTCCCTAAATCTACCCTCCCTTATTCCCCTTTTCACATTAAATCCCCCACATTCAAATTTAAAAAAAAATTCCCCCCAAAAACAAACCCCATTTTCCCTCCTACCCAATTCCTACCCTCCACCTACTCACAAATAATCAAAAAATAGGAATAGGTTCTTACCTCATCACGCTGCCGTCTATGTGGTGGCACCTCAGGCTGTTACGTAGGTCCACCCAATCCCTCTCCTGCCTCTGCCATCACCAGTCACCCGCTGGCTCAATCTAATCAAATCGCTCATCCAATCCAATCACCAAACTCGTAGCCTCATCTATCATCGAACGATCCCTCACTCTGCGGCTCACCAACTCAGCTCTTTGTGTCATTTGGTCACTTTACACCTTGTTCTTCCTCTCTTGTCATTTTGTCCAATTCAGTAAATGACAAATGATTTTAAAAATGTGATACTTTTTCTTTTTATATCCTACTCGACTTGACTGGTGACGGTTTTCCCTTGACCGACATCGGTTCTGTGCCCTCACCTACCGTGGATGGTTTGAACTTGACCGACATCGGTCCTGTGCCCTAGCCTACCATGGTCAGTCCATAGCGACCGACATCAATTCCTTATAACCGTTGTTGGTTATCCTACTTAGTATTTTTCCCACACATGGGGCAGCCACACCTTATTTTTTTCAGCATCGCTTACCAATACAAGCTATGCAACAAAAAGGGGCAAAATGTAGACACCAAAATTGGGTCACACTCCCCTTGGCCCCATAGCAAATAATCACCTTGAATACACTCACCTAACCATGGCCCCTTTCACCCCATTCCAATAATAATTTAATTAAATTAATTTCATGATCTCATAATATTTATTATTTAAATATCCTAATTGAGATAATTCTCACACCCCCACCTCACTAGCCACCTTGCCCCAAACTATTCTTACTATGTTGCCATAACTAACTAAGACCTACCTAAACCCTAAAAATCAAAGCCTGCATTCCCTCTAACCACATTCCCACCCATTATAAAGGAAGCTTCCATTCTAATCCATGGAGAAAAATGAACAGGATCCAAGAAATCAAGTGGATTTGCCTAGTTTAGTAAACCTAGGAAATACCATCCTAACCAGCGCCAGTCACCCTAATCCGCCACCGGTTAGCCCGGAACCGTGGTCGGTTACCATTTATTCCCCAAAACAACCTTATTTCAAGGTTGACACATTTTCTGAGGGCAAGAGATGAAACTAGAGTTGTATGCAAGCATAACCAACATTCGTATACATATATGAACATCCATAGCCAGCATCAGAAGTGATCACACAGTTATTTGCATTCACAGGAGCATCCTAGGAAGTGCCACCACCATACCAAACTCCATCCATCTGATTAACTACCATTGTCATCCATCCATCAAGCTCATACGACAATAAGTATTTTGTTAACCAACATTCATCTACTTTTATTTTAGTAGGCTCTGTTACCTCTTTTATCAGCTTCTACTTGCATTCCCATTCTCCCATCATTCACCTTCATGCAAAATTAATCATTCCTTCACCCACACCCTTAAACTGCCCATACCTGACTTTTAAAATATTTCTGAGCACACCTAAGATCTCCATAGATCTTACCATTTCCTTATCCATTTCATTTAGCGTCAGATCTTCCCTCACACTAAGATTTTAATAAGTTTCATATACCTTGACCATACCGACGCCGGTTACCCATAACCGTCACCGATTTCACTTAAACCGACATCGGTCATACCCTACTGAAGTTGGTTTCTGTGTTTTACCCTTAGACCAAGAACAAAGCTTGAAATCCCCACCAAATACCCAAAACCAAACCCTGACCAGTACCAGTACTTTGACAGAGACCTTGACCTTCAGATTCAATCATAGCTTAACCTGTTGTGAACAAATTTACTTATTGTAGTCGAATGAGATACCTAAATCATTTTAACTACAGTAGGATTTTATTTATTTTTAACATTGAATTGTTTTAAACAAAGGATTGACAACCGTCTAAGGAATATTAATTTTTGTATAATTTTTAAAGTACAAATATTTTGAAAATTGAAAAATAAAGGATAGCTGACCATGCCCCCTGAACCTACATCAAAAAATAACAAAAAATTGAATTTTTTTATATGTATAGAATTAGTCCTAGTTTGGGAATGTATAATTTTTATTCAATTTTGACAAGTGAAACAAAATATACATGTAAAAAGATAGGTTTTTACAATCACTAAAAATAGAGGTATAAAAGACATAGTTTGAAATAAATATAAATGGAAACCTTACAATTGTAAAAAATAAATAAGTAATATATTTAGATAGAGGATAGTTTTCTTTACGTTATAGGCATATTTTTTAGTAAAGATTGCAATAATTTTTGTAGGATTTATCATGGTGAAAGTTGAGTTAATGAATTTGAAGCCAAAAATACGTAGGTTGTTGTGTTGTAATAGATCTAGGGCTCAGGTTTGCTAAACCAAAGTATTTCCAAGCCTAGTAAAGCTTGGTTTGTGAGCATAATTTAAGGAATGTGTATGCGTTCCTTTATGTATGGTGTGTGTGTGTGTGTGTGTGTGTGTGTGTGTTTGAGATTTATATTTACAAAATTAAATGTTAAATTTATTTTTGTAAATATAAGAAATTAAGGTTACTCTACACCTTATGGAACTAGTCTCACAACTTCATGATTCACGATTTAGGAGATAGTTTTTAATAATCTAACTTGGTTAGTACATAGGTATTTTTCAAGATTTCATAATTTAACCTAAAGATATTAGGGTTTAAATTCTACATTCAATGTCTATTTTGGTAAATAATATAATCATTTTTTATGTTTTGGCATCTTTTGGATTGTTTATTGACATTTGTAGGAGTCGTGAGTCAAAATTATATTTTACAAACCTCACAACTCTCACAAATAACAATTGCTCAAATATATGTACTCATAAAATTCCTTATAATACATAACAAATCAAAACACATGTATAATTCTTATTAATTTAAAAATCCTTGACGATATCTACAAATACTACTCCAACTATTGGGACTGTTACAAAACTCAACAAAAATCCTAAAGCTATTACAATGGTGTTTCTTCATGATCCTTGATAAGTTTCTCTTCTTCCATGTAACTCAACTCATCTTTGTACTCTTTTTAAGTCTAGCTCCTTAAATGGTAGACTTGACTCACTTCATGCACACATTTTGATCTTTCACTTGCGTTATCAATGTACATTATACAATTCAACTATTGCACAAAGCATTCATGAAATCCATACGTAATCATCACCATCACCCAAATTTTGTGTTACAATTTCATTTCTCCATTATCCTTTTAGCCATCCTTATGTGTTCCCATGCTTAACTAATATTGTAAAACTAATGTAAGAAATTCAATTCCCCCATGATACTCCTACATCAAAAATTGCATCTTATATTTTAATCAAATTTATTATTTGATTCATGCTTAGATTTTTAATTAGCCCTGGCTGAAATAAAAAAACCAAATCATATAGTTCTAATAAGTTTCACATGGCTCAATTTAATCAATATTTATTCTCTTACTGAACCAATCAACTAACTATGTAATACATTATATAATTAGGGGGATCAATTGAGTCCAAATTCACATCACATAGTAACAACTATGATTTTGTCTCAAATTTTCCTAAATTGTCTCTTTATTTGAATGAATTAACTAATGATGACATGAAATGTGGTGACCACTTGAAATTTTTTGTAGAGTTAACATAATGGAATGAAACTTAATGGTTTCTTCTCATTCACTCAATGGACTTGTTGTCATGCTAAATTTCTATCATGAAAAATTTAAAATTTTGGTCATGACAACCAAACCCACACTTGAAATTCCCTTTCTCAGTCAATGTAAACCTTTCCTCTATCCAACATTTCAATTGATCCACCCTCATTCTGGTCAAGAAGAACATGCTAACATTATTTTCAAGTGTGGTTCATGTACAAAGAAGTTTATCTAGATGATTCACGAGGTTATGAAAATCCAAAGAAAGAACTATTTTCCTAAAGTCTTCAAAAGGGTTAGTTTTGGTATTTTGTCACTAGTGAACATCCTTTGAAATTTTATAGGTAAAATTCAAATCATTTGGGAGTTTTATGGGATATAAATTAAGTTGTATAAGGTATTTTAGGAATATTTTGTGGAGATAATTGATTTCAAGAACAAGTTGAGAAAAAGCAGGTCTTTTTGGGCAAGGCGTTGGGGAATGCATGTTCCAAAGGAGATAGTCACCTTATTTGAAGGGTTTCAAGAGCCTCGTGAAGTTTTGGGAGCTCATATCATATGAACTAGAAATATGACATGGCCTGCATTATGTTGAAATAATTATGAGAGTATAAAATGCATAAAAGTTTCCACCGATGCAGCACACAGGTGTATTTACAAGGTGGAACTTACTCAAAAGGTTTAAAACACCCTAGGAATATTTAGTATCCTAACCAAAGGTAAAATTTGAGTAAATTAGACACTCCTCATGTTACATGTGTTGTATTGGTTCATACTCATTTTTGACTTTGGTGGAAACTTAGCTTATTGGCGTACACGCAAGGGATAAAGTGGAAAATGGAATGAAAATGGAAATTTAAATATGAATAATGTATTTAAAATGGTGGTAATGGATTCAATGGGTCCTTTGGAGTCAAAATCATATAAGTTTTTCCCTCCAAGATTCATGTCTTGCTCTCTGCCTCAAGAATTCACTCCTTAGTCAATTTTCATTTTGAGAATGATGACATCAACATTTCAAGAAGCTTGAGTGGGGTTTTAAAGCCTTATGTACCTTTTTACATTTATCCCAAAATTCAAGGGGACATTGGGGACACCAAATTCTTCTCCCCCTATGGAGGGGTGGTTTACATCACCTACGTCATCACTTGAGGTGTTAAAAACATGCTTTCAGGCCTTTTGGAGGTTTTGATGTCCCATTGTCCCGTTGTCCCAATAGTAAGAGGATACGGGGGAAAAAATGTGCTACCCTATAGAGGATATGTTTCTTCACTCAAAAAAATAACCTAGGGTGTTAGAAAGGTGTTTTTATCTCACGAGATTTGGACACATCCTCATGAGATCGTCACCCCTAGTAAACAATCTATTTATGAAAGTCCCCATTCTAGGATATACTTATCAACATTTAAAAATATCCACCTATCACTATGTGGTGACCATATCTATGGAGCTTGCATCATATAAATGGTAAGGAAAAATTCATGCTTACAGAGGATTGGTAGTTGAATTGTGACCCAGGCAGAAGGGAAACCCTCTTGGTTTATAATTTTGGTCTTAAAGTGCATTTTGGTCTTAGTGTGTTTCTCATCTCAGTGAATGGGTTGATAAAAATACATAATAATTATTCATTTAATATCCTATCTTATTCCATATTAGGGTCATTTCACTGGTTCATCATAGGAGTGGATATTCTTCATGATTAGAGCTTCTTCATCCTTCCTCATTCGAGCATGGAGCTTCTCTTATCTCTCTTCATTATTTCTCCATTTTCTCTCTCTTCTTCTCTCCCCATTTTATGATTCTCCATTTTAAATTTACTTTAAGACTATTTCATCCTATTCACTTAAGTGATTGTGTAATATTTTCATTGTAACATTTCCCTTTCCATTACTAAGAAAGAGGCTTATTTTTCACTCCTAGTGGAATGCAAATAATCACAAGTGATAGGAATTTTGAAAGGTCATGTGGGGGGTAGATGAAGAGTCTCATTATAAAAACTATAAATTGGAATGGATTCTCCATTCCAAAGGGTTATATTTTCTTGGTTGATATCTCCCATTGTCCTACTATAAATAAAAAATTACAATTCTTCTATCTCTTTGTCTAATCTTTTCCTCTCCATCTCAAATTTACTCCATGAGCATGGTTACTTTTGCAATATATGCAAATGAAATTTGATTTTATTCAAATAATGATGTATTTAGGGTCCATAAAACCCAAAAACACATCATACATTCACATTTGAATTACTTTGCATGATGTTATTGAGACCATCTAATCCCTAAATCTCATCACATCATCGTAATATGAAACAAATAGGGTAAACTACCTCTCTCCTTGAGCCAATGTGTGGATGATGTTTATGAAGGTTTTAAGCATGCATACATTCATTTAGAATACTCCAAGACTCTATTTTTTTGGTAAAACCTTGTTATGAATCTTTGTTCTACCATAAGGATTAGTCCTAGAAATGTATTGTCAAAATTTTTGATGTTCCCATGTAGAAAGGGATTTTTTTTCTGACGATAATGGTTTCTAAACCTTTAGTAGAGAGGAAAAAAAAAACTAAAGTTTTTATATGTGTGTAAAATTATCCTTATTGGATATCTTTGACATCATGTACAGTCATTTTTAAGACTCTATTTGGGTTGAATTGAGTGAAATCACTATTATTTGTGAGTCTAGAAGTTGACCATCATACAAATCATTAGATTAGTGTGCAATTACTAGATTAAGTGAAATCACTACTAGTGCGGGAGTATTCATGATCATAGGTCCAATATCCTATTTTCCTATTCATAATTTAGTCTTTATTATTTTATTCTAAAGGGAAAGTTACCATGCGACTTGGATTTTACTATTCTTTAAACCGGTGATGATAATTTTATAGTACACTCTCATTTACTATCTCCCTCTTACCAATTTCACTAAATCTGTTTTTGCAATGTAAGAAATTATTTCAATGGTGTTTTTTCCATACATGAATTTATTTCAATGGTGTCTATACAACAACATAAAAGGATATCTAAAAAACATTCCTTTTAATGGTAATGTAGATTTGATTATTTATGAATTATGTGGAACTTGAATCAACCTTCCTACTCTTACGCTAAGGTGAGAATACAGCTAATTTTCTTAGCATAAATCTTGATGAAAATTTTGAGTTTCTTTCTCCATGGAAATTAAATGAATGTGTGGAAGATTTTGCACATTTTAGCTTCCAAATATTCAAGTTACCTCTTATTCTTCTATTGAAAAAATGAAGATATTATGGCATCCTTATATAGATCATCTTCTTGCCCAAACCTTACTATTACTAATCTATATTATAATGCTCAAAGGATTATATACATGCCAACATGGGAACCAAGGTCAGTCCCTTGCATTGTTGAATGTGAGGATCACTCGAGTGTTCCTCTTAAAGATGCAATCCCTAAACTTATAAATTAGGTACTCATCCATAGTATGATTTTACCATATTCTAAGATGAAATTAGGGATTTAACTCCATGCTCATGGGAAAATTCGTGAGTCCATATATTCATCAATTTTCCCTACCTTTGGGAGTTATGAGCATTACAAATTCTAATTTTTACACATCTAACACTCCTGCAAATGTCAATATCTAATCCAAAAGGCCACAACACCTAAACAATGACTATATTATTTCCTAAAATAAACATTTATCATAGAATTTAAACACTAAAATATTTAGGGTGAATGATGAAATCTTGAAAAATACCTATGTATTGACCAAATTAGATTATAAAAAATATTTCATAAACCGTGACTCATGGAGTTGTGATACTAGTTTCATAAGGTGCAAAGTGACCCTACTTTCTTATATTTACAAAAATAAATTTAAAGTATAATAAATAATAAAATATAATGAATAATAAATGAAATAATTAATAAATCTTGATGAAAGTCCCGAGTTTCTTTCTCCATGGAAAGTAAATGAATGTGTGGAAGATTTTGCACATTTTCACATACTCCTACCCTAACTTTTGTTGAGTTTTATAAATATATTGATGTGATGCACTATTTTAGCTTCCAACTCTTCAAACTACATCTTATTATTCAATTGAACAAATGAAGATATTATGGGGTCCTTAGATAGATCATATTCTTACCCAAACCTTATTATTGATAATCTATATTATAACGCTCAAAAGATTATATACATGCCAACATGGGAACCAAGGTTACTCCCTTACATTGTTGATTGTGAGGATCACTTGAGTGGTCCTCTTAAATATGTATGCCCTAAATTCTTAAATTAGGTACTCATCTATAGTATGATTCTACCATAATCTAAGATGAAATTAGGGATTCAACTCCACGCTCATGGGAAAATTCATGAGTCCATATATTCAATAAATTATCACTATCTTTGGGAGTTGTGAGGTTTGTAAATTATAATTTTGAAACATTTAACACTCCTGCAAATGTCACTAAACAATCCAAAATGCCCCAAAACCTAAACAATGACTATATTCTTTCCCAAAATAAACATCGATTGTAGAAATTAAACCCTAAAATCTTTAAGTTGAGTGTTGAAATCCTTAAAAATATCTATGTAATGACCAAATTAGATTATAAAAAATATCTCCTAAACCATGACTTATGGAGCTATGAGACTAGTTCCATAAGGTGCATAATGACCCTAATTTATTATATTTACAATTTTTTTAAAATTATAATAAAGTATAAATAATAATAAATGAAAGACATAATAAATCTTGATGAAAGTATATAGTTTATTTCTCCATGGAAAGTAAATGAATGTGTGGAAGATTTCACATATTTTCACGTAATCCTACCCTAAATTTTGTTAATTATTATAAAATATTGATGTGATGCACTCTTTTAGCTTCCAACTCTTCAAGTTACCTCTTATTCTTCTATTAAACAAATGAAGATATTATGGGGTCCTTAGATAGATCATCTTCTTTCCCAAACATTACTATTACTAATCTATATTATAAGGCTCAAAGGATTATATACATGTTAGCATTGGAACCAAGGTCATTCCCTTGCATTGTTGATTATGAGTATCACTCAAATGGTCCTCTTAAATATGCATGTGCTAAGATTGTAAAGTAGACACTCATCTATAATATGATTCTACCATATTCTAAGATGAAATTAGGGATTCAACTCCACGCTCATGGAAAAATTTAGGAGTCCACATATTCGATCAATTGTCACTACCTTTAGGAGTTGTGAGGTTTGTAAATTATAATTTGGAGACATCTAACACTTCTATAAATGTCAGTAAATAATCCAAAAAACACGTACGCGTTATTTTTGCGTACATGTTATTTCACGTATGTGTTATTTTGTGTACGTGTTATAGCATGTACACACTTTTGGTTTGTTAATTACCAAACCTAGCATTATAAAGTGCGAATGTGATTTTACAAACCATATACATATTTTTCTTAAAATCAATTTTTTTTCCACTTTTTAGCCACCATTTCCGTGCACTTACCCCTATTTTCCTTTGTTCCATATATTTTGAAATTGATGAAATGCTAATATTTAAGAAGCTTGTGGAATAATAGGATAGTGTTACGTGGATTTTAAATTTAGTTTCATTCTAACTTGTTTTCTTTTCCCTCTACCATGTAATACCAAGCTCAAAATACTTTGTTTTGCAGACTTGGAGGGCCCGTAGAACAATGGGATCCTTTGTTCCATGGCTTTCTTGAACCATAACTCTACCTAAGTCTCAAATCAAATTTTAAAGTTGTCAAAATAACATGGGGTTATTTTGGACAACAATTCTTGTGACCTTTAGGGGATATATGCCTATTAGATAGAAAGATAATTGGCCTTTTGAGCATCCATTGGGCATGGAGTCAAGCCTGAAAAATTGAAAAAATGATCTTAAAGCTTGAAATTCTTACCCCTGGATTTACATGTACTTAGAGTTGATCTGGAACTGATTATCCTTTCTCATAAAAGATGTTTTCTTGGGATTTTTAATAAAACTTGTAAATGTCCCAAAAACACTAATTTTTTCTAAGGAGCATGAAGGACTCAGATTTGAAGCTGATCCTGGGGGTTGAGAGAAAACACTTTGAAACTTCCCCAAAACACCCTATTTCCACCACAAAACCCTCTCGAAATTGAACTACACATACCCATAGGAAAGGACCCACAAAAACCATGTACAAAATGAAAATTATACATGCTCTAAGTGGAAACACGTAGAGTGTGCAAAAGCACTTGTTTTCTAGAAGCAACCACTATATACAATGTGGCACTTTACCTCAATAATAGATCTTGAGGTACATCCCATTGACTGGGATAAGAATTTCATCTCCATTCAACTTTGATAATTGAAAAGTGTTATTTTATTTTACAACTGGAGATCACATATGGTCCATTCTAAATGGTGTCAAATTTGGTGTGCCTACCTCATTGAGCTCTGTCCTTATCCAATTTGAGGACAAGGTGTACTTCCTTTAAGGTTATTTCCATTTCTTTCTTTTCAAATCATTTCTTCACTTGGGCTTGTTTCCTTTCCATTGTTTGTATGGCCGTGTCTATCACTTCTTCTAGCTCCATCAACTTTGCATATCTGACCTCAATTTACTCTTCCTCAAACATCTCAAATGGTTTATGAGTCCTAAGGATGGAATCTCAAGGGACATTGGAAATCTTTCATCCTTTCTATAAACAAGTTTTAATGGTGAGATGTTAATTGACCTCTTAGGAGTAATCTTTTCAGCCCACAAGGCTAATTTCAGCTTTGTTTGCCATGTCCTTTGATTTTCTCCCAAGTTCCTCTTAATTATCCTTAGAATATTCTTGCTTTTTGATTCAAAAATCCCATTACTATGGGGATAATATTTGGAAGATGTGCTTAAATGTATTCCATTTATCACATCCCATCTAATTATATCATCTCCCAAGAACGCCCATGCATTATCTGATATGATGGTATTAGGGACACCAAATCTATGTACAATTACTTCATAGAAGTACAAAATACTAACTTCATTTTCTTCCTTCAAAGCAAAAACTTTAGTCCATTTAGTAAAATAGTTAGTTGTAGACAATATCCATTTGTGAACCAAACTTGAATGTGGGCGAATCAATCTTATAAAATTCAATCCCTGTTGCATTTAAATGGTTGCTCAACTAAAATGTGATGTATGGGAATGGCGGGAAGTTTTTATTTTCCTACAAATAAAGTAAACTTCCTACATTTTTTGACCCATGCAAGGAAATCCTTGAAGATGTTAGGATGACAGTAAGCACCCTTCATGATCTTGAGCATTGTGGATCTTAGGGAAAAATTTCCTCCCGCAGGTCCATCATGGAATTCTTATAAAACTTTTTTCTATCTGATTAACATCAAAAAAACTCAAAAGAACACCATTGATGTCATACTTAAGCAAGATACCATCTCTGAGAACATAAAGAATAGATTGTAATATGAAGTATCTTATTTTTTCTTTATTTAAACATTGATGATAACCACCTGTTTGTAAGAAGGTCACCATGTCTTGATACCAACTATCTTGAACTTGGGGAAGAGGTTAGTTTTCTTATAACATACATATCTTCCTATCAACCCTTAAATCTGTTACAAGTTGTTCACACAAATATTTACCCCTCACAAGCTTGTCGACTTTGATATGAACTTCATCCTCCATGACCTTGGTGATCCACCCAACTCTTTTATTATTCACATACCTATTCAAGAGGAAATATATCAATCTTGGATAAGACACCATCAAATAAATCTTGTTATTTAAAATCATGAGTTTAAATTTAAGTGCGTGGATGACATCAAAAACTTTCTTGTCAAAAAAATTATACCTAATCTCATCCATCAGCCAAATATTTTTATTTAAAAGCATGTGCTTAAATTTAAGTGCGTGTATGACATCAAATAATTTCTTCTCAAAAAAATTATATTTGAGTGCTTAACTGAAAAAATATATAAGTTACTCCAATAAATCATTTTTACGTTGAACCAAGATGGTATAGATGTTATCACCTCCTCTAAATGCATAAATATTACAATATTTAGCATAATTGGGGTTTATAAAAGTGGGGGCATAAGAAATGGATTTCTTTATGTCTTCAAAATTGTTCTTTCCTTCATTTGATAGCTAAAGGAAACACTATTCTTGAGCATATAAGTAAGAGGTTTAGTTAAAATAACAAAGTTGGGAATAAACCTTCTTACAAAATTTATTGTTCCTAGGAAGCTTTGTAAAAATTTCTTGTTGTGTGTGTGTGTGTGTGTGTGTGAGAGTGTGTGAGTGAGAGAGAGAGAGAGAGAGAGAGAGAGAGAGAGAGAGAGAGAGAGAGAGAGAGAGAGAGAGAGAGAGAGAGAGAGCATCCAATCTATCTAGATCAATTGTAAGACCATACTTTGACACCACATGTCCTAGAAAATTCCCTTCATGGAAAAAAACACACACTTCTTTAGGATTCAAGGAAATACAAAAATATCAACATATATTAGATACTTTCCTTAAATGATTCAAATGTTCACTTGTGTGTTTTGATTAGATGGTTATGTCATCCAAATACACCAAGATCATATCACCAACTAGTCTCTTAAATGTCATATCCATTTCCTGTTGGAAGGTTTCACCAACATTTGTTAACCCAAAAGGCATCTTCTTATAAGCATAAGTACCCCATATGGTGGTGAAGGTTGTCTTAAACTAATTTGATTCTCACACAAGGACTTGGTTATACCATATATAACCATTTAAGAGAGAAAATATCTCTACCTTAACCACTTTCTAAAGGATCTGTCCCATGGATGGAAGAGGATAATGGTCGTTTGGAGATGTTTTTTTCAAGTCCCTAAAGTCTACACATAACCAAATCTCCCCATTTCTTTCCCGACTGGAACAAAATTTTCCATCCAAGAAGAATGATTGATTGATAAAATGATGTTTTCCTCTATGATATTGGATAATTATTTTGTCATCAAGGGCTCTATTATTGGATTTATAGGCCTTTGCTTCTTCCTGATATGCTTTTTGGGGATCCAATTCAATGGTATGTTGTGTAAGGATTAGATCAAAACCTTTAAGATATTCATAACTCCAAGCAAACACATTGTCATACTCTTTTCAAAGATCAACAAGAGATTAAATTTCAAAAATAATACATACCTTTCCAAAATTTAATTTTCAAAAATAATACATACCGTTATGTTCATTTCATCTCCTTTAAACTAATCATCAGGGTTGAAGATTCTTTCTAAAGTGATCAATCCCTTATGTAGCTTGGTTTTCTTGAGTTAGATGATCTGATCCTCATATTGTTCCTATAGTTTTGATTGATTTCCAATAGAGAACTTTGCCTCCTTTTGTAAAAAAATTATAATCTTCTTATCACTATCAAAAACTTGTGAACATGTCGCATTTTCTGGAATAACGGGTCCAACCACGAGCTTAAAATGCTGGTACAAATCTTTCTTGATGTCTTGATGAATTTCATATTGGAATCTAACTACTGCCAGTCTATAAGCATATTTATTTTACACTCTTCGTATCACTTGAAGATTGAAAGCTTCAAAACCTTCAATCATGTCCCATACTCATTGCCTATAAGATTTCAAGAGGTTGTTCATAGACATGCATTGAGTTCAGACCTAATGTATGACTAGTTCACTATCTCCAAACACTTGTAAAAACTTGATTCCACATTTTTACACTAATTGGAGACCTTGGGTCAATGCCTCATACTCTGCCACATTATTGGGACAACTGAATTGAATCCTAAATGTAAAGAAGTATTTCTACTCACTATGAGAGATTAACGTAACTCTAGTGCGAACATCATTATTACTTCTTAATCCATTGAAATAAAACTTCCAGACCCCAACTTGATGATCTAGTGACTTCATGAGGTCAGGTATGAGGGCATTCCCCTCATGTATATAATATGTCCCTAACCATGTCTCCTTCATGTGATCATAAGGATCAAATTAGAAATTTTATTTTTCTCAATTATCAAGCAAAATGTCAGGAACCTCTTCTAGAGATGTGGAAACCTCATGAAGATCATCATTCTCCTCTTGATCATGCATAACATAGATTATATTCATAGGAATAGGTGTACTGGGCTCAATGTGGTTATGGGAAATAAGACCAGCTTTGATAGTCACTCTATTTCCATATCTAGTTCTAAGAAGCATATGTGACCAATCTACTAACAAGTATCCTCCTACCTTTGAAGTACAATATCTCGAAAGGCATATGACAAAGAAGGGAGGGAGGTCAATGAATTAAATTTATTGCAATATTAAAATAATTGGGCATGTATGTAGATTTAAGTTCAAATCTTGTATGATGCCATGACAAAGAAGGGAGGGAGGTCAATGAATTAAATTTATTGCAATATTAAAATACTTGGGCATGTATGTAGATTTAAGTTCAAATCTTGTATGATGCCAACTGTGTTAACAAAAGTTCCATCCAGTTGGACAATCCCCTTCCTAATTGGTGTATACTTAATTCCTAATGAATATGTAATCTTCTTGGGCATAATAGAACTGCTAGCTCCAAAATATATCATACAATTATGTACAAGGTACTTTCCAGTGATTAGGGAGACATATAAGGGGGGTGGTTTGATGATATTACTTGTTTCCTGTTCTTTTGGTTGACAAAAACTTGTAGAAGCACTTGAAATAACCTTTGTTAGCTCACTTATATTACCAAGATGTCTCAAAGCTTCTTGTAACAAACATATTTATGCTAGAATAGATATTTATTTCCAAATAATCATTTTCATGCTGGTTTTCTTCATTTTTTCCACCATAGTTAGAGGAATAGGGCTAACCTTTTTTATGAAACTTCAATGTAGAAACATTCTCTTTCAATTGTTGACTATTTTGAGTCTAATTTCTAGGTGGATTATACTTTTTAATAGCCTGATTTTCTTCTAATTCATAGGGTTTAGAAATTTTACTTTCTCTTTTCATTTAGGAGGTAGATGTTTTACCACATATGGGAGATATTTATCCTTCCATATCTCTCTTTTTATACCTTATGTTGTGTGCAACCGAACTGGTGCCCTTGTTCGTAACTTCCTAATTTACTCCAAAAAACTCACCCACTTGTAAATTACGAAGGGTGGATTCATTTTATACATGTCACTGAGATTCTTCTTCTCTTGTGGCTGAATCTTCATGTTTCTCTTTTTCAGGAAGCATGATCATGAGGTTGATTACATGGGTAACACCACTCATAATCATGCACTAGGTTGTTTTGAATTAGGACAATGGCCTTAGAAGAACTTGTATCAGTAGGGTAATGTGTCTTCAAGGACATATGGTAACCTATTTGGCCTTGTACTTAGGAATTACCTTGATATGGTTGCTTATTGGGTTGATATTCTTGATTGAGGGGTTGGTAAGGCTTGCTTTGCTGGGCTACTTGCCCCTTTATGGTTACTATTTCATTTCCAATATTTTGCAACATGGTCATAACTCCATATAAATTGTTGAGGAGTAAGGTAGAAGGAATTGGCTAAATGATTGCTCCAGGAATGGGTGCCAAAATAGGTTAACTCGGAGGGGTTGTGGAAATAGAGGAATTGATGGCCTTGAGGCTATCTTCTCATCTTAGACTAGGAATTTTTTAGATCTAATAGTTGTATCATTAGAATTTGGTAAGATATTCCACCATGGATTGAATCATAACAACCACATCACCATTCAAGGATCTAAAAAAATAAAGGAATGTAGTATTTGGAGATGGCTTAAATAGAGGGAGGCTTCTATCCCAGTTATTTTGGAATCTGATATTAAAATCTGTCATAACTTCATGAGGGGCTCTCTTGATGGTAGTAAGCTGCGCAATGAGGGATAGATGGTCACGGTTATCCTCAAAATGCTTACAAAGTTTCTTCCCAAGATCATCCGATGTAATAATAGAAGCTGGTTGCAAACTTATATACCATCGCAATGCCTTCCCATTAAAATATGAAGATAGTAACCTAAGTGCTACATCATCTTGATCAATAAGGTGGACAGAAAAAACATTTCCAACATCTAAAATATGTTCGATGGGAGTGTTGAAATTATCTATTGTAAAAAATGGAATGATTTTAAGGGTAGCTGATGGGATATCATGATGTGTATTTAGAACTAGGGGATACCACCATTAAAAGTAATAAAGGGTTTCTTCCTTTGAAGGGCCAAGGGAGTGGTGGGTTTTAGGTTCCTACGCACGGGAGGGGAATTCCTAGAAGAAGGGGAAGTTAAATGGAATATAGGTGATGAGAATAAGGGTATTTCAACTAGTTTTACTCTCTTCCTTGGTGAGATATGTAAGTATTCAAAAAACTCACCTCTTTCTTTTTTTTTCCTTGTTTGTATCCTTCTCATGAAATTGAGACACTTGACCATTGAAACTGGTAGACATGTTTTTGAGAGTCTTCAGATGTGTTGTTGTGAATCCTCCAAATGCTGGATATCACCAAGACACACAATAATCTTAGTGAAATTATATAAATATCATAATTCTTGTCCCTCCGGGTATGCCAAAAACTGTTGTGGCTCATAATTGCACCCTAGGATTTGATCATAGTAGCACAATAATTTTGGACAACATTGGATGATCTAAAAAATGTGGGACTTGAAAAATGAGATCAACCTCTAAAGAAGTTTGGTTCCTCTTATTACTCTAACCAAAACTACTTACACTCCTAAACTAATGCTAAAGAACAAACTGTAGATGAAAAGAGAGAGGGAATACATGAAGGGAAATTAAGCTAAAAGGAAAGGGAAAATTGATGCACCAGAAGAAGGAGATTATGATATCTCAATGTCTCAGGGAAGAAAGGAGACTAAATGCAAGGCATAATGAGCTTACCATAACCCAACTTTGTAACTAAATAAGTTCATAAGGTCTAATTTGACACAAATGACATGAAACTCTAGAAACAAAATGAATACACATTATAAATGAAAGATCATAGGGAAAGAATAAAATAATGGAAACAAGGGGCATTCAAGCCAAAATTATCATCAAATTATTTTTTAAAGTATGAATAGACTGTTACAACCATTAACACGGTAAAATGCATCACAAAACATAGGCCTGGGTCTACAACTCCTTACTTCTATCAAAATTTTGGCATAATAACATTACCAAGAAAGAGAGGATACTTCTATGAATAAAAACGTTACATTTTATAGAAGGGAAAAGAGGAGAGGGGATAAAAAGATGTTGGAGGATATGCTCAACTTGTTAAACCTTGCTAAAAATTTTCTATTGCTTCCAGAAAGTAACCTCCTTGCCTCATGATGGTTCATGCTTTTAGAGATTCATTTTCTTGCAAGAAAAATCTAAATATTTTATTGTGGATGAGCATCAATTATAGATCAATAGATTCCCATAAAATCTAGAAAATAGAGGAATGTGACATTTACAAATGTCTAACTTTGTTACACAGATCACCATTCTTCATCATTTCGGTTAGGCATAGAAAATATTCTCTTTTGGAAGCATATGAAGGATATCTAGATGAGGGAGGATCAAAAAAATATCATAACCAAAAATTGTATCTTCTTACTTCTGAAAATGACATGAAACGTCCCCACATTTCACAATTCCAATCTCTCTAAATAATCGATCATTCCTTATAAAGCTTCCTTCTTTTGAAAGGCCTCTCCAAGAAGTTGTTAATGGATCAAAACTGATGTGAAATGGATCTCTACAACAAAATATATAATCAAAACACAAATCATGAGAATTCGTGAAGAAATAATTCATCACGCAAAATCTATAATGGTTCACCTTTGTTTCACAACTTTTTACTTATTTGTTAATTTTCTAGTTTTGGTTTTGGCTTCTAAGACCTCCAAAACTTCTTTTTTATTCACCTTGTTTTGCTGTAAATGTCTTGATTGGTGGTATATAACATTCTGTGGCCTTAAACCATTCCCACACGCAATCTTAAGTTCACTGGTTTTAAATCTGAGGATAGTCTAACCCCTCATTTGCATTATTTTATTTTTTGGGATTTGATGCACTCTTGAGGGTTTTATAAGTCAATATTTCATTACAAGTTATCAAAAACATAGGAGATCATTGTTTGAACTACTAATGACCAAAGGATAAGGACAATGAACATCTCGTAACCTTGTGAAGGAGGTTTTATGAGGGTTTTAGTAGTCACATGTGCTTAGAGTAGGTCTAGGGTGCCCGCAGGCACCTTACACCTTTCCAGGTGCCCTAGTCCAGGTAGATTGTCAGCTCACACATTTTTATTAGTCTCTGTGTGACACTTATCTCTCTCTGTTCACTTGTCCATCACTTCGGCACAGTCCATGATTAATTGTGAAAAAAATGAGTCATCTTATCCCCTCTTTCAAACTAGGGTTTCAATAGTTAATTTATTAATTTTCTTGGGTCTATTTTGTACTTAATTGTTCATTCATTTACTACTACATAGCAATAAGATTTAGGAATTTATTTCCATAAATTCTTAATCATTTGATTACAACACATATCTCTAGTATTTCTTAGTCACACTACACACAACACATTACACTTTTAACACATCATGTATTATTTACACCTCTTTCTCTCGTAGCATATGCTACACACTTTGCTTCTTATTCACTCTATACATCCACACTACAAATTCGTCACCTCTACTTTCATGCTCGACTAATGAGGGTTATGTTGGTACCTAGATTTAATTTCCTTCACAACTTGAGCTACATCATGGATTTTACAAGACACTCAAAGGTAGATAAATGGTTTATATGTCGTTTTGTAGCCGGGGAAGCAATTTATCTGACTTGTTAGCACTCAGGCTTTGAAGAATTAGGTAGCACCTTGGAAGGATTTAATCTAATCCTCACTATTTTAGGTTGTGCCTATCAAACAAGGTAAGAGAACCTATATTATAGCCTCTGTTTTGTGAAGGAGGTGAAAATATCCTTGTACTATGCAGATTGTATGGAGATGGCCTTGAGAAAACATGATCAATTTCCCATTATTCAAACTCAATATAGCTGTCACTACTAAATGATGGAAATACTTTCGAGACAAGGCTAAGGCTACTAAAGACATGGTATGATCTTGATTTGTTTTGTGCATTTTTGTAAATGGATTGTATTCTTTTGTTGACACACAATACAATGCAGGGGTATTATAGGTAGGATGAGTAAATTTGAAATGAATTTTGGGGTGGGAGATATTCAGACAATAATAACTAGAATTTGCCAACTTCTTTAAGGACCTTTGCAAAACTTGAAAGACTCAGACAACATAAATGCTTCAAAGAGGTTAAAGTGTTCCTTTAAACATGATATGTGCATCAAATGGAAGCCTAGATCTACACTCTTCCACACAATATCTGATGATTTATCAAAAAATCTTGAGTTAAATGAATCAACAAAGCATTTAGAAATTTCTATTCTATCAGACCTAAGGTACCCCCAAAGGTTTACAATAAAATCTATATCAAGGAAAGCAAAGGGAATTTAAATTTTTTTATCCCATCATCAGATGAAAGCTCTTTTGATTCTGGAATTGCAAATACCACTAAGTTGTTACCAAAATTAGATCTGCATGATCAAAAGGAAATTCCAAACACCAGATTGCAACATGAGTAAGAAAAACAAATTGAAAACATTTTGAAACATAAGTAAATGAAAATTTTACCAAGAGACAACACAAAATAATCCAGAATGACCAAATTTATCAGCAGGGGAATGTTATAAGAACAATCTCAGAGCTTATTAGTGGATATGCATTTGCAACCAACCTAACATGATACAAATTTTGATGAAAAAAGTAGTTAAAATGGTTCTCAGGTGGTTTCTCAAAGAATGGGCTTCTTCCCATATTTTCCCATGAAAATTGTAAGTTTCTCCAACCATTTACATGAAAAAATTCATGCAATATATAACATTTTCACTCACATCACTCACTTTGCCCCTCAAATCTTCCCTCCAAAAGTGGAATATTTGGAGCACCTTCTGCTTTGCAATATTTTCTTGAAAATGACATTTAACAAACTTGCAAAAGGTTGTCAGTTTTTCTTTCAAAAGGTGAATCATTACAAAACTTTCATCATTCTTCAAAGTGGAAGCACGTTTTTCACTTCGCACGCATGTAGATCCCTTTCATTTCATCATTTCAACTTTTTCATTCCCAATTTTTTACTTTGCAACTTTGGATATGGTAATTCACATTTTTTGCAAACCAGAGTAAAAATTCATTTGAAAAAATGTGCTTTGGATTCACAAATTGAACCCCCAAATTGATTAATTTGGACCCTGCGGGCCAAGACAACACAAATTGGTAAAAAAATATGATGAAGATTGATGTAAAAAATACATCTCCAAACTTCTTTGAGCTCAAATGGCAGCCAAATTGGTGAAATGAACAACTACCGTCGATTTGTTTGTCAACTTCAAATTTGAACCCTTCACTTGGTAGATCTAGGTAAAAATGGGCCTCGGGACATCTTTTTACCTTTTTACTACTTTTGGAAAATTTACACAATTTCTTGATTTCCGCTCCGCCGATGAGATTTGAGCCTAACACATGGCGTAATATGACTCGGATACAGAGTCACATCTCAATTTTACACATTTTGCATCTCTCTGGAAAAAGGAAAATGTTTCACTTTTCCTCCGTCAGCCCGCACCTCCGCTTCAAGTTTCTAAAGTGGTTCCCAGTGGAACCCCTGGTCCCTTTATGCCTTTAACTCCCTTTTCCCTCAAAGGAAAATATTTTCACTTTTCCTCTTCCAGCCTGCACCTCCGCTATTGACTTCTCAAATGAATTTTGACTTTTTACCCTCATGCTTGCTGGTTAGTTTGATACTTTGAGTCATTTGAATACAAGAGGATAAATTTCCAAGTTGCCCTCGATGGTCCACATCCCTACCTCTTTGAATTTTCAAACTGCCACATGTCACCACGATGCACATTGAGGCGGTCCCAAAAAATTGATACCTGGAACGAGTGCGGGCTTAACACGTGTCCTGTTTTGGTGAGATTTATCTGAATTCTTGAAGCTCAGCAGAAGGAACCACATGTCATACTCTGAGGTAGTCTCCTTTTGGCCATTGAAAATTCTAAGTAAAATGCAAAGCAAGTGAATGCCTCCATGTGTCATCCTGGTGCTTCTTTATGATGGCGCCTAAAGTGGAGACCCTTAATGAGTGCGAGCTCACCACATGTCATGTTCCCCCAAATTGCTCCAACTGCATAACAAAATTTTCCATGTCCGGGCCAAGTAGTGGAAGCCTCCACGTATCCTCCCAGTGCTACTTCAAAGTCATACCAAAATTTTGATTCTCAAACGAGTGTCATTCACCCACGTGGACATATTTATGAGTTGAGGCATTTTATAGAATTTTTGAAGTATTTAGCTAAGCCGCATCTAACCAAAAGGTTCCACGTCCCCTGTAGATGTAAGGATGTAAGTTTGACTGGGAGAAAACATCTGTCAAACCATAAAATATAGAAACATGAGCATTTGATCTTGAAAATGAATTTTTCTTCAATGACAGAGAGTTTAGATTGTTGTAAGGCTCAAACACGATCCTTAGGGACACATGAACTCATCCTTCTTCAAGTATTTCAAGGTAGAAACATTAAGAACACAAATTCTGACTGTGGTAATAGAGGGAATGGGAAAACACAATTTTTTGAAAGGACAGAGCCTGGGGAACCCAAAATACAAACCTTTTATAGAGGAACAAAAAAAATAAGAGACAAATATGGACCCATACACGGTCTTTGACCCAGGGGTAGACTAAAAATGGAAACAAAGACCAGCCAAGCACAATCATGGGGAAGGATAAAATGACAGAGGCTGTAAATCAATAAATTTTAAAGCGCACAAATGGGGCGAGACAATTTTGAGACACCAACACAGGCTCCAACTCGAGGGATGGGCACTCCCTGACGAGTGCCACAAGAACAAAATGTAGACCAAGTGCCAAAATATTATCCATTGGGTAGACGGAGTCATCTTTGTAGGGTAGAGAAACAAAGCCATCTCCAAAAATAAAATAGAGAAACTAGCAAAAATAGGTCACCAAGGACCACGACGAACTAAAATACAAAACATGAAACAAACAACTGACTATACACTGTACAAAAGATGTTTAACTTGATTAAAAGAGAAAAATCAAGGAAAAATTTCAAGCACCTACCATCCTAGATATGACCATGCCAAGAGGTTATGATATGTTTTCCTCAACTAGAAAAATACCTCTTTTTCTTCTCTGTTTTGTTTGTAAACCATCCATTCTCTCTGAAGCTCTTCTATTGTGCCTAAGTCACATTCTTTAACATTTTTCAAGGCTGAATCATAGACCAAATTCCCAAGGAAGACAATATATTAAGGAGCTCTATTTTCAACACTTTCATATTCCCTGAAGTCCACAAAACTCACAAAGTTGTTAAGATCAGTATCTACTTGCAAAATTTCATAAGATGCATTGTTTGGGTCTTCAATCAGATACAACATCTTCTTCTCTCCATATAATTTCACCAAGGTTCCTTCAATGGGGATAGTGGCATAAGACATGTCCATTTGCACACTGCCACCAACACTTGTTTCCCACTTTCTTGATAATAAGATACCCCATTTGGTAGGGAAATCAACAATTACAACATCAAGTTTCAAATTGTTACCCGGATAGGCTGCAAGTTACACCACCAAACCTTTGAAACACCCAACAAATGACACTTCCCTAGAATCCATAGCAGTACACTTGCCACATGTTGTTGTTACTTTGATATCTAACTCATTCATAACTTCCAAAGGCATGACATTGCATGATGCCCTAGAGTCAAACATACAATTATGTAGCAACCTGTCCTTGATGATCAAAGTTGTGAAGAAAGGGTCAACACTCAGCTGAGATTCAACCAAGGATGTTCCCAAATATACCTCCGGTGGTTCACCAAATTCTTCCAATGTTGATGTCTTTCCTACCTCTGCAATAGCAAGTGGAGCCTCTACAACATTCACATTCCTTTTCACGACAGCCTTCTCCTCTTTCAATCCCAAATACTCAAGTGCTCTCTTCTTGTGCTCAGGAATTCTAAGCAGCTCAATAATTGGAACATTGACCTTGATTTGGCTCAAAACTTGAGCAATGTCATAGGGAATGTATTTAGGCAAAACAACAGTAGAAGGAGGGCTGGAAATTTCATCAAATGGCACAAGGTTTTTAACATTTTGAGCATGGGGTGAAGCATAACTTTTACTTGGGACAACAGGGCTCTTAGCAGATGTTTCTTTCTTAGGAACTTCTTTTGGGATATTAGAAAGCAATGGGGTTTTATTCTTGGCCTGAAGCCCAACTCCCTTGATAGCCTTACTTCTTGTGTTATACTCCTTCTCTTGGGCAACCACAACGTTCATAAGCAGCTACCTATCTTCTTCTGAGGGTATACCTCCATCATACTTCTTGATCATCAATGCCCTCAAGTACTCAAAATCATTATTGGGCAGCTCAAAGGCTTGTACATTATCAATTTCTAAAACATGAGAAGGAGGAAGAAGATGTACCCGTTGGATGCAATCCCAAAAGCTAGCAGTAGTCCTTACACTTATCACTTCAGTAGATGTTGCTCCTTGACATGAGTGTGTAGGGCAGTCCATCATACAAGAATCATCATCCGTATTATAATCATCAACTTCCTCTTCAATTTGCTGATCTGTTTCACATGGCGGATGGGGTAAGAAACATTTATCACACCAGTCAATTTGATTTGCATCATCAACAACAGCCACTCTAGCATTTAACGAATCAGGCACAACCTTACTTTCTTTGGCCTGAGATTGTCTATTTCCAAATCCCATAGGTCCTTTACCTTTGTCATCAAATATCTACTCATTCCTATGGTGATTGCCAAATCTATCATGTGCTTGCTGCCTAGGCTGACCTTGTGAAGTTTGTCCAATTCCCTTCTCAACTCTTGCCAATTTTTAGGAAATCTCTTTAACATCCCCTGCTAAATTTTTCACCACTTCCTCCAAGTCTACACTCTTTTTTGCTTGAGGCTTGTCAGGGTTTACCAATTTAACTCCATCTCTCTTAGGAGGTTTCCCAACAACCTTGATATTGTTCTCAATTTGAAGTGCCATGGTGAAGGCCTGCCTTAAATTGCTAGGATTTTTGTCCCTCAAGTAATATGCAGCCTTCTTGTCAAATGCATCAGAATATTTTATCAAACAAGATTCATCACATGGTCTTAAATTTACCAGCAATCTCCTCAAAGTTTTATTGAACCTTGTGTTGAAGTCATGGACCATTTCATTTGGGTTTTTCTTGATATTCTCAAACTCTGATAAGAGGAATCTGGGATCAGTTTTGTCACCATATTGCAATCTGAATGCATTCTACATTTCAGTCCATGAATCAATTGAATTATTTGGCAAGGCCTTGTACCAATCCCTAGCATCCTCCTCTAAAGTGTGGACAAACAATTTAATGTACACATCCTCAAATCCAATTTCAAAATCCTCCATCATATTAATAAAGAGTTTCAAATGTTGATCACCTGTTATGGCATTGTTCCCTTGGAACTTTGGCAATCTACTTCTAACATCCTGAGGCACAACATTAGGATAACCAGCCATTCCCCTAAAATTTATTGGGCCAAAGGTATTGACCACAAATGGAGGCCTAGGTGGAGGCTGAGCCATGTTGTCTGGTGGAGGTGATCTTGGGGGTGACACAAGATTGATGAGGAGTGTGAGGTCTTTGGGGCTCAAGAATGTGGTTCACAAGATTGGTATTCTCTAGGTGCTGATTTTCTTGGAAAGTTTTACTAGAATTGAAACACACAGGTGTAGATTGAAGAAGGAACTCACTAGGTACAACAGAAGGACCTTCACTAGTTGAAGTAAACAAGTTTATGAGAAGATTGCTTGAATCATAATCACTGGAAGAAGAGTGATAATCCTCTATTAAAGGCTGATCTCTCTCACCAATGGATATACCTTTGCTTGATGTATGTCCTTCAACAACCTTCCAAACTTTTCTCTCCTCTAAAACTATCTTTCCCAATTCTTGAAATAGCTTTCTACTTGGGTCCCTCCTGAAGAGAGATCTTCTTCCTTCCAGGTTTGCAGATTTATATGACACACTTCACTTAATGTATGATAAGGTACTAGTATTTATCAAAATATAACAGCCAGGAGTTGCCACTAAGGACTTTCACCCTAGTTTGTGAAAATGCACTATGAAGATCTATCAAATGACTGCAAATATTAGCACTATGCAAATCTTGAACAGATCTAATTTTCTTTCACTCAATTTATCAACTATTGTGCAAAGTTTGAAACAACAAATTGGAGACACTTGAACATATCAAACTCCAAATTCTAATCTCATTCCTCAGTATAAATTTGATCAGAAACAGATGCTCAACAATGTAGTTACACATAAAATACAGGGCTTTGAGAAGTATTACCAGGGATTTTGAAAAATTGAAATACTAACAAAAAATGTCCATTGGAAACAGCATCATTCGGGTGTTGACGGGCCAAAAGAATATGAACTGGAAGCAGATTAAAAAATTATTCTGGATATTGCATTCTTCATTCCCGGGCAACGGTGTCATTACGTGTTGACGGGCCAAATGGATATGAACTGGAAATAAATCAACAAGTCAGTCTCAGGATCAGCGTAAATTAGTTCCCAGCAACGCAAATCAGTTCACCCGGCAAGGTAAATCAATTCCCCTGCAATGGTGCCATATCGGGTGTTGGTACCCAGATTTAATCTCCTTCACAACTTGAGCTGCATCATGGATTTTACAAGACACTCAGAGGTAGATAAATGGTTTATATGTCATTTTGTAGCCAGGGAAGCAATTTATCTGACTTGTTAGCACTCAGGATTTGAAGAAGTGGGTAGCACCTTGGAAGGATTTGATCTAATCCTCACTATTTTAGGTTGTGCCTATCAACCAAGGTAAGAGAACCTATATTGTAGCCTCTGTTTTGTGAAGGAGGTGAAAATATCCTTGTACTATGTAGATTGTATGGAGATGGCCTTGAGAAAACATGATCAATTTCCCATTATTCAAACTCAACAAAGAGTTGTCACTACTAAATGATGGAAATGCTTTCAAGACAAGGCTAAGGCTACTAAAGACATGGTATGATCCTGATTTTCTTTGTGCATTTTTGTAAATGGATTGTATTCTTTTGTTGACACACAATACAATGCAGGGGTATTATAGGTAGGATGAGTTAATTTGAAATGAATTTTGGGGTGGGAGATATTCAGACAAGACTAACCAGAATTTTCCAACTTCTTTGAGGACCTTTGCAAAACTTGAAAGACTCAGACAACAAAAATGCTTCAAATAGGTTAAGGTGTTCCTTCAACCAAGATATGTGCATCAAATGGAAGCCCAGATCTGCACTCTTCCACACAATCTCTGATGATTTATCACAAAAGCTTGAGTTAAATGGATCAGACAAAGCATTTAGAAATTTCTATTCTATCAGACCTAAGGTACCCCCAAAGGTTTACAATCAAATCTATATCAAGGAAAGCAGAGTGAATTTAAATTTGTTTATCCCTTCATCAGATGAAAGCTCTTTTGATTCTAGAATTGCAAATGCCACTAAGTTATTACCAGAATTAGATCTACATGATCAAAAGGAAATTCCAAACACCAGATTGCAACAAGAGCAAGAAAACACAAATTGAAAACATTCTGAAACATAAGTAAATGCAAATTTTACCAAGAGACAACACAAAATAATCCAGAATGACCAAATTTATCAGCAAGGGAATGTTATAAGAACAATCTCAGAGCTTGTTAGTGGCTATACATCTGCAACCAACCTAACATGATACAAATTTGATGTAAAAAGGAGTTAAAATGGTTCTCAGGTGGTTTCTCAGAGAATGGGCTTCTTCCCAGATTTTCCCGTGAAAATTCTAAGTTTCTCAACCATTTACATGAAAAATTCATGCAATATATACATTTTCACTCACTCACTCACTTTTCCCCTCAAATCTTCCCTCCAAAAGTGGAATATTCGAAGCACCTTTGCTTTACAATATTTCTGGAAAATGACATTTAACAAACTCACAAAAAGTTGCCAGTTGTTCTTTCAAAAGGTGAATCATTACAAAAATTTCATCATTCTTCAAAGTGGAAACACATTTTTCATTCCCCACACATGTAGACCCCTTTCATTTCATCATTTCAACTTTTCCCTTCCCAATTTTTTACTTTACAACTTTGGATATGGTAATTCACGTTTTTCACGAACCAGAGTAAAAATTCATTTGAAAAATGTGCTTTGGATTCACAAATTGAACCCCCAAATTGATCAATTCGGACCTGTACAGGCCAAAACGACACGAATTGGCAAAAAAATGCGATGAAGATTGATGCAAAAAATGCATCTCCAAACTTCCTGGAGCTCAAATGGCGGCCAAATTGGTGAAATGCACAACTACCGTTGATCTGTTCTTATCTTTAAATCTGAGCCCTCCACATGGCAGATCTAGGAAAAACGGGCCTCGGGGATACTTTTGACCTTTTTACAACTTTTTAAAAATTTGCAAAATTTCTTGATTTCCTCCGCCTTTCCGCCGATGAGATTTGGTCCTGACACGTGGCGCAATATGATGGGATACAAAGTCGTGGCTCAATTTTACGCTATTTGCATCTCTTTGGAAAAAAGGAAAATGTTTCACTTTTCCTCCGTAGCTCCACCCTCCCCATAGGACACGTCCGTCCTCATATGATTTTCTAAAGTGGGTCCCAATGAAGGAAAATTTTTGACACCCTAGGTCCCATTTATGCCTTTAACTCTGACTTTTCCCTAAAAGGGATGGTTTAGTTTCACTTTTCCTCCGCCATGAGCCCGCACCTCACGCTATTGACTTAGATGTAAATGAATTTTTTGACTTTTTACCCTCTGGGCTCATGGTTTAGTTTGATACTTTGAGTCATTTGAATACAAGAGGCAAAATTTCCAAGTTTCCCCCTATGGTCCACCTCCCAACCTCTTTGACTTTTCAAACTACCACGTGTCACCATGACACACCTTGAGGCGGTCCCAAAAATTTGATACCTTGAACGAGCACGGGCTCACCATGTGTCCTGTTCCGGTGAGATTTGTCTGAATGCTTGAAGCTCAGCAGAAGGCACCACATGTCATACTCCAAGGTAGTCTCCTTTTGGCCATTGAAAATTCTAAGTAAAATGCAAAGCAAGTGGAGGCCTCCACGTGTCATCCTGGCACTTCTTTAAGATGGTGCCCAAAGTGGAGACCCTGAATGAGCGTGAGCTTGCCACGTGTCCTGTTCTACCAAACTAGCTCCAACTGCATAAAAAATTTGTCCAAGTCCGGGCCAAGTAGTGGAAGCCTCCACGTGTCCTCCTAATGCTACTCCAAGGCCAAACCAAAAATTAAATCTTCAAACGAGTGCTATTCACCCACGTGGAAAAATTTCTGAGTTGAGGCCTTTTATAGAATTTTTGAAGTATTTAGCTGAGCCACGTCCAACCAAAAGGTGCCACGTCCCCTGTAGATGCAAGGATGCAAATTTGACCAGGAGAAAACCCGTCAAACCGTAAAATACAGAAAAATGATAATTTGAGCCTGAAAATGAATTTTTCTTCAATGACAGAGAGTTTAGAAAGTTACAAGGCTTAAATACGTTCCTCAGGGACATATCAACTCATTCTTCTTCAAGTATTTCAAGGTAGAAATGAAAAGAACAAAAAATTCTGACTATGGCAATAGAGGGAACGGGAAAACATGAGTTTTTGAAAGGATAGAGCACGGGGGACTCAAAATACAGACCTTTTCCAGAGGAACAAAGAAACTAGGAGACAAATATGGACCCATACATTATCTTTGACCAAGGGGTAGATTAAAAATGGCAACAAAGACCAACCAAGCACAATCATGGGGAAGGATAAAAAGACAGGCCGTAAATCAATAAATTTTCAAGGGCACAAATGGGGTGAGACAATTTTGAGCACCAACAGGTTACATATAAAATTAACCTCACCACACTGAATCACTCATTCACTCATTCAATCATTCACTCGTTCAGTCACACACTCTCTAATATTTACTCTTTGTCAGTCATATCTTCCTAGCGCACACAATTCAAGCCATTTTCCAATGATTCACTCTTTCTCTATGGTTCATTCTGGACTTGTATAAATGAACCAAATCTCATTCATACACATCCACTCAGGGGGGAAATTTCTCCTATCATTCAATCTACATTCCATTCCCTCTCATCCATTGCATACTGCATATCTTGGTTGCATTTACTCTTGCTTTCTTATAGTTTTACATGTAAAATTTATTACACATGCTAGATAGATATCTCATATATCATTATCTTTATCATACAAACATGCCCATTCACTTGCTTTTCTTGTTGTGATTGTAGAATTTACATAGATATCCACATATAACATGAATGCTTGGTGCAGTACCTCATACCAGTCCCACAACGTCTCCTTGGGGCATCCAATTTTGTACACTATAGGTGTTATTGTTTAATTTTTCATAACACATTACTTTATCAAATTATACACGCTTTAACATAATTTTTATCTCTCTAACATGCTAATGGGTAATTCAGGTGTAACATTTTATTTATAGGTCTATTTTCCACCATGGTTGTTTATTACATTGCTTATTATTGTCTTCCTTTTCTTGTCATTGTCTACCATTATTTGCAGGCTTTTCCCTTTGTCTCGTGTGCACACTTGTATGATTTTGGCCTTGTTGGCCTTGATTGTCTTGCGACATCATGAGTGATTTCCCATGTTTGAAACCCACTTTTTCATGGTCTACATTGTCTTCTTGCATCTTAGCTTACACATTGTCTACTTCCTTGTTAGCTTACATTATGTCTTCTACATGCATGTTTGTATTTTATTGTATTAACACTTGTTTCCTAGCCACTTTGTTTTCAATTGACTTGGATTTTACTAAGCACAGTTCCTCCCTTGTAGGGAATCAGTTTCATCACCGTGGTCAGTCCTCCTTTGGACCACATATTCCTTAATAATGTTGCATGCACCCCAACCGAGGGCGGCATCATTTGGGTGAATCTGTCACCCCATACAACAATTTATCGACACAGTTAAACAAAATAAAGTAATAGTACAACACACTTATCAATCTCAGATAGGGCTCAAAATCAGACTTGGGTCCTATTGTCATGCAAATATGAGACAAGAAAATTCCCAATCTTCAAGCATGACAACTATACCCTACCCAAAACTTTCACTCAAAGGTCGTCTTGATTCCTCTAGCATATCACCCTAATCCCCGAGGCCAGTCTTGTATTTGTTATCTAAAAATTTTAAAATGTTGTGTAAATGTTCCCTTAGGTGATTTATGGATATCTTGTCATTCCAAGTTCTTCTAATGTAAGATTCATCAAGACAGTCTTTTTGGCAAGCTTGGGAAAGGTCAATTTCTGGCTTTTCTAAAGCTCATGTGCACCCCATAGAAGTGAACGAAGGTATAAAAATCATCATGGACGTGCATCAGAGAGTTGAGAACATTATGAAAATATTTTTGGAAGATTTCACAAGTTTTGGAGCAGCTTTAGCAAAAGTGGGTCTTGGAGGCCTAGGCAGTGCACAGTGCTAAAAACGCTCCTGAGCTTCAAGAAGCAATTCAAGGATTTTCATAAGGAATTAAGAGTAAAAAAATATATCATCATAAAGGTAATTCAAATACCTACAAGATGGCACAATCATATTTTTCACAACACCTAGGTGCTTCTTGTCTACAACCAGTTTTTAGCAGACACAACCTTCAAGATAGAACAAAAATAATATTTTTAGGAGGTTACATGCCAAATAAGAGGATAATACCACCATCATTGGATTTAGAAGGTAATTTAAAAGTGGAATCATATAAAATTTCATCAAAAAAATCCTTTGGGAACTAAATTTATGCTCTTGACAAGTCGGTCTCCAAGGCACAAACTTCAACAATTAGTCATTTTTTGTGTTGGAAATCCAACCAATGAGAGAGTAGGGAACTTTTTGGCACCAAGTACACAAAATATTTTGTGAAATAGGTTCAATTAAATGAACCCCTACCTTATTTTTACCGCTAGACCCTCCACATGACCATAGTTTAGCTCATTTCCCAAGGTTAAGCCCCCAAGGCTCCATTTCCCAACCCCCACTCTGTGCAATCACACTCTGCCACTTGTTAGGCTAGGGTGATGGCACATTTTTTTTTCCAATGTGAACCAAATATTTGGGATGGTTGGGACATAAAATTCCCCATCCTTCCCATTTAAGACCTGAGTTCATCATACAACCCCACCAGACCAAAAAGGTGTTATTTCTAAGGCCCCCTGCTTAAACCCAACGACAAATTGCGCTGTGACAAGTGGACCAATGGGGATGGGGAGAACGTTTTTACACCAAGTTCACAAAAAATTTGATGAAAGTGGTGCAAAAAAGTTATCTTCTCCCCAATGCATCAAAATATTAATAAATTTCTAACTGTCGAGCTGTCACTAGCTACTTCCATTCTTTGTGCACACACGCATAGGTCATATCCAACCGCCGAAATCTCTTCCTCTCCTCCATTACTGCTACTTCCAAAACCTTTCAACCACCTCTAACATAATTTTTCAACTATTCCATTCTTTTGAAACATGAGGAACAAATATTTTTAACCAAACTCCATTACCAAGAGCTGTCAGAAACCCTAGGGCACAAAAACCACAAATTGCTCATATCTATCAAATGGTGCATCACATTCCTATGAAATTTTAAGAAAATATACCTTATCTAAACCAATTGGGGAATAAAAAATAGAAATATATGATATGGTCAGGATTTTTTTATAGAGACCATTCAAAAATTTCTACCCTAGAACATTTTTTCTTCATTTGCCGTCAAACCGTGAAGCGGATTGAGCTAAAAATTCGAACAGAGCATCTGAAGATAAAACCTAGAAATAATCCATTGATTTTTCATCGATATGACACTCATAATATCATCTTATAAAAATAGTAACTGTCACTAGTTCACACTTTCCATTTTTAGTAAGTTTCTATAAACGACAAACTCATCAAGAAGAACAGATATTGAAAATCATATAGATCAAAAACTAGAGCGCGCGGGTCAAAAAAGAAAAATATCAACTTTAAAAAAATTTAAAGTGCTTCAAAATGACCCCAAGGAATCAGTGAAAACATCGAATGTGAAGGAAACACTTCAGTGAAAAAAACAGGAGCAAAAAACCACACTGCCCAAAATAGCAGCTCCTAGGACGAACTTTCTAAAAACAACAGTTTTCAATTCCAATTGCACAAAGTTGCTAGCATCTCCATAGTAAATTATATCTTTGATTTTTTTCATCCTCTTGGGATTGAAATATGATTCCAAGGCTCAAACAGAGCATTGATAACTTCATATTGGTCTTGGAAGCATTGTCCTGAATTCAAGTTTGCTAAGAAGTAATGCAAGGCATTATAAGGTGCAACAAATGAATTCATCTTCATCACTTAGAGATTTGGGTGATTCAAAATGATTTTATCAGAGATTTTAACAAATTTTAGTGGCTCAATCAATTATTTACCAAGGAGGATCATTGTGAATAGCACTCATGTCTCTCTCGAGCTCACATTGAGAAGTCCTGAAACAATGTTTCTCAACACTCATCTCATGACGCGAGATGTTTGAGAGTCATGTGAAAGGAGGAACTGTGATCATCAGTAGCTGGGATAAAGCGTTCAAAATGAATTTCATCAATTTTTTGTGAGAAGTACAATAGTGGGGCTATTTAGGAAAAGTCATCAGAGATTAGTTTCAATCCTCAAACTTCTTCAGAGTTGACCTTGGTAAGCAACGCTTGTGGCCACCAAGGTGATAATTCAACAGTGTTTCTAAACACTCAATTTGAGATGTCTGGGAATCATTCGAAGGAGATTTCTTAGGGTGTAAATAGTTCAAGGATTTAAATTTCACTACATTGGAGCATCTCACTGATTCACTAACAGGGTTGATCTACACCAAAGGCAGTGTTCCTCATCCACACTTTAGAGCATATTATTCTCTGTCCTTCTTCCTTTCTCTCTCTTCTTTATTTCTCCATTCTAATTCTTCATTGGGCCTCACCATTTTATTTTTTATTATTCAGTTAAGTGATCTATTTTAATATTGTAAAAGTATATTCTCAAAATTATGAGAGAGAGACTTAATTTAATGAAAATTGAAAGGTCACAAGTGGAATAGGAATACGAAGAGTCATGTGAGGCAGATGAGAGGTCAATTCAAATTGTATAAATTGGGATGGCTTCGCCATTTCAAGAAATTCTATATTTTGAAGACTTATACTTTGTGGCAATATTGTATTGTGTTTGTTAGACTTTCTGTCACAAATATACATGAAATAAAGCTAAAATTTCTTCCACTTTCTTCCTTTCTCTGGCTTTTTATAACTTGTGTAAATGTCAATCAAGGAATATAGTTTCTACTTTCCAAGATGTATGAATGTGTGCAACTTTGTATGCATGGTTTCCTCTCATCATTGAAATGATAAGAATCATTGTTATAGACATCTCATGGTTATTTTATTTCCATCCTTTATACACTTTGTAAACATAGGGACACGAGAGATTTGTATCTTTGATAGATGAATCTGAGAACTTGGTGTCTCAATTTGTCCATCTCACTAGAAAGCTTCATTTTATTTCCTCTATATTGAATGTTGTACTACTTTGATTATTGGGTGTGAACTTTATGATCTACTCATGGCAGTAAAATTCCCTTCCTAATTTCCCTCTTTCTCCCTAACTCGTTGTAATTTCCTCCCTTGTACCCCCATACAAGCACTTTTCCACATGTTTAGTGGAGTGTCCCTGTATGATCCCCAACCTTTTTGGATAACCCACACTATTTAGATTAAGATTAGATTAGTAAAATTCAATAAATGGGAGCCCCCCCATAGCCAATGAAGGAGGGACGCTAGCCCCTTGACTATTGATGGAGACAACCAATGATCTCCCTGCAACAAATTTTATTCTCACCAACAGGAACATTAGCATAGCACATTCTTGAGCAACAGTTGGATCTGAAAATAGTCGCTTGGGAATCTCTGACTCTACCTAGACACCTGTCACTAGCGGCACGTTACTCAACATTCAGTGAATTGCGATCACACTCTACAACACTATCATGAGCCATCCATGAAAATTATAGGAAAAAGAATGTCAGTTAGCTAACTTATCATAGATAGATTGTGTCATAGATTTTCTTCTTCGAGGTGCATTGGAGGAGGATGTAGCGCTACAACAGAAGATCAAAGGATTTTTAGACAGGGCCATCATGAGTCAATGGTAAGTTGGACTCAAGGGGAAGACACCAAGGTAGGACAAGTGGTACCCGAAGGATGAAAGTGAAGGAGATGTTCCCTCATCTACACTTCCCCCACTAAGCGTTTGCATGAGTTTCCCGAAAAGCCCCCTGAGCCAAGGGGGAGGTGTGATCCATTGGGATCACCTAAAAAACACTACTTCATCAAACAAGATCACTTTCTACACTTTTTCCTCAACATGAGATAAAGGAGCTCAAATTGAGTATTTTAAGGACAGTTGCACATTTTCGCATGCTCTATGCAAAGTGGCGGTTGCTTACATACCGTCCTGACAGAAACGAGTGATTTGGATCACAATACAAGCTCAAAAATTTAAAAAAGTCAGAATGACAAGAAAACATTGTCTTTTCCCTTGCTCGTGTCCTTATTTGAATTCTCTAGTGCATGGGAGGATCTTTTGACAGCATGTACCATCATCCAAGCATCAGAAGAAGACATTGTAGGACAACATCAATGACATCAGAGGAGTCAAATTTTGTGTGTAATGATGTCATGTAGACATGCAAAGTGTGCAATAGAACGAGAGAATTTTAAGAGTGGAACAGCATTGTTGGATCTTGTTCTAGATCTTTAGTTTGTACACTGTATTTTCATTCTTTGGACAATAAGAATCTGAAAAAGAGAGCTCTTGCCCTATCTCTCTACTATGCTTTTGTCCCTCACATTGGGAGTTTTCTATGAATCAATTCATGTACACAGTCTCTTATCTACTTTCATGTTGTTGATGTGCGCGTAAATTCTCTTCAACATTTATGTTGTTTGCAAGCAATTCTAGACACTGAGAATCTCATTCACTAAGAGCAATCAGCTAGTCTTGTTTCAAGCATACTACTTGAAAGAGGAAAGAATTGTTCTAATTTTGAAAAGTTCTAAAGTAAGCAAACGAAGTAGCTTGGCCATATCAGATTTCTCCCTATGTCTACTATGGAATGTTGTTGCAAAGCTCCTATGGCAAGATGTGTTGAGCGATTGAGATCCTTTCAGTTTCTCTGAGTCTGGACACCAACACTGGCAACTAGGATGTAAATGTTTTTGTGCCCCCATCAAAAGTGTGGATACAGATGGCAGTCTTTTTTCTTGAGTGAAATCTTTAAGCTCACTTTCTAGGGAAAATATGCGTATTATATTTTTGCTAGACAGACTCTTAATCTTGGTTTCATGTATCAAAATGTGAGGAGATGGCCTCGTTCGAGTAGACATACGTTATGGTTGACCATGCTAAATGACCTAGCATGAAAAATTGAAAAATTTGGCCATGACCAACTAAGCCCATTGCATTTGAAAACCTATCTACAAGAGTCATTGTGAACCCTTCTATTATAGCCAGCCCATTCAACTCACATAGCCCCCACAGTCTTTGTACATACACTTCATTCTGGCTAAAAGGAAGTTCATTCTATTCTAAGCACACATCTATTCACAGTGTGTTTACATGTAGCTAGGGGAATCGCTATCCAAGTGTGACTTGATGACAAGAGCCCACCTAGGGCATAATTCCACACACCAGACATAGTGCTCTCCGAAGCACTAAATTGGGTCTGATTTTTAGTACCATATTATAGTCATAAGGACACCCTCCAAAAGATGACAGAGGAAGACTCGAGCCATCTCGAAGTAGTGCATTCTTTTCTTTTTTGATGTTTATCAGAGGCAGTCTTGAGGGAAAATACAATGTCAGATATATGATGTCGGGAACAAGTTATTAATGCAAAACCGGTCATCATTGTGTGGGCTATTAGGGAACGAAGGCTCCAATGGAGAACGAGTCGCCTTGTTCTGATGATTCTCGGAGTTCCGAGTAGGAGTTGGGAGCTAAAGTAGGTCTAGGGCACCCGCAAGTGACCCCTACCCCTTTGGAATCACTCCACATGTCTAGGACAGCATCATCATTTTGGTCCAAGACTCCAAAATCTCTGTGTGATAACTTCTCCCTCACTGTTCACCTGGTCATCACTTAGTGCTAGTCTAGGGTGAATGGTGTCAAAACTCAAATTAGTCAAGCTAAATCAAGTCTGTGCAACTATGTTGGGAATGAACTTAATTGCTTACATGATCTTGGAGTCTATTTTTTACTGAATCATACATTTATTTCACTGCTCCATAACAATCAAATTAAGGCATTTCATTTCTCTCGGGGCAGAAAAAGCAAGTTGTGTGTTCTTATTTTCGCATTGGGATGATGATGTCAACATCACTTAAAGGTTTGGGCGCACTTTTCAAGGTCCGTGTGTCCCCTTGCACTTGTTCTCCAAGGTGCAAAGGGACATGGGGGACACAAAAGTGCGCTCCCTTATGCATGTTATGTTTTCGTCACTTAAAACTTGTGACTTAAGTGGTTAGGTGAGCACAATGAAAAAATAGACCACTTTCTCATAATGAACTCCCCCTTGGCGCATTTTGGAGCATGTTGTGTCCCCTTGTATTGTCCCTAATGTGCAAAGGGGCATAGGAGGATACAAAATTGTGCTCCCCTATGAGCCCTCTCTCTCTCTACAACTTGCACATCATCACTTCCACCCCTAGGAACATGTTAAACATGCATTTTGCTTAACTATGCCCCCCTTTCTCATGAGCCGATGACCCATGGCACATTTTGGAGCATAAAGTGTCCCCTCACATTGCATCAACAGCAAAAGGGACATGATGAACAAGAAAGCGTGCTCCCCTCTCTCTCAAGTAGCCCCCAGACACATATCAGAGACCAATTTGTTATGCCCCTGGAAGTGCTAGTTTCCAACCCCCTGCATCTCACTCTCATAAAACCACAAGCTAACACTTGAGATGATTTGATGAAAAGCGCATTTTGAAGCCCCTCTTGTCCCCTTTGTCCCCCATATTTTAGGGTGCAACTCCACATCAACCCTCATTCAACCTCAGTTAAGCCTGTTTGAGTCAAACTTGAGTTAAGGTGCAAGTGAGAACAAAAAGCTTCATATTCAAACACTAAACCATTTTAAAGTTGTAAAGCTTCATTTTTCCCCGAAAGCTCACCCTCCTTGTTGTTATGCTGCTAACAATGTGCCAAAGACCTCATATACCTAAAAATGGAAAGTTGTCTCATATCTTCCAAACCCCTTGTCCAGATCCCCATAAGAATTTTAACAGCAGCTCCTCATTAGAAACGCCTTTCAAATGATCTCAACCTTACATCCAATGGTGTTCTACATTATTTTTAATGGCTAAACAAATTTTCTTAAAATTTAAAAAAACTATATTTTTCAGATCTACAAATTTATGGCGTTTGAAATCCTTCAAAAAATGGAGCAAAGCATTCTTTATGAAATAACAAAACTTTTGAGACCAGTTTTGTTCCATTCTGACATTGGGAAGACCCACTTCTTAAAATAGTAAGACTTCATAAGCTTCACTATCTATAAATAATAAGTGTATCAAATAGTTCATTATCTAGGTTATCATTGCTCCTTGCACATCAAGAAAACTCAAAAGTGTTAAATCAAGAAACCGGTAACTAAAAATTGACTTCTCAAAATAAGAATCAATAAAAATAATAAGTTTTAGAAAATTGGTCAAGAAACAATGATGTTAACCCTCTATGCTAAAGAAAGAGAACCTGGATATGTTTGGAACAATTGTGGAACATTGTGGTGATTGGAAAGATGTAAAGTTTCACAATATGCACTTCCAGTTGAATGAGGGAGCAATCCTTCTATCTGGAGGAGAAATCCTTTATCAACAAGTAATAGAAAATCAAGAAAATGTTTGAGAATCTTGAAGTTGATTCCATTCAGAAAGGAGAAATATTTTTTATGGAGGTTAATTTCAAGATCAAGAGGAGTAAGGTAGTGATCTCCATGTTCTAACTCTTACCATGTGATCAAATAAGATCATCATATTTCCATCTTAGTGAAAATTTCATAGAAATGTTTTTGAACACTTATTCAATGCCTTGGAACATGTCTACATCTCATAGGAGGAGGAGTTTGCAGTCTGTTATCCCATTTTTGAGTTCATTGATAAATTTGGGATAACCAATCAAACATTCATGTTTAGGACCTATTAAAATCCAATTATTTTCCAAGTTTTTCCTTGAAAGTTACCTTATCATGCATTTTTTGGGTTTCAGGGTTTCCTTCACATTTTTCATGTATTTTGCAAAAATCCCCCCCTAAAACCTAACACACTATAGCCTTTTGAGTTTCATGTTTTGAAAGCATCAAGACATCTACGTTGGAAAACACATGCTTCGTGTCATGTGTTTCCTGAAATTGAACCCCAAAATGTTATAGTGTATCGGGTTTTCAGATTTTCTGGCATCAGAACATGGTAGTAAATTTACATGTTTTTTTGTTACTTGTTCTCCGAACCTAAATCCCGATTGAATTTCGGTTTTCTTTTTGTCAGGTTTTCAGGATCCAATTACACATTTACACGAAATGTTCCATGCGGGTCAAACTTCCACCCCCAAGTCAATGAAATTAATATTAGGGTGGAGTTGGTGGCCCACAAATGTCGTCTTACATGTAATTAATGAAATTTAGTTTATAAATATGCATATTTTCCACGTCATTTGTACTCGATATGATTTATGAAATTTGGATTTCTCTCTTGCTTTCACACCCCAAAAACATGATTGGAAATTATTTGGCATTTTTTTTCATTTTTCTTGGATTTTTAGCTCCTGGTAAGTATTTTCCTTCTTGATTGGTTCATCTTTTACATTATGGAAGTTTTATCTTGTTTTCTTCATGATGTTCTTTAGTTGGGGAGTTGTGCTTAGTTTTTTCCATTTTATTTCTTACTCCCCACTTTGTTTATTCTCACCATTGTTGGAAATCATTCTTATCATGATAAAAACATCAAAAGACCCAACATGAATTTGTTGGGATTTTTTGACCTATTCATCATGATAAAAATTCTAAATGAGATAGAAGAAAAATAATTATGTTTTTAACTCTAAATCATTTTTGGGATTTTTCATTGCAAAATTAGGCTTGATTCCCTATAGTTTTTCATAATTTTAAAAGTACAAATCAATATTTCTTTCACAAAATTATATCGAACTTCCAGGATTGTAAAGCAAGGTTCGATTTCCACCAGTGTATCAGCAACATCAAGTTGCTTGACAAGGTCTGAGTTTTGACAACACATCAAACTTTCGGGGTTGAAAGTCATGGTATTTTTCTTGATAGTTAGTCAGATTTACGGGGTTACAGAGCAAGGTCAATTTTCCGATGGTGTATCGGGTTGTTCATGTTACTTTATAGGGGGTAAAAACCTATTTTCTTCCTTGGGCTTTCGAAA